>OZ023331.1:48021595-48065812 GCA_964007535.1 Brachyptera risi | reverse complement strand
TCTTACCCTCAATGTGAGAGGATTAGTTCAAGATGCGAAACAAATCGCACTGTCAGTTTACATTCAACGTGTGAAAGCTAATATACTTTTTCTACAAGAAACAAATTTAATTCATGATTCATCAACAACTATCCTCAACGAATTTGAATTTCATGTAAATGGAGCTGTTTCACCCAATTCAGGTACAGCTTTCGCAATTCAAAAATCATTTAACCAACATATACAAGTATTAGCACACGATATTATAGTGCCAGGTTACCTACATAAACTTGAAGTTAATATATATGATAAGAAATGTGTTCTATTTAATGTTTATATGCCACAGGATAATACTCGAGCTTTTAACTTGGTGAAACATTTAAATGATCATCTAATCTTAATTTCTGATGAATACACTATAATTGTTGGCGGAGACTGGAATGTAACGCTATCGCCCGACGATCGCGCCAACTGTTTCGAACTTCGTAAGCCATTAGGACGATCACTTGAAAAAACTCTGAGATTGTTAGATCTAAAAGATATTTGGAAAAGTTTCCACCCTAATCAAAATATTTTTACATATACTGGTGTTCACGCTAATGCCCCTAAGGCTAGATTGGATCGTTTTTACATAACAAAACCTCATTTAAGTTTTGTAGTAAATACGAAAATTAGTCACTCGTTTTCAGACCACGCAGGCGTTACTTTCTTCTTTCGTCCTGTCACAACTAGTAAAAAATCTACGATTTGGCGTCTCAACAACGAGCATTTGAAAAATGAAGAATATTCTACCTTTATTACTAATATAATTCAACATTTTAATACTCTACAAAACAGAGATCCCTTGTCCATATGGGATGATCTTAAAACTGAGATTCGTATAGCAACTTTGAGATACGAAGCCCACACTCGTCATGAATCTTTAAAAAACACTATCTCATTGGAAAATAACATTCAGTATTATCACTCCAAGAACATACTATCCGCTAACGAAGAAGAAATACTCAAAGAATGTGAAAGAGATTTAAAAACCATATATAGAAATAAAACCAGTGAAAGAGAAAAAATGTATAATTTGTCTTTGAAAAATGACTTTAACAGGCCCACTCCCTTGTTTCTCAATTTGGTGAAGCAAAGACGAACTTTCACACAAATGAATCAACTAAGAATAAAAGGAATAATAACTGCTAAGGAAGAAGAGATGAGAAGTGAAGTATTTAAACATTTCACAGAACATTTTTCTTCTCGAACAACTATAATAGATCATAATTCACCTCTGTATGATGAACTCAAAAACATTTCAGAAGATGACAAAAAAGAATGTGACAAAAAATTGACGGTGAATGAATTCGCAACAGCATTAAATCAACTCAACAAAGATAAATCGCCTGGGATGGATGGACTAACAGTAGAATTCTACATAAAATATTGGAAAATAATTCACCCGTTATTTACAAAAGTTTTTACAGAATCCTTTCGTCAAAAATGTTTTCCTAAATCGACTCAAAAATCTCTAATCACTCTTATACCAAAAAAGGGCGATAGGCTAGATATTAGCAACTGGAGGCCTATCGCAATACCAAATACTGACTACAAGATAATAAGCAGAGCAATTGCGAACCGAATAAACAAGGTAATTACTGGACTATTGACATCAGATCAAAGCTTTTGCATACCTGGCAGGTCTATTTTCAACAACCTACATTTAATCCGCGACATAATAAGATACGCAAATGAAAATAATATCCCACTTGGCATCGTCTCAATTGATCAAAAAGCAGCCTTTGACCAAGTTAACCATAAATACTTGTTCCACATTTTAAAAGTTTTTGGATTTGGTGACGATTTCTGTGATTATATCAAAACAATGTACACAGGTGCAAAATGCCACATAAGACTTGGACCCACTCTTCTACCACCAATCTCATTCTGTCGAGGCATTAGACAAGGTGACCCCTTATCCGGTCCTCTTTTTGCACTCTCAATTGAGCCCTTTCTCAGACTTTGCATTGAGACAATGTCCCCCCACGCTCTACTTGTACCTGGAACAACCGATATGAAAGTAAGTGTAACTGCTTATGCCGATGATGTAAATTTTTTCATCACTAAAGATCATGGTTTTTCTGTACTGTGTTCAACTTTCATGCAATATAGTTCACAATCAGGTGCTACCCTAAACTATCAAAAATCAACTGGTTTATTTGTTGGCTCGTGGCGTGAGAGATGTGATCATCCACTCAATTTCAACTGGTCAAATGAAGGCAGCAAATATCTGGGACTTTTCCTTGGTAATAATATAAAATGGGAAGAAAAAAACTGGGACAGTCTAGAAGCCACAGCTAAAAAACAACTAAACAATTGGTCATTTTACAACAAAGTCACGTGTTACAGAGGAAGACGAATTGTAACGAATCAACTAATCGGATCAAGATTTATTCATATTTTCATGATCTTGGACCCAAGCAAAGATTTCGTCCAAAAAATATCGAAAATGATTGTGTCTTACATATGGAACGGTCACCATTGGCTACACCCGAACTACATCTACAGTCCAATAGAACAAGGTGGACTAGGGGTTAATCACCTATCTACCCGAGTCATGACCTTCCGAATCAGATTTATACACAACTACAGAAACACAACTGAGAAAAATTCATCGTATTACTTCCAGTTGTATAATTTCCAGAAATACAATAGTACAAATCATCAAAATGTTGATAATATTTTTCAATTGGAACTCAGAAGTGATAAGCTTTCAAACCTACAACTCTTTTATAAAAATGCACTAATATCATGGAAAGCCTTAAAAGTGACACACAATACAAATCCTCAAACAAATAATAAAGTTATATACAAGCAGTGTTTAAGAACGAATTTACCTTCAAAACCTGAAATAACGGGTAAAAGCATATTTTCTAAAAAAACCGTCAATTGGGTGGTACTACAGCAACATCCAATAGATGGCACAGACAGTGACATATCATGGAAACTACTCCATAATCGCGGGGTGACGCCTATTTATTTAAACAAGTGTAAATACAGAAGTGAACCAAAATGCCCTTGGTGCAGTGAGATGGGCAACCTAATACACATGTTTTTTGAATGCCATTTAGTGCAACCTATATGGATTCTAGTGTCAAAACAATTGGGTCGACTTTTAGGTAATCATGTTGTAACAGCTGAAAGATTAGTACTAGGTTATAGTAATACAAACAGTATTTCAGAGAAATTGTCAAATTACTTGATAATAATAGCAAAAAGCACTATTTACAGAACTTATGTCAAAAGTATGCAAACAAATAATGAACCACCAGATTACAGAAAAATATTTATAACAAGAATCAATTACAGATTGCAATTAGAGTATTATAGAAGTAAGAATCAGAACAACGTCAACCAATTCGAAAAGTTTTGGCTACATAAGAATGTACTTGGTCAAATAGATGATGATGACCTGTTAAATTTTAAGCTGAAGAATGTTTGAAATGTAAATTATGAAACACAGCTGGAAAAAGAGGAAAAGAAAAAAAATAACAAATAATCACAGAAAAGCGGTTAGAAGAAAGACATAAAGAGACCTAGTTTCATTTTTGAAAAAGATTCCCTGTTTAGTTATTCATTAGAAATGAAATGGTAAAAAAAAAAAAAATGTGAAATTATTATCCTTATGGAATAGGAAATGTGAAGACTATTTATTTTATTGAATAAGAATATTGTATTGTTATACTTTATTGATCGAATAAACAACTCAACAACTCAACTCTCTCTCCCTCTCTCTCTCTCTCTCTCTCTCTATCACTCAGTGGTGACAGAGAAAGTTTGGAACAGGGTTTTTGCGCACGGAAGGACGTCCACTTTACTCGTGACAGATTTCGAAATACTTCTGTTGACATCACATGAAAATGAATCACCATAGCAGCATGCCAAACAGGCTTTCTGTGAAACTCGTACAAATGTGCCATTTCCAGTTAACAAGAGAAACTTTTCTTGTTTCTGAAATGAATGATCTGAGCATGCGCAGGAAATGTTCAAGGACAATGTGATCCAAGTTGTAACCACGCAAGTTTTGTACTTGGAAGTTGTACTTTAGTTCACCAAACTGAATGAATATTCATCCGAGGGAAAAAAGTTCCCATTGGAGATATTTTATTGGGAGAGAATTATCATAAAGCTCTCAAGGGCAAAACAGCCCTAGAACTAGATTTTGATTGATTATAACGATTTTAATTTCCCTGATTTTATAGAAAACTAGGAATTGAGTCGAATTATATTGAATTATAATAATATATATATTTTGTTTTAATAGAATCGGAACTTGATACAGAATCATTGTTTCCCAAATAAGGCTATGAATGAAAGATAGGATCGTTTGGACGGGGCACCACAAGGGCGATCTTACCACCTCATTTTAATTATTTAAAACCAAATACTTCGACACCAGGACTGCGCTGTCGGTGATCAAAAATTTCCCTCGCAGATAAAAGTATTTTATATACTATATTATCATATAATATAATATTATATAATTAATATCATATGAGATTATTATAATATTATACAATATTTTATTCGCAATATAAAAAAATAAAATGTAATGTCTTTCCGAGACCATGAGTCATGACGTAGACGTTACCTATCATAGGCCCACACAGAATCGAGTGATTTCTACATCACTCCCAAAAAAATACCAGGACAAATAGGTCAATTTCAATGTCTGTAGGCCTAATCGAGATCATGATTGTTTTCTCTAAAATTGGGTTACTAAATAACTTCATTATTCTTTGAAATCGAGTTCAAGTGTTGTATAGTGTATTCAACCAGAAGATATACGACATCGATATGTAGGCCTACATCACAAGATGCAGACAATTGAAAAATATCAATGAGTAGCACTTTTCAATGACACATGTGGACAAATCGAATATATATTCTCATTTCTCACCTCAATACGGATTGTTATCTACAAATAACACGTGGCTTATTGACCACTAGTGATGGGCGTGGCTAATCGCCAGGCCACCCGGATCTATACTTCATGTGGGCATTTAGAGATATTATTATAGGTAAATGTCAAATTTCCCACATAAAACAGCCCATTTGATTGGATGTTTTGTTTTGTGACGTTTGTGGGCGGGTCAATCACTTGTCGTCAATATGTGAATGTTTATTATGCATGATAGTATTTCACAAGGTACTTCTCTGAATGGTGTGAAGATCAGTTACTGTAACGAGACAGAAATCACCGTGGAGATTATTCACATATAAAGTGGAGCCATCAAATAATGATGGCGTGCACAATATAATATAGGGAGAATAGGCTGTCTAGACTTCACTCTGAATTGAATAAATAATAAGTGTTTTTCTTTTTCTTATTTCAGGTAAGTTACTTGTCTCGGATACCAAGCTGTTTATGTCGTAACATGACGCCACTGGTGAGTGAAAATCCAACAGTGATCACGTGGTTATTATACTGATTCTATTTTATCAGTCGAGTTTTGGAAAAAAATATTCAAACAACTATTATATAGGATATTCTTTTTGATATTCATGAGTGGTTGAACTATACCTGTATACAAGCCCTCTCTTGGATGACGAACTCAGAATCTGCGCTCCTCTATTTACACATATTCTTCATTTGTAAGATATTGGTGGAAGGGCCGTGATTTTTAGACATGGTATGCAGTGTGATACAACCGGGTAAACTCAGGATATGCGTTGTGAGGCGATAGTTATGAGGTTTAAGATGTGATTTAGATGACTAAATATAGTCTCAAAATATATTTATATAGATTTGATGATTTTTGATTTATATTCAATTTCAATTGTCAATTTAAACATGTTTTTTATTCTCATTAAACAATTACCTGACAAATATGGAATAGGATAACAAATACATGGAGATGATAACAATTAAATTCAATACGAATATAACGGTTAATATTAAATATAGTCTTCGCAAGACTTTCTTTTCACAAATCAAAAAACAAAAATGATCTGTTTTTTGGGTATAATGTCTCAGGCGGGATATAGGTCAGGAAAATTAACCAATCGACTCGGAACTTTTCGAGATCTGTCGTTTCATTTCGGAATGGGTTGGAATTGTTCCTGAGCATGAGCATGATTCGAACGGTTTTCAAAATTGGAAATTTTGGAAAATTCTCATAAATGAATGGCACTACTGGGTTGAATTTTGATTTGTTCAATTATTTCAATCTCAATATTTGGATGGTGATGATCGAATGGGAATTTAACATTCACACAGAATGTTCTGTGTGAATGTTATTGCAGTCTGGAAAAATATGTTTCAAACTTTTAGAAACAAGAGTTTTTTTGTCTGTGACACAGTTCTGATGTCAAGACTTCGTCGTTTCCAATTCAAAGAAGTCCAAGAGCAACATCTTGATAATGTTCAATATCAAAATATCAATATCAAAATTATCGAATGGATGAAATTTGAAAACAATTCAGTCAAATCTTTTCTGGAGAATTTTCAAATTTTTTATCATCATATGAGGGAAAATTACCAAACCGCTACTGTTAGAAACCAATAGAGGTATAATCTGGTACGACACGAATGTCCAGAAGAACGTTTGACTTTCAATTCCGATTTAAATTTTGAATTTCATTTGTTCTTCGAATGTAATAGGCCTACAGCTAGTCGATAGAAGTTGAAAAATGTAAATTCCCCAATCAGAATTTTTTTTGGCTGGAGAATTATTAGAATCATCCTGGTAATTGTTGCTATCTCATCTATCAGCTTAAATGCCGAATAGGTAAACATGTCAATCATAACTCCAACAGTAACAAAAAAAACTCTTCTGTCCTGCATTTTGAGGACAAGTTTGTGAGTAGGTAAGGGTTGTTGTGCGACGTTGCCACATCTGATAACACATTCATGTTACATCTGTGTAGATATAACCAACGATCATTCATCATTCAACCCCGAAGTCTTATTTTGAATCCAATTTTATTAGTATAGGCCTATAACCTAATTAATACCCATCTTCTCGCCAGACAATAGGAGAGCAAACTACAAAGATCTCTGACACTTGCTCCAGATTGGTGAGCAGATTATTTAAAACTTGAAGTAAGCATTGGATACACGAAAGCAGTGGTGATTGTCTGACTTTTACGTTGCTCACAATAAATAATAAAAAATACATCCTCCCACAGTATAAAGTTATGTGGAAAGTCTTTTCGTTCCGCTCATCCAGAAAACATATCCCACATCAAACCGAGTGCTTGCTCCAATTCTCAAAGTACTAAAAAAAAAAAATCATAACCATCACTGAAAAAAAATAAACACCGAAAATAATCTCAACAAAACCTCGAATCTGTCTCAACCTTCTCATCACACGTGCTTGTGTAAAGTCGAACGGACGGTTCGACTATCGACTGACGTCACATCCGGTCGAGAAATATCGGAAATATTATTTTTATATCGATCTGTGCACACAGCGAAGTGATAATTGATATTCGAAGCGGGCAGCTGCGGATATTCTCGTCTCTGTTTGTAGTCTTAGCAGCGCAACAATATAAACAGTGAGGCATGTGGGGGGTTATATTCGAGCGACAAGACCTGGGGAATATATCCGGGAATTTTGATGATTCGTCGCTCAAGCTGAGGAAAGAATGTTCCCACAGGAAGAATCTAAACAATATGAAAGTAGTCATACAAATTCAGCAGTATAATATTTCCAATTTGAAAACATTATCATCTTTTCACCGATGAGTTCAACTTGGAACGGGTTAAAATTGAAATTGGCTGGAATCGATATGAAGATTACGTCATAAAGTGGAGACTGTTTATATATATATATATATATATATATATATATATATATATATATATATATATATATATATATATATATATATATATATTGTTCTATATTAATTCAATTTTCATTCAAATATGACGTCACATTCTCAGCATTTTACGAGGAAATAATGATTCCTAACGTTAAGTATTTGAATAGTCAAAAGATACATTCGTCATATAGTCACAACATATACAGAATCGGAGATACATTGAAATATATCAAATTAAATACATTGATACAATACATCTAGAAACACTTTAAAATACTTAGGCTCTGCTATAAAATCTCATTTTAAAACATTAAAATATGTCGATAAAAGAGTTTATTCAACATTTGTGTTTACATGCAATTAAAAATTCATCCATATTATTAATACATTTTTAACGACGAATGATTTCGGAGTTTTTTTTTAAATGTCCGATTGCTGATAGATTGACACATCTTGGCAATTCACTTTACAGATGAGTTCCACTATATTCAATATCTTGTTCAAATCTGACTGTTTTATGTTTTTTTTTCGATGTCTATCTTTATTAGATACTCCGCCATTCACGTGAAATGGCTGCCATATATGACATAGAATAATTGATCAATGGATAGAATGAATAGAAGAATGGTAAATAGATCAAGAAAAATTAACAGATTGTAAAATAATTTCAAAAAATTCTCAAGTAATAATTTTTTTTTTTTTCAACAACTTGAAAGTAAACGAAGCCATCACTCCCTAATCAAAGCTATCAATGGAAGGTAGGATCGTTCGGACGGGGCACAACAAGAGCGATCTTATCACTTCAGAGAATAATTGATAATAACTTATTCAACGAATAATGAATCTCAAAGTAAGGGAAACAATTTCTCATTTTTTCAGTGACTTTTGTAAACGTTTTTTTATGAGTGATTTTTTGAAATATCGAATCGGAATGTCAGTATTTAAAGACTCCGTGAAAATTTTAAGAAATCATTCGTATAATTAACGTTTCACTATATCACTCTTTAATTTTTTGAATACTAAATCTCAGTATTATTTTATTCACTCCCATTTTGTTTGTACATTTTTTCTATTCAATCAGTTCTCTTTTCGTGTACTAATATGTGATATTTTCAATCTATTTTTCCATATTATTATATTTATGTTCCATATTGATTGCTATTCTATTTTATAATATTGTCAGGGACCAATAAAGTTTTTTTTTCTTTCTGGTATATATAAAACAATAATTTCAAAGATTCACATCCGAAGAGAAAAACCTCCAATATTCTCATACTTTAACTTGATCTTCCTTTTCTTATCGTTCTAGAATTCTTATTTGTTCTTTTTTCTAGATTGTGAAATTATATTTTCAAGATAACTCATCGAACAGCTGTTCGTAGTGAACTAGTGGGGCAAGGTCATCATAATGAACTATTCGATAATGTGTTGGGGAATAGGAATGTCTTATCTCTACATTGACTTTTATTTTAAAAATCATATATATTATTTTCATATTTGCTCCATTTTTATCTTTCATTTGTCAATAAAATATCTTCTCTCTATATAAGTTAGTATGAACAGATATTCTCGATTGAATTCTACTGCAGATTCTTATCTCTATATCTCTTCCATCCTAATTCAATCAAATACTTCTTCTGTTAATAATAATAAACACAATTTTATCGGAGCAACAATCCACCCTCTATACTTGCATCCACGAGAAAGTTTTTTATATTGGGTTTTAACGGCGCACTATACTGATGTCTACGATCTATTGGCGTCGGTGGATGATGAATGAGATGATGGGATGATGAGATAAAAGGTTATTTTATTAGGTGTTTTGGATAGTGGGAAGGAGTCGGTCGTGGCCTGTTGTCAAGGAACCATCCCAGTATCAACCTGCACGACAGAGAGAAACCACGAAAAACCCCTGTCAGGATGGTCGACCATGGCAGGAAATGACGGTTCAGTGTGTTACCACTCGGCCACACACCATCATAAATAAATGATTTTTTTCTCTAGCTAAATTATGTGATCCTTCAAGTGTGAACTATTATATATCTGACAGACAGACTTCTTTCATTAAGGCCCAGTATTACCACGGCCAGTTGGTATTTATCTGACAGTTGGTGAAAACAAATAGCATGGGTAACCATGGTGATAACAAGTTTGAACTGTCAGATAAAGGCTAACTGGACTTCGTAATACCGGGCCTAATACAAGTGTATCTCCTTTCAAGTCCAAACATTCCATCTCTCATAAGATTCTCACGACACTGACAAGAAAACAAACACAAAAACGTAGTCCATAAATTCCTGGACGTTTCTTTTCTTCTAACGTTCATCCCCAACGTTTCCCCGTTTCGATGAATGCTTTGTGTCGACTGCCGTGCGCTTCATCTGCCCTACACGCTACAAGCTGGGCCCACTCATTGGTATCTGTTTATACGATTCCAAGATAAAATACTGTTTTCACCGTTTTATTTATCCGACAGTTAACTAGAGTAAACTAATCGATGAGAAGTATCTGTCAAAATATTAGTACAACGGATTTATATAAAAATGTCCGGTTGCTCCGATTTATTTGGACAGTCCCATTGACCTAGTATAAGAGTTGGCCAATTGCGTGGGTGGAAAGCTGGGATTGGGAATGACTACGTATACCATACAGTCGGGAAACGGTTCAGAGATGGTGATATACCTGTCGGTTTTGGTGTAAAACACTTTAGTTCCAATCCAGTTTGGAGAGTGAATTGACGACTAGTGATTGACCCGCCCACAAACGTCACTAAACGAAACATCCGATCAAATTGGCTCTGTTATGTGGGTAAATCGACTTTTATCTATCAGAGTATCTCTAAATGCCCACATGAAGTATAGATCTGGGTGGCCTGCCGATAAGCCACGCCTATCACCAGTGGACAATTGGATAGTTAGATACGATTGATATACACGTCAAACCGATTCAAAATATATTCAAAATGTTCAAAATGGCCGACGTTGAAACGTTTTGATGAAGTGTTTCTGAATTGTTGTCATATACACTCATTTGTTGAACCGTTTCACGACTGTATGGTATAGGCCTACGTAGTCATTGTTAAGTTGGCCAATTGCGTGGGTGGAAAGCTGGGGTTGGGATTGTTAAGTTGGTCAACTGCCTAGGACTAAGTGGAAAGCTGGGTTTGGGATTGAAATGTTGGAGAATTTAATCATCTGATGTTGGGGATCTTTTCCTGGATCCTGCTCCCTCTTCCCGAGCCCACGGGATGTAAATAAGATTGCTTTAGCTGAGCTCAGAAGGGGAAAGCAATCAATTGCGACCCGAAGTGATATCCCACCTGGATATAACTCTGGAGATTTGAATCATAACCGAGTCCATTTTGACTGTTGATTTTTTAAAATGATACATGATCTTTCTCACGAGTCTTTATCCCAGATTTATTAATACTTCCTCATTCAGATTCCATTTCGCGTTAATTTATTTCAATTATTATAATTGTAATGTATATTATATCGATTATAATTATTCAATAAAATATAATTATAATTATCTATTATCTATTTATACTATTATTATTTTCCCAGTTCAAGTGTAATCATATTTCATTCATAATATCATTATGTTTTCTTATGGTGATTTCATAATTTTATTTTTTAACCTTTTTATATATTCTCATGGAAGAAATGCTATGGATTTCCTCCATACTAGTATTCGAAACTTGATGAAAATATCTACTCTGCTCCCCCCCCCCCTCCCCTCCCCTCCTTGAACCACTTGTAAGGATGTTCAGGATCACTCCTCGCTGGAAGACCCCACCAACAGCTAGGTGTTGATTACACAGTGTGCAACATGATAGCTTGCAGTTTTCTTCATCCAACTCCATGTATGTCATACATTGCATATCATGTCAATTGTTGTGTTTGTATTTGGTGTCGGTTAACCGCCTCAGAAGTCTTGTAGCAACCAAACGATGCTGCTTATAAACGGTTTTATCAACTCATCCGTTGCCTTAATTGAGAAACAATTGTTATATAAATCAATATTTCGATGTTATTAAAGAAAGAAATCAGTTCCATAATCTATTCTACTACCAACCTCTTATTGAATATTGACTAATTATATCCTCATCTATTCATATTCCTTCAATTATAATTCCAATTATTCATCTTTCATTTTGAACATCCGCTATTCATCGGACATCAGTCTACGTCACTACATTCGGACGTTGTTGTTGTTGTTGTTGTTGTTGTTGTTGTTGTTGTTGTTGTTGTTGTTGTTGTTGTTGTTGTTGTTGTTGTGCACAGCCTAAACCACTGAACAACTCAATCTTACTGACTTGATCAACCCAACCCGATCCAAACTGACCCAAAACTATAAATAACTCAACAAAACGAACATTTCAAGCTAATTTTATATAAACTAAATCCAATTTGAAACCCACTTCCGGTCCAAAGAATGACCATTTCGATTATTATGTGTTCACGTTCAACTGCGATGAACAGTCAAATGTCCATCTGTAGAAGTGAAAAGCTGTTGTCTCTTTTATCCGGTCTTGTTTATTCACGGCACGCGCACGCGCACGCGCACTCGACGTTTTCCCCGCACGGGTGTAGGAAGGAAAGTTGTCGAGGCCGGCCATTTCACTGAGTGAATTACACGCATGGCGAGATATCTGCATTTCCCGCCTGGCAAAGCTAAACCCCACCGCCTGGCGAGACTAAACCCCGTTATCGCACGAGCACAGGTACGCGTTTAATCGACGCATAGAGCAATATCTATCTCATCTTTTAGTTCTCATAACTTCCACCAGATTATATTGTTGCTGATATAGATGCATCTATTGATTCTGAAATTTGATGTGTCCCCTGCAGTCTACATGAAGCAAGAAGTTCCCGCCAATATTTCTTCCAGATGGAAATATCTATGAACTGCTTACAGTGCAATGTTCATGATTAACAAATACATCGAATAATATTTTTGTCGAAAATGATAATATATTTTTTTTTTAATAACATCGAAACTTGATACAAAATCATTGTTCCCCAATCAAGGCTATGGATGAAAAATAGGATCGTTTGGACGGGGCACCACAAGGGCGATTTGACCACCCCATTTTGATTATTTAAAACCAATGATCTTCAACAACAGGACTGCGCTGTCTGTGACCATAATTTTTCGTCGTAGATAAAAGTATTTCAGTATAAACACACGAATGTTGATATCTTCCACTTTGAACTAAGTCTCTTGAGCAATGATCACTTCTTTCCATTGACAGCAGATGTAAAATGTATCATTATACACAATCGACAAATTAAATACGTGATAGGCCTATAATGTTATAATTATGCCTACTCTACTAATTGATGGTCGTGGCCAATTAGTACTTCATACAAGCATTTGCTTCGAAGACTGTGGGAAACCAATAGAAATGATGATTACTCAAATTTTATAATAATCAAGGTGAAAAGATCACTGTTGTATGTAACAGTTACACGATATTTATGCCATCGATTTTCACCTTGGCGTACTATTACATACAAATAACACATAACGTATTGTTAATGTTCACCAAAAGGAGTAAGTAATGTGGTTTTTCGAATGGAATAATCCAATCTCGAGATTCTCAAGATTGGGTTTATATCATGATTGATATGCTTCACAAGGAAGGATAAACTGAATTTTTCATCCTGAATCAACTCTGAAATCCATAACAGGATAAGGTTTCTTGCACCGACGTAATTTTCAAAAACTCGAAATACTTTTGAGTCCTCTCCATTCCGAAATATTTCCTGTGAGACAAAAAAAGAGCCTGCCCCGTGACCAGCCGGTAGTTGTGTACGCGATTGGCTCCATCATCGTCAGAGATGGAAGATAATAATGCATTCCAACCGTTTTTGTCATCAGCCCTCTGATAGTATTCAAGTATCTGAATAATTACATAGATGTATACACTAGGAAAACGCGGGATGCGCGTTGTGAGATGAGCTTAGAAGTATGGCAATCTAGAATGAAAAATAACTTGTCAGCTCAATTCACATCTACAAGCCATGACTTACTTCAAACGTTCAAAAACCTCACCTGCAACTTGTTGATATTTATAGTAACCTGCAACCTGTCGCATAAACACTTTGCAAAACCAATTGATCCAAATATTCAATAAGATGTACACGTTTATTGCGTTTTCTTCATTATTTCTCATTCGATTGTTGTAAAAATCTCTGAAAAGGTGTATAATAGTATTTTTCATATTCTGTGAGAATTTGAGAGCTTTTGAAAAATTCTTGTTTTTCAAGTATTTTTCCTCCGGGTTATTCTTATGAGGATTTTCCAAACTTTCCGATCATTTTCCGGAAAAATCTTTCAACCGATTCCTCTGAACAACAATGCCAACCTATTCTGGTATGACACCAACGTTCAGAAAAAGTTTCAAGTTTATTGATTCATTTCTCTGACCTGTATGCCGCGTACATAATTACAAAAAAAAAAAAAAAAAAAAAACATAAAAACGAAGCCCATTTTTTTCAGGGTGTGAAATGGAAAGCTTCGCTACGCTCATCTAATAATTGTGTTTTCATTTTACATTTTCTGTTAATTCTCTCGCTAATGAAGAGAACATATTGGGACCACCAATGAAATATATTCAAATATATCCAATATAGCTTTGCCAGCGAATCTGTCATACATGTTACCTTATGAACCGTACCTTTCTAAATACCCTTCGCGCGTCTATGAGGCACTGTAGTTCTTTGTTTCAAATAATCCACTACTATAACATCAAACGCAGGTTGTTCTATGTTCCAAGTCTAAGTTCTTTGCTCAAACAGCTACCATGACGACGAAGTAATTAATATCTATTCAGAAATAGGTCCTTACAAATCAAGGCAGTGGTTTTGATATACTTACGACTAAATGACTTGTGACAAATAGAGACATACAATTCTATAGCCTATTATAGAAGGCAGTGTGTTAAGTATCTATGTGGCAGTGAATCGTGAAGTTTGGGTGATCAAATATTCTCTGTGACCATGGTTACAACAGAACACAGCTTTCAGTATCAAGCTTCCTAATCAGCCTAAAGGGTGCGTATATTTTATTGATGTGGCCAATATATTGTAACATGTAACAATATTTTTCAGTTTTCAACAAGTTATTAGTTACTTATTACCAATATTATAATTTTTAATTGATTGATTTTATTTGGTTAGTCGATGAGTATATATCTGATATCATCATGATGTCTATTTGGTATTTATCTGTAAATGTATATTTTTTTCGCAATTTCACCAACTTATTAGTTACTTAGTATTTATTAATATCATACTTTTTATCTGACTGTCTTTAATGTCTTATGTAGTTAGTTTCTGATTAGCTGTATGTAAAGGAATGTAAAAAAAGACAATAAACAATTTATGTATCTATTGTTTGAGTATATGTAATGAAATGACATGTTTGGAATATAATCTATAGCTAGAAAAAAACTTCATATGAGAGCATTTTCATTGATATTATATATCAGAAACTCTGGGAGAGTTTGTTCAATTGACGACTAGTGATTGACCCGCCCATAAACGTCATAAAACAGAACATCCAATCAAATGGACTTTTTTATGTGGGAAATTTCACATAGACCTATCAGAGTATCTCTAAATTCCCACATGAAGTATAGATCTGAGGGGCTTTGGCGATTAGCCACGCCCATCACTAGTGGTCAATTGGGGTTTGAACTATTCGTTTATCAACATTGTCTTCACATTATATTACTATAGTATTGATGTCTGATTGGGAAACCGTGTATTTTGATATAGAATTTTTAGAACTTTTTAGAGACCTGTTGGGAATATATTCTATGATCTGGAATCTTATTCATACGATTCCCGCCATTTATTTGATATATTAGAACCATTTGACGATTTTGTTGAATGGGAAAATGAGTAATTATTAGACGAGCTTTAGCGAGGATTCAATTTGAAATACTGAAAAAAATTGGTGTTCGTTTTTTTTTTATGTTTTTCCGTCGGTTCTCCACATGTCAAACTGCTACAGCTATTAATTTCAAACTTTTTCTCATCATGGTTCCTTATCTAGCTTAGATATGTATAGTTCTGTGACATTATCGGGTGGTAACTTTTATTTTTATGAATTTTTGAAATTTCAAAAATACTCATTAGAATAACACAGCGGAAAAAAATTAAGATATTTTTATTTTCGAGAAAAAGTTCTGTGTGTAGTTGAATTACATTATGATACACATTTCTGGAGATTCTCAGCTTATTCGGGTCAGCCATTATGTAGAAAAAACATGAAATGTGCTAAATTGGTACCACTAGAAGCCGTTTTTACCCTTTCACAACTTAAATGCCACCCAATTGGCAAATTTAGGCAGAAGTTTGGCGAGGAAGTCGACATACTATTACTTTCCGCTCGTCTAACAACGCGTATATGACGTTTTCCTAGTTATCAAATAACTGATGATCGCTGAATTTACTTTCATACACTTTAACTGAGTTAGAGAATATTACTAGCCACAGTTTTCTGCAGAGTTTTGCCCATTAAACGATATTGACTCTCTTGGAATGTATCCCTGGAAGATGTTCCATTAAAGTAAGCATTTGTCTTCCAGCTGCCTTTAACAGGCAGACCCGATCCCAGCCGACATTATGCGGACATTTCCGAGCCGCAATAGAAACTCATTTACATCGAAACTCGATGAGATAAAACTCCTTAGCTTTTCTCTTACATTGTTCGCAAAGATCGCCTTTTATTAGCAGCCAAGCTATATTCATCAGTATCTGTCACCACATGCTCACGTTGTTGTTGTTGTTGTTGTTGTTGTTGTTGCTTCGCGCAGCCTAAAGTAGCCTGAATAATCCAATCTAACTTATTAGATGAGCGAAGTGAACATACATGGTAATATGATATTACTAGGAAAACGCCATATTGCGTTGTGAGACGAGCGGATAGTAATAGTATGTCAACTTTTATGGCCAAACTTTTGCCTACATTCGCCAATTGGGTGACATTTAATTCAGAAATCGGTAAAAACTGCTTCGAGTGGTACCAATTCAGCACATTTTATGTTTTTTTTTCAAAATGGCTGACCCGATCAAGCTGAAAGTTTTCATAAATGTGTATCAGAATGTAACCCAACTTGACGCAAAATTTTATTTTTTTGGAAAATAAAAATATTTCCTTTTTTCGCCGTGTTATTCTAATGGGTATTTTTGAAATTTCTAAAGTTCATAAAAAAAAGTTATCATCCGATATTGCCACAAAACTATACAGATCTGAGTTAGATGAGGAACCATAATGAAAAAAAGTTTGAAGATGATAGCTGTAGCCGTTTGACCTGTGGAGAACCGACAAAAAAACATAAAAAAAAACACCAAAACGAACACCAATTTTTTTCGGTATGTCAAATTGAATCCTCGCTAAAGCTCGTCCAATTATGATGTTGGAAGATCACTTATTTATTGATGTTTTTGTTGTTTGTATCTTTTGTGGTATCATATTCTATCATCGGTATCATATAGATATTCTATCTGGTTCATCACATAGTAAACGATAGTCCCATCAGAGTATCTCTAAATTCCCACATGAAGTATAGATCTAGGTGGCCTGCCGATAAGCCACGCCCATCACTAGTGGCCAATTATTCCCTGCTATAAACATGCATACATGGTGATATGATGATATTATGATAGGAAGATCACTCATTTATTCATCATTGGTGTTTTTTTTGTTTGTATCATTTGTGATATCATATTCTATATGATCAGTATAATTCCGAGTCATATTTCTTCTTTCTCTTTTTATTTCTTCTTCTTTCTTTTTTTCTTTTATAAATTGTATTTCTTTTTTTTCCATTCATAGTTTCCACTCAATATATCAATTCAATTCACATTTTATTAATCACCCTCTTGCATAAATGAATATACAAATTGGAAATTAAAAGTAACAAACTATAATATTTTTTCCCGCAATCAGCTGTTCCTTGGAGACTTTGTGTTTTTTTTTATGTCGAGTGTATTTATTAACCATGCGGAAAATTGATCACAATAGAAAAAACGAATCAAACTAGAAACCTACGGGCAATGACTATATTAATTATCGGGAGTAACACATGTCGATAAAACAGGTAGCTACCGACCTGTTCCTATGTGACTTCCAGACTGTACCAGGTCTCCAATAAAACGGGATGTCTCTCCAGAATTACAATTACTGTCACCGCACTCCAGACTAGACACGGGACTCTACGAAATTAATTAAATAAAAGCCAATTTCGGATAGTTTCACTTGCATATGTCCCGACTTTGATGATCGAATGTCAACATAGTTGAAAAGCCACATCAGTTCACTTACATAACCTCGAAATGTGTTCAACCGAACTGCTTAAGAGTGCTTGGGATTCAATTTGATAAAATCACATTTTTTTGCGACCACTTTCGCCTGGTATCGAAATCCAAAGACTTCAGAAATGTAGATATCCTCTTCACTTTCAACAGGATCAAAATTATCAACTTTTTCATATTGGGTTTCAACGACGCACTATGATGATAACTGAGATCTATTGGCGTCGAATGAATGATTGATGAGACGATGGGATGATGAGATGAAGGTTTCTTAAATATTAGAAAGGATAGTGGGAAGGAAGCGGTCGTGGCCTATATTATGAGAACCATCCGGGCATCAGCTTAGACTACAGAGGGAAACCACGATGCACCCCTGTGAAGATGGACGGTGGCGGGGATCGATCGAACCAGTTCCGATATGTCCCTTCACCTCCCGGATCACATGAGGCGAGTGCGTTAAAAACTCAGCTACATGTGCCGGTCCAACTTTGTTCATTCATATTGTGTTTGATGATGCTCTTAACTGATGACTACGATCTATTGGCGTCGGTGAATGATGTATGATATATGGGATGGTGAGATGAAAGGCTATCTTATTGAGTGTTTTTGGATTGTGGGCTGGAGTCGGTCGTGGCCTGTTGTTAAGGAACCATCCCAGTATTAACCTGAATGAAAGAGAGAAATTTAAAAAAAAAATGTCAGGATGGTCAACCTTGGGGGGAATCGAACTCCGGTCTCCTGAATGACGGTCCATTGTATTAACCACTCTTCTCAGTCGAATAACATGTTGTGAATGTTTATTATGGATCGACATTATTTCATAAGATACTTCTCTGAATGGTGTGAAGCAGATTCACCAGAATAATGGTGAAAGTCACCAGACCATGTCACGTGTTACATTAAGGGTGAATGTGTCACGCAGCGTGTGTTGAACCGCCTTAACTCGCCCGGGTGATTCCGCTAACTAGACGCCGCAATTAATTGCGGGTGCGTTCCTTCAGCCGCACGAAACTGCTCCGAGTAATGAGAGCGAAAACGGAGCTTTGCGGAATTCTGAAAAGATCTGGAAGGCGTTGGAAAAGTCGACTAGACAGAAAACAAATGACGGTTGTAATTAGAGTGGAATTAATTAAAATTCTTGATGAAAATGAAATCGTTACGTGAAGGTAATAAACAATTAAAAAGATGTAAATTTATGGTATTATGTCACTGATTAGCACTCTTGTTGGATGTCCCAGAGTCATTAGACGAGTTTCAGCGAGGATTCAATTCGACATACTGGAAAAAATTGGTGTTCGTTTTTATGTTTTTTTTTTATTGTTTTTTTCATGTTTTTTGTCGGTTCTCCACAGGTCAAATGGCTGAAGCTATCAACTCGAAACGTTTTTTCGTTATGGTTCCTTATCTGACTTAGATCTGTATAGTTTTTTGGCATTATCGGGTGATAACTTTTATTTTTATGAATTTTAGAAATTTCAAAAATACCCATTAGAATAATACGGCGGAAAAAAAGAAAATATTTTTATTTAAAAAAAAAATGAAATTTTGTGTGAAGTTGAATTACATTTTGATACACATTTTTTGAAATTCTCAGCTTGATCGGGTCGGCCATTTTGAAGAAATAATATAAAATGTGCTAAATTGGTACCACTCGAAGCCGTTTTTATTCATTTATAACATAAATGTCACCCAATTGGCGAATTTAGGCAGAAGTTTGGCAAAGAAGTCGACATACTATTACTATCCGCTCGTCCAACAACGCATATATGGCGTTTTCTTAGTATAGTGATAACTTGAGATATGAGGAACAATGCTAGAGTCGTGGCGGTAGAAATGATTTCAATTTTCAGTCTGAATATATATTCTGAAACTTCCAAATCCACTTTATACTTATACTTATAATTCTTATAATTATACTGAAACTTATACTTGACTAATTAATATCTAACCATCATTTGTGGAAAACGGCTTTCCTTAAAATAATCTTCATTGAAACTATTATCACTACTCTATTGAATCCCCATTCCATCTTATATGATTTCTTTTCAGAATTCTATTGTGATATCTTCACAATATGAGGCAAGAGAAAAAAAACGGAAACCACTGAATCGACACCACCGTGACAACAATTCATATTAGAGATCGAATGAAATGAAAAAAAAACAGATTCTTTAGATTATTATACTAATGAGACGTGTGGTCAAGTGGTTAATACACTGAACCGTCATTCAGGATCAATTCCCGCCATGGTCGACTATCCTGATAGGGTTTTTACTTGGTTTTCTTCTGTCGTTCAGGTCAATACTGGGATGGTTCCTTAACGACAGGCCACGACCGACTCCTTCCCACTATTCAAATACACATAATAAAATAACCTTTCATCTCATCATTCCATCATCGCATATATCATTCACCGACGCCAATAGATCATAGTAATTAGTAGAGTGAGTCTTTAAATCCAATATAAATGAAATGAAGAAATGATTACTCTTATGATAGATTTATTACTCATCATTTTTAATATATTATGACATTATTTTCGTTTTTTTTTTTATAAGTAACGAAAATGTATACTGCATTAGACCGTAGCTATTTCTTCCCGCATGAAAAACGGGAAGCGCCATTTCCTCCAGCAAAGTACACACGATCTTCCCCCGTTTTCTCACACAAAAGAAAACGACCCACTTTACAACAATCGATCAAGGCCCGTCCACTTTATTTCCCGTCTGCATTTTCACGAGAATATGACATCCCACTATAAGAGTTATATCGCACTCTTGTTGGTTTTTCTTCCGTTTTCAGTGCTTTGGTATATTGTGGATTCTTCCTTCGTCATATTACGATCTTCGTATAACTTCGGATTAGTTCGGATTTCTTCGCGATCAAAAGATCCGAGTGATGAAGGGAAGACTTTAGAGACGCAATCTTTTGTTTCAATTTCATCCCAGTTTATTGATTTTAAATATTTACAATATAAATTGACAGATTTTTCCAGTTTTTTCAATAATTATGAAAATAATATTGATTATTCATCTATTTTTAAATTGCTACAAACCGTTTTGTGGTGAAACCAATTTGTCTTCAAACCAAATCGTTGAATTTGAACACAATTAACGACACACATTCTCCGCCCCCATGACGTCACAAATCATAACATCCAATCAACAGGGCTGTTGAAACTGTGGTGAAATTATAATATCCAATCAGGGTGTCTCTAAATGACCTCAAGTGATACAGATCTGAAAGGCCGACTGATGAAGCCACGCCCTTTTCGAGTCGTCAATAAATTAACGATCTTTGGACAAATGTCAAGCATATACAGCTGAAAAAACACGTTTTTTTTAGCTGTATACGCTTGACAGTTATGCGACATGACTTGAATAGTCATAACTTATATCATCTTGAAGCTATTGTAATTATCTGTGTTTCTCGTGTATTAGAATTTTGATATCTCATACCGTTCAAAAGTTATCACCAAGAAACTGATATTTCGTTAAATCGACTCCCGTGGACTGTTAACTAGCTAATAAGTTATGCTTATAACAGGATGCAGAAAGGTATTCATCATGAGAAATACTTCCTGATTTTTCTGAATTGGTACTAAATTTGTATTCAGCAATAATTCTCAGTATTTTCATCAAAAAGTACAACTTCTGAAAAAAATAATGATATTCAATCTAGCAAAATTGTCACCACAATCGGTCTTGGATTTACTACTCAATCACTAAAAAAAAAAAATTACTATGAATCAGTACTCTTCAAGTACTAAGCGTCAGATCGAGCTTATTACGTATCGGAAATACTCTGATTTGAGCGGAAGATTGTATTTTGAGGTGAAAACCAATTTCGTTGAAGTTGAACGTTTTCCCGCATGACGTGAGAGCGCTAGTGTCGGATGCTTTCTGTCCGTTAACTAGCTGGTGGATTGTGAAGAGTTGGACACACCCGATCGTTCGATGACGAGTATTAGGAGACGGGCGATCGTCTCGGTCAGCTTGACGAGGGCAGATAGATGTACGGACTTTTGAAATCGTTTACAGATTGGAATTATCTGGTATACTAGGAAAACGCCGGATGCGCGTTGTGAGATGAGCTTAGAAGTATGGAGATCTAGACTGAAAAATGATCTGTCAGCTCAATCCACATTTACAGACCTTGGATTACTTCAAACGTTTGAAATCCCCGCCATAATCAATTATGTCACGGCCTTCCTATTCCATTTATCACTCATTTAAATCCTTCTGAATTGATTGGTGACACTTGTTGATATAGATTTAATTAGTTTTTCTTAGGCCCGGTATTACCAAGTCTAGTTAGCCTTTATCTGACAGTTCAAACTTGTTATCACCATGGTTACCTATGTTATTTGTTTTCACCAACTCTCAGATAAATACTAACTGGACTTGGTAATACTGGGCCTTAGTCTTAGGCCCGGTTTTACGAAACTGGATTAGGCAATAGTTAGTGGATTAACTTGTTATCAGCATTGGTTACATATGTTATTTCCGTACCTTTGATTAATAGTTAGTGGATTAGTACCCTAACTAAGATTGGTAAAACCGGGCCTTAATAGCTTTTATTGATGTGAAAATGTGTTTTTGAATGCGTTTTCTTCGTTATTTCTTACCTGATTGTTGAGAAATTCAGTGAAAATGTGTTGAATAGTTGTTTTTGTATGTTTAGTTGAAATTTTCAGAGCTATTTGAATGATTTTTGGTCAACAAGTATTTTTCCTCTGGGTTAGGGGAAGCTGGGGCTGGACTTCACAGGGGCGTATTGTTACAAAAATATCCCACAGTCACCTCTTTAGGTGTACAGGTTTTCACCAAAAGTAAAAATTGTGAGAATTATACAGAATATTATTCCATATGAATTTCAAAGGTGTCTGTTACATCATTTCAGCCTTCTATAGTCTCAGAATCATAAAAATTATCATTAAATTGTTCTCTTGGAATATATATACACCAAATAAAGATGAGAGGATATGTGTTATGGGTTATCATTACTTTTTCATTTGTTTTAGGCCCGGTATTACCACGGCCAGTTAGTATTTATCTGACAGTTGGTGAAAACAAATAGCATGGGTAACCATGGTGATAACAAGTTTGAACTGTCAGATAAAGGCTAACTGGACTTGGTAATACCGGGCCTTAGTATAGAAACTTGATGAAAAATCATTGTTCCCAAATTAAGGCAATGAATGAAAGATTCTATATAATCAACATATTATAGAACTTGATTCTATATCATACTTTCTCAAATAAGATGAAGAAACGTGAGTTAGGATCGTTCGGACGTGACACAACAACGACGTCACAGCAAAGGGAAATACTAAATCATAACGTAGCTCATTCCATAAACTGTAGATAGTAAAGTAGGAAGTAAAATAATCAAGAACCACTCAGTCATTTGTGTTCAAGAAAAAGAAAACTCATTTTCTATTCCAGTCAACCAGCCGAGGTCACTGACCCCTACTTCTTGTCACTTCAAACGTGCGCCCGATGGTTTGCTCGCGTGGCCATGACAATTCGATGACAAATTATGACAGAACTGCTACGTCACGACGCCCCATTTTCTCTCGAGACACTTTTCGGCTTTCCACGAAAACATTTTCTTTCACTCGTCCGGGCTATTTTATGAACTCTGACAACTGTTTTCGGTCTTCGCTTATTTTCTTTGTGTTCAGTTCGGTTTTAATATTCCGCACGATATTTCACTGTTCGCAGATAATCTGTTGTGACGTTTTTTACTTATCTGTGGACTTTGAAATGAATTTCTGTGAACCGAAGAGGAAAACGCGGTAGAAGCGGGTAGGTTGTTGGGTGCATGAGGGTACCGAGACGCGTGGCCGAGTGGTAACACACTGAACCGTCATTTGGGAGACCGGGGTTCTGTTCCCGCCATGGTCGACCATCCTGACAGGGGTTTTTCGTCGTTCCTCTCTGTCGTTCAGGTTGGTACTGGGATGGTTCCTTAACAACAGGCCACGACCGACTCCTTCCCACTATCCAAAACACCTAATAAAATAACCTTTCATCTCATCATCCCATCATCTCATTCATCATCCACCGCGACGCCAATAGATCGTGGTAATCAGTACAGTGCGTCGTTAAAACCCGAAATATATATAATTATATATATATATATATATATATATATATATATATATATATATATATATATATATATATATATATATATATATAAATAAATATATATATATATATATATATATATATACATATATATATATATATATATATATATATATATATATATATATATATATATATATATATATATATTCATATATATATATATATATATATATATATATATATATATATATATATATATATATATTCATATATATATATATATATATATATATATATATATATATATATATATATATATATATATATATATATATATATATATATATATATATAGGATGAGGGCATATGAGTGCAAGGTGCCACCCTCAGTAGCTCGGTCAGCTGAGGCACCGCTTCAGAAACTGAAGTCACCGCAGGGAGTGGGTTCAAATCCCGCACAAGACACGGGTTTTTGTGAATTTTCTATCACTAATCATCATTTGATAGTTTCATAATCACCCGCTCATTCGTACCCCCTTATAACCTAGCTGTTGGTGGGGTCGTTAAGCAAACAATAATCAGAAGTGCAAGGGACCTTTCAGTTGGACGGTACATTCCGAGAAATGGAAGATACATTCTATAGCAAAGCTGTATCATTACTTTAATCAGTGTACCAATATATTTTGGATATTTTACGAAACGATAATATTATACCACAATAATCAGTTATTGAAATATACCGTCAGTCTGCCAGTTTTATTCCAGGTTCCTGTGTGAATCCTCCCATGCCCCCAGGTTGAAGAGAAAGACAATATGAGGAAGAAATAAAATAAAAATAAAATTCAAAAACATATCAAAAGTCTAGATTTGAAAACAATATTGTTCCATGATTTATTCTTCTGTTATTCTCATCAGACGTTCAACAGAACACACGTGGCTCGGTGTCAGGTCACTTTCATCCCCAAATGCTAACTTCGCCAGTTAGTAAACTGAGAATGGGAAAAACTGAGAGAAAAAATGAACAAAACTGTGTCATCTAGACCATATAGACCACGTTTACTTTCAAAAACTATGTTTGTTTGTTTTTCTTCAATTTCACATCAATTTTTTATTTCAATTTCACATCAATTTTTAATCTCAATTTCACATTTCATTTCTAATTTTTTTAAATTTTCTGCAACAATCTGTAATGAGTTAATGAAATACAAAGATACAAATACTAAAAGACTGATCATTATTTTTACTATCCATGATATCCATGGTTGCACCCTTAACGGAATTGACCACTAGTGATAGGCGTGGCTAATCGCCAGGCCACCTAGATCTATACTTCATGTGGGCATTTAGAGATACTCTGATGGGCAATGTCAATTGACCACTAGTGATAGGCGTGGCTTATCGGTAGGCCACCTAGATCTATACTTCATGTGGGCATTTAGAGATACTCTGATGGGCAATGTCAATTGACCACTAGTGATAGGCGTGGCTTATCGGCAGGCCACCAAGATCTATACTTCATGTAGGCATTTAGAGATACTCTGATGGGCAATGTCAATTGACCACTAGTGATAGGCGTGGCTTATCGGTAGGCCACCTAGATCTATACTTCATGTGGGCATCTAGAGATACTCTGATGGGCAATGTCAATTGACCACTAGTGATAGGCGTGGCTTATCGGCAGGCCACCAAGATCTATACTTCATGTAGGCATTTAGAGATACTCTGATGGGCAATGTCAATTGACCACTAGTGATAGGCGTGGCTTATCGGTAGGCCACCTAGATCTATACTTCATGTGGGCATCTAGAGATACTCTGATGGGCAATGTCAATTGACCACTAGTGATAGGCGTGGCTTATCGGTAGGCCACCTAGATCTATACTTCATGTGGGCATTCAGAGATACTGCCAAATTACCCACATAACAAAGCCCATTTGATTGGATGTTTTGTTTTGTGACGTTTGTGGGCGGGTCAATCACTAGTCGTCAATTGAAGTTCACAATTTATCATACACTTTATAAAAGAGATGGTATAGGCTTATATATTTTACCCTGTGCGTAATAACCTATGTTATGACCCACTGTTATGTGCGTATGACCTTCAATTTATATCACAAATTGACACTCAAACTATAACCATTGACCAATTGACTTTTAACTTCTAACTTTTAATTTTTTTTTGCTTTCAATTGAGACTATAACCTTCTAATTATAATATTAGTGTACTTTGTATAGTGAATTTATTTCATACTTGTTTTTATTCCGCATTTGACTTGGTAGTTGCTAGGTATTTATAAAAAATAGCATCTACCATTTATTTCAATTCATGTATATTTTCTTGTTTATTTGTTGTGTATGATACGGTACATTATCTTGTATATTACCCTTGACTGTCCATATGATTAAGCTTAAAAATGTTCCATTTGAATTGTAATCCTCTTGGACGAAAATGAAAATAAATAAATAAATAAATATCGTTGTGCGCACGTTGGTGGCAGCTAGGTTTTGTTTTAGAGGTTGCTAAGGTGACGGTTGTCTTTAGTGACCGAGTCGTTATCATAGCCTCCGAAACGTGTTCGTACAAAAGATGAGATAGAAGCCGACATTGATTACTCTTCCACATGATCGCTTTTCCGGCGTAATTCAACAATGTCAAAATGGAGAAACTGGAGCCTGGGAATGCTTACATAATTTTGTACGTTCTTCTGAGAAGTTTTCTTCTCTTTCCCCTCCCCTCCCCTCCCCTCCCCTCTCCTCCCCCAACTGCCACGTGACACGTGCATGACATACTGATCATCGAAGAGTATGCCTACTTTTGGTTCGTGTTTTTCACGCTATAGGTTTATTGCGCATTCTATCGTGAAAAAAAAAGAATACTAGTGACTCGTATCCATTTTGTTTTCTATTTGGTTGAATGTTTGAAATTGATAAGTGTAATCATTTTAATGATGGAAATAAACTATCGGTTTTTGAACAACTTTCAAGCATTTTACCGACTTTAACTAATTCACTTTGAAGCGATCTTTTGAATGGAAGCACGTTTCATATGTTTCAGTGAGTAGTTCCACGTCAAGAGGTAACGACAAATATGTCTCTCGAACTGAATAAATACACTCTCAATCATTTCCAACTCACGACCGAATGTTGTTTCCACTTTGAACTCGTCGTTAAACAGGAATATGTCGTTCTTCTGATTGGTTGGATCCGATGAAATACGTTGTGCCAACATTGAAATACTGAAGATCGTGTGACGTGACATGTTGTCCAGAAAGTGGCCATCTCGACCTATTATATGGAATGATACGTCAGAGAGATTCATCAGTCTATGGCACAATATGCGAACGTTGTTGTTGTTGTTGTTGTTGTTGTTGTTGTGTTGTTGTTGTTGTTATTGTTATTGTTGTTTTTGTTGTTGTTGTTGTTATTGTTGTTGTTGTTTTTGTTGTTGCTTCTGTTGTTTTTGTTGTTATTGTTGTTGTTGTTGCTGTTGTTGTTTTTGTTGTTGTTGCTTTTGTTGTTTCGCGCAGCCTAGAGTAACCTAAATGAACCAATCTAACCAATTTGTTGAACCTAGTCTATCCAACATAACCTAAACCATGCAACTAACCTTAGGCATACCAAATGAAAATCATGACTAATTAGATTGAAACAGAAACCATCCTGACAGGGGTTTTTAGTGGTCTCCCTCTGTCGTTCAGGTCAATACTGGGATAGTTCCTTGACAACAGACCACGACCGGCTCCTTCCCACCATTCAAAAACACCTAATAGAATAATATTTCATCTCATCATCCCATCATCTCATATAATATGATAATAATGATAATATACATATTCCATGGAACATAATACATGCTTTAGCATATTTTATAGAATATGTCAGTTTGAAGAATAAAATCATACAACTTTGTCATACAATAATGATATTAAACCAATGATAATATAGAATACATCAACATCAACTAAAATACGAGAGAGTTTAGTAAACAGGAAAGTTACATACTTGGTAGTTAGAACCTTAGAAGATACTCAGAAGCTGAGATATTCATAACATATGTTCACACTTCTTTTTTCATTGTGTTGTAATTTTTTTCTCTTTTTCTCATTCAACGATGCCGTTATCATTATCTTGGTCATCAGTACAGTGCGTTGTTCAACAAAATATAAAAGATTTAAAAAAATACCTTTCGGTAGATGCTTGGATGATTGGATACAAATATGCACGACAATTTCATCATGCCATGAAGGTTTGAAACCCTCGATCGTCCAATTCTGAGTGAGCATCGATCGGATGTGTTGAACATCACATTCAAGTTTCAAATATTGCTCTCTTTTCGAAAAGATCATCACCTTCTTTGCTTTCCCCCCACAGGCAATGTAATGGCTAATGGCCTCGGATATTCGGATGTTATCGTAAATCTTCGTGTAACTTCGTGTGATGATGTTTTAATTAGATGAAAGCATCGTTAAAAACGTGAAAACACTTTATTTTATGTTTTCTTTTCTGTTTCCGTGACTGTTTATTCCGGGAACAGTTAATCTTCTACGTGAGACCTTTTTTATTATTGGACTTGTGATAAGCTTTGTCAATATACCACGTTCCCGGATAAAAAGTTCTGGACTTACGATCAGGGTTCTAATTAGGGAAATGTCACCAACACATACCCAAATAAAACATGTCACCAAGCCCCATATATCCTATCTGTTGGTGGGGTCGCGAAGCCTCAACACATGATCCAGCCCCATATAACCTAAAGCTGCCTTTACATACACATGCTTGCGAAGCGAAGCGAAACGAAAAACAATCAGTCGCTAGCCAATCACAGGCCCGAATACCACTAGGAGTCCATGTTGGAATTTCTCAACATGGCGGCCAAGACGAGTTGGGCCAAACGCAACTTTTAAATTTAATTCGCAATTGCGAATCAAATTCGCAACAAAATGGCGGAAATAGAATACAGTTTCCAGGTTTTACTCCCATGATCGCTAGTGTCTACTTCCGTTCACGGCACATCGAGTGCTTCGACGCCAGATCTTGTTCGTGTCTATACAATCGTGAAAATGTTTTTAGAACTATAGTTTTATAATTTAAAATTCACATTCATGAATTTTTATACTAATTAATAATTATATTAATTTTTATTATTGATTTTGAAATAATTTCATAGAAACCCACCAGAATGCGGTAGAATCACTACTCAGTTCAAAGTGAAGTCACCAGGATGCGCTAGAATTGCGAAATTATTCCGCACATCATGGAAACAGCTATGCGAATTCGTCACGCAAAGTTTCTTTATGGAACGCTAACTTTTTCATGAAAAGCTAGCCTATGTTACTCCCATATAACCTATGCTGCTGATGGGGTCGTTAAGCCTCATCTCATGCTACTCCCATATAACCCGTGCTGTAGTTGGGGTCGTGATGTTTGCATAACGACTGATGTCTTCAGAAAATACTGTATTATCAACAACGTCTTCTACATTAGTGCCTACACGATTAGGTAAAGCGCTCCATTTATACGATATCTGCATGATCGATTCTCGATACCTCGATATATCGATTATCGAACAAATGTCTGTGGTTACAGCGATTTAAGATGTTAGCTTAATACAATCGATTCGGTAAACATCCTACTAGTTCGAGGCAAGTGGAACCACCAATAAAGTCTGCGGATCTAATTTGAATAATTTGTTTATTCTGTTGTTGTTGTTGTTGTTGTTGTTGTTTTGTGGGAAAGTGGTTCTTGGTGGATAAAGTGAATCAGGGAAATTGTGAGTCTGCCCGATGCTAATGGACGGTGAAAAGGTAAAATCTGCTTTCCAGTATTTTGCGGTTGGTATGCCACACAATATCAGTTTCGCGATTTTGTTTCAATTCTATTTTAATTTTGATATTGAAATTTTGCTGTAATTCTCAGAAGTGTTTGTGTAAATGTTGAAATACTGGGTTGTTAATTCAATCTCGGATTATTATAAATTAACCGAGACGCGTGGCCGAGTGGTAATACACTGAACCATTATTCAGGAGACCGGGGTTCGATTCCCGCCATGGTCGACCATCCTGACAGGGGTTTTTCGTGGTTTTTCTCTGTCGTTCAGGTCAATACTGGGATGGTTTCTTAACAACAGGCCACGACCGACTCCTCCCCACTATCCAAAAACACCCAATAGAATAACCTTTCATCTCATCATCCCATCATCTCATATATCATTCACCGACGCCAATAGATCGTAGCCATCAGTATAGTGCGTCGTTAAAACCCAATATGAGAAAAAAATATATCCCGAACCAAATTAGTGAAGCGATACAAAAACATGGTGTACTTATTTCAAATTAGTAACAAAACATAGAAAATTAATGATAAACGAACATATACCAACATAACATAAGAAACAAACTCATAATTAATTGCTCTACAATTTACTGAAAAATAATTTTAATCTATTAATTTGAATGAGATTTTCTGAATATAGAGGGTTCTCTTGATGGAGCCAGGCACACAGTTTGCTTCTGAAGAAAGTAATTGAAATATTTATATCCTTGATTGCAAAGAGAATCATCTTCTATAGTTCGGAAATGATTAATAATGTAACTTATTTGTCCTCCAGGACCCGACCTTTTCTCCGAGTCATGACGTAGGCATTACTCGATTCTGTTTATGTTTTTCCATACGCTATTGGTAATATCTACGTCTATTTTACGTCCATCATCTATTCTCAATTCTGTTCCTCAACATCTATTGAAATTTCAAAACATAAGTTCTGTCTTAAAAAAAATTAAGTTCTGGCTTTTAGACTCCTTGAGTGGTACTATGTAATTATTTGAAAATATAATTCTTGTCACTCAATGTGTAATTCGTATCCACCAATATCCTACTTTTTTCCTTATTATTCTATCTTTCTAATTTAATCAAGCGCAATGTTATTTTTATATGCAAATATAGTGTTTTCTTTCTTCGTTATTATTATTCTCTGTCTAATCCACAGATAAGCCTTGTGCTAGGCTTATCTGTGGAAAAAGTGAACCTGATGTCTTATGTAAATGAATGATAAATGAACTACCTTTACTACAAAAAAAAAAAAAATGACTCATGATCTTTAGGGGGGTAAAAATCTAACTTCAAAATTGAGAGAAAGATTTCTTGTTTTTTTCTGAAATCAGTGAAATGAATACGTCACTATTTATTGAAATCCATTTCCAGGGTTCTGATGTCCTTTAATATAGTTCTAAGATCTCCATTGTCGATTCTAGTATAATATATACGTGTATCCACGAGATATGAAAGTTCCGAACGACCGTTCCCCCTATCCAACACCATTATCACACGGATGTTTCGAGCCTTGTTCATTTCGATAGTTACAAGTACACAGTGACGACCACATGTAATTAGACATAACATTGGGGGGTTAAACCCTCGGGGGTTAAACCCAAATCCTCGCAAGACAGCTGCCGTCTACCCTTACACTTGCTAGTTTATCAAACTTGTAGACGTGTCCACGAGATGTGAAGGTTCCGATCGACCGTCTCGTCCACACCACATCATTAGCGCGCGGGTGTTTCGACCCGTCATAACTCGACTCGGTACAAGTGTACAAATGGAGAATGTGGTTTTGATAAGGGGGGGGGGGGAAGGGGGGGGGGGCAATTCGAGACTCCTTGAAGAGTGATGATTCGAGACGGAGGGCTGGTCTAGGACAGACACGTAGGCGACGAGGGCGTATCGCAGATTTGGTGAAGCTATACGCGTTACTTTGTGTTACCTTATCGTGTCTTGAGATGGAATATCTACGTTCCAAACAATTGCTATTTTGGCTGAGATGTAATACAGTATAGGGTAGTACTTTTCATCGAATCCAAAAATCACAATGATTTCCAAGTGAAACACAACTACATCTTGACGATGAGTCTGCAGATAGTTTCTTTGGAATTATTACTGAGTTTTCACAATTATTCAGTTTGTGCACTTCCCTTATTCTCTCGTGCATTAAAGTATATAGTCGGAATTATTATTACGAATATTAGGCCTATTTATTCAAGAGTAATATTCATATATTCATTGATATATATTCGAAGTTTTTCTGATTAATTTCAATCGATATTAGGAACAGTATTGTGATTTTCACATTCTGTTTTATCATGTTTTCATGTTTTCATGAAAACATATCATGTTTTCTTTATAAGCAAATTCTTGTTCACAACTTTTCCTCAGTATCGAAGCATGATATTGTACACACACAGAAGTAGAAAATTGGTCACAACTGAAATTCACATCATTATAATGAATGTAAAATGAATGTATGTCAATAATTTCTCAGAACTGCAGTAAAACCTTACGAAGCCAGAAGGCACACTGAATTGATGAAATAACTAACGATGTAAAAATTTTCAAAATACTCTTTAAAAAAAAGTTCACCAACATTTCACTTGTTTTCTCAGTATATATATATAATGTTTCCTCATGGAATATAACGAGCATACAAACTAAAATCTCTATATTGTTATATGGAAATTTCCAGATTCAATTTGTATTTAAATGCCCGTACACTGTTCTGAGGAACGCGTATATATGAATGAAACCTGCCGCCATTTCACCCCGTCTTATTCACGAGAGAAATGAGAAAACATAATATCGGTATTGTTACTGGTCTATAGAATAACATGGAACCGCCATTGAGCAAACAATGGTCACCAAAGCTTTCAGTACACTTGTCAGGTATCTTTTATATTCACTACTTGAAAATGAATCAAAATAATTATCATTATTACTGTTGTTGTTGTTGTTGTTGTTGTTGTTGTTGCTGTTGTTGTTGTTGTTGTTGTTGTTGTTGTTGTTGTTGTTGCTGTTTCTGTTGTTGTTGTTGCTGTTGTTGTTGTTGCTGTTGTTGTTTTTGTTGTTGTAGTTGTTGTTGTTGTTGTCGTTGTTGTTGTTGTTGTTGTCGTCGTCGTCGTTGTTGTTGTTGTTGTTGTTGTTGTTGTTGTTGCTGTTGTTGTTGTTGTAAAGAGAGAATGGCTTCGTGAAATATTACAAGAGTAACAATTCGATGAAAAGAAACCAAACACAATAACAGTGATGTCAAAAGTGTGATTGATTAATGAAGGTAGAATTATTCTATTGAAGGTTGAGTTGAATAATTTTGCTGGGATATTTTGTATTGTTATTCAGGGAAGTCGCATAAGACTGTTTTCTTCTTTTGACTCCGTCAGTGATTGAAGGAGAATTACGTGAAATGATTGTATTTTAATTGTTTGGAAATAATTGTTCGATTCATTTATGGAAATTGTGTGAACAATTGATACAATGTCGTAAGCTGTGAGATTGTGTTAGAAATCGAACGCATTTCCGGTTACATTTGTGAATTGACGTGTTTTTTTTTACATCGGAACAAAATGGGGAATCCACACAAATTCCATTAATTTTCTTGATGTATCTCAAAATACCGAAAAAAACACGTTTTGAAAATTTCAAAGAGATTCTGTTGGGAATTCTCCGGTTATTTAATTTGATCATTTTATTACCATTTACCATTTATATATTACTAGGGAAACGCTATATACGCGTTGTTAGACGAACGGATAGTAATAGTATGTCAACTTCTTTGCCAAGCTTTTGCCTACATTCGCCAATTGGGTGACATTTAAGTTGGAAATGGGTAAAAACTGCTTCGAGTGGTACCAATTTAGCACATTTTATGTTTTTTCTTCAAAATTGCTCACCCGATCCAGCTGAGAATTTCCAGAAATGTGTATCAGAATGTAATTCAACTTCACGCAAAATTTCATTCTTTTTGAAAATAGTTTTTCTCCGTCGTGTATTGGTTGGTGTAGTGAGTATTTTTGAAATTTCTAAAATTCATAAAAAAAAGTAATCATCCGATAATGCCACAAAACTATACAGATCTAAGCTAGATGAGGAACCATAACGAGAAAAAGTTTGAAGTCGATAGCTGTAGCCGTTTGACCTGCGGAGAACCGACAAAAAAACATGAAAAAAAAAACATAAAAACGAACACCAATTTGTTTCAGTATGTCAAATTGAATCTTCGCTAAAGCTCGTCTAATTAAAGTCACGATATCATGCGATATACACATAGAACGTCAACCCTGATAATAATATCGCAGTTCTACCAATATAACGACAATATTCGTGTTTATTATGATGACAAAATTTATCTTCCGTGATTATAGTTATATACGCTTCACTCATTATCTGTTCACTTCGTTTAACTTCAACTCTTCCACACTGATCGAAACCACCGACCGTTGATGCTGTAGGATAGAGAAAACGGTCGATCGAGACCGTCAGAGTGACGTGTGATAACTCATAACACACTTCTCTGCACTAATGTTGAAACCGGAGCTTTGTGAATGAATACCGTGTATTAGTGCAGGTAATTGCACAGTGTAGTTTGTTGTTGTTGTTGTTGTTGTTGCAGTGTGCTTGGTAATAGGTACCTAGCTGAGGCAGTCGCGTGGAATGTGCTGTTGGCGGCGCCGCCAACAATCACGTCACTAACGAGAACTACGTCATATCATAACGGGGAGAACTTCACACATGCATACAATATAATACGAATATACGCATACGAATATATACAATATTCATATGAGTTCTGTATGGTATATACATGTGTATACCCACATACATATATATATATGAATAAATATATATATATATATATATATATATATATATATATATATATATATATATATATATATATATATATATTTATGAATATATATTTATATATATATATATATATATATATATATATATATATATATATATATATATATATATATATATATATATTTATATGAATATATTCATATATATATATATATATATATATATATATGGAAAAAAAATATATATATATGAATATAGATATATTGGGTTTAACGAAGCACTGTGATGATGACGAAGATATATTGGCGTCGAATGAATGATTGATGAAATGAAGGTTTCTTGGGTGTTGAAAAGAATGGTGGGAAGGGAACGGTCGTGGCCTATATTGTGGGAATCATTCCAGCATTAGCCTAGACCACAGAGAGAAACCACGAAAAATCCAGCTGTAAAGACGGACACTGGCGGAGATCGAACCGGGTCCGATATCCCCCTTCACCTTCCGGATCCCATGAAGCGAGTGCGTTAACCACTGAGCTATATGTGGCGGTATGGACATTTCTCAAATTAATATGATGATTTCTAGTTTTCTCTAAGACTAGGGAAAGTCAATTAAGTCGTTCTGCATCTAAGTTTATTGCCAGGGTTCGATCTCAACAATATTTATGTATTTATTTATTTATTCATTTATTTTTTCATTCAGATGACTGTTCACAATAAAGTACCAGTTCATGAATATTCAATATTATAATGAATGTAAAATACACTCAATAATGCAGTAAAAAAAAAAAATTAACAAAGTATCTCTCTCATCGTTTCTTTATTAATTGTGTTTAAATTTCGAACACATCTTCATATTGAATTTTCTATATTGTGAAACATCTGTCACATGAATTAAGACAATGAATTACTTCCAAGTGGAATAATAATGCAATATATGTAATAATAATAATAATAAGTCTTTATTCCTTTCAAAACACAACACAGTCGGGTATACATATAGTTACTTATACATAGTTGGCATTTAAAAGAAAATGGCGAGGTTCGGTGGGATGCCGCTCTTCCAACTAACCATGATTAATAATAGAGATAATAAGATATATAATAATAGAATAGTTTTAATGAGAAAACACTAAGAATATCTTGAAATGAGAAAATATAGAGATCATTCATTTTTAAAACTAAGAAAGTGAAGCTATAGAATTTAAACACTGACAAGTAATAATGAGTGACATGATTAAATAACTTATGGTGACAATCTTTTCATATGAATTGAAACTTCAAAATGTATATCGGATAATAATATATTCTAGATTTTAACAAGCGTTATAATTAGCAATTACTTGGGTGTAATTCAACTTTCTCATACCATATAAACAATAATATCAGATGGTATGGATAAAATATAAAATTACAATGAAACAGCTAGAAGTCTTCAGTTGAATCTAAGTACTAGTATAATCAAAATATACATATTTTGAAATTTTACATTCTTGTAATTTTTGAAATATACATATGTCATAACACTTATGGAAATCTAGCTGTATATTCCGAATGGTATTCATGTAGAGTATTGAATTCATGTTCACCTTTATCCAGAGTGGTAAAACAATATAAAGTCCCGAACTTATTTTCATCCACTTTCAAAAGTCAACCCATTTATTTTAATGTAATCCAAAAGAAATAAAAGTACTTTTTCTTCGTATAAAAATATCATTTTTGAGGTTTATCTTCTGTGGACACGCGAGCCACTTGATCGTTTACAGTGATACTCTTGAGAACCGACTGGCACACGAGAGCGAGCGAGATAGATGCGCATGCAATGCCGTGAGAGGGAGAGAGATGAAACACGTGGAATTGACTATTAAGACACGATACTCGAGAGAAAAACAGATGGTTTCAACACAGCAACGGCTTCAGAAACAATAACTTGAACTCTTGGATAGTTTTACGTACAAACTTCAGTTACTGAGGGTTGGTACTCGTCGTCACCAGAAGAAACTCGAAGAAACATGGCATATATATATATATATATATATATATATATATATATATATATATATATATATATATATATATATATAAATATATATATATATATATTTATATACATATATATATATATATATATATATATATATATATATATATATATATATATATATATAAATATATATATATATATATATATATATATATATATATATATATATATAAATATATATATATATATATATATATATATTCTTATTTATATATATATATATATATATATATATATATATATATATATATATATATTTATTCCCATTCTATTTTTTTTCAATTTTTTTTCCTTCGTTTTTCTTTCACACATATATATATATATATATATATATATATATATATATATATATATATATATATATATATATATATATATAAACATATATATATATATATATATATATATATATATATATATATATATATATATATAATTCTTTTCTTCTTCCTTCTCCACAATGAATGATTGGAGTCGTTCAGCTCACTATGCGTTTGAAATTATATTATAGTCAAAAAAATGTTTTGTAATTATGGTAATAAAAATAAAAAACCTGATTAGTAATGATGAAAGTGGTTTTGATGGATCCGTAGAATGAATCATAATTGATATTAAAACTCACTCAGTTCGAAATATCGATAGTCAGACTTTCAACAGCCTGCTATCTCACATCTGTAAGATATCGGTGGAGGTGCCGTGTTTTGTGAAATCATTCAATGCGGTGTTTAAAAGTTGGGATATGCGTTGTGAGATGAGAGGAATATCCACTCGAAACAACATTTATCCAACTATTTATCATATATTCTGTCTGAAGCACACTGGAATCAAACATAATGGAGTAATTAATAACTTTAAACAACGTAAAATTTCGAAAAATTGAAAACAGTCATTTTCACATGGTTCAAATCATTGACACCGAAATTTTTAATAACATCGAAACTTGATACAAAATCATTGTTCCCCAATTAAGGCTATGGATGAAAGATAGGATCGTTTGGACGGGGCACCACAAGGGCGATCTTACCACCCCATTTTAATTATTTTAAACCAATGGTCTTCAACACCAGGACTGCGCTGTCTGTGACCATAATTTTCCGCCGTAGATTAAAGTGTTTCAGTATAAATACACGAATGTTGATATCTTCCACTTTGAACTGAATCTCTAGGGCGATGATTTCTTCTTTCCCTTGACAGCAGATGTAAAATTGATCATTATACAAAATGCACACATTTTTGATCAAATTATTGATCGAAAAGTACGAAATCAACATGATACCAAGAGGGATAAGCTAATTGGCTGATAATTAGTTGATGTAACGCTGAATGAATCACCTATGATTGAATTAAAGATCTTCACACCGTCTGTATTCACTCTAATATAAAACCGTCTTGACACTTTGTATAATCGTACCTACACAATCCGACTTCTCCGACCACAAATCCACTCAAACTCCAATAAAACCGACACTTCCTTTCCCCTATGACGTCACTCGAACACACGTGCACGTCGATCCCCCGTCTCTCGTATCCATTATCATTGCCGAGCGACAGTCCCAACCCGTTAATCCTACTGACCTAAATATAAACCTTCTTGATCCTGTTTACATGCAAGATTTAACACGACAGAACAGCTTTGCCTTGAGGGAACGCAGTTCTGACCGTGTGTGGCTGAAGGGGCGTGGTCAGGGAAACTGAGTGTTCTGGTATTCGACGTCATTCATATACTATCATTCACGGAAGAATGTTGAATAGCATTAACCTTGATTCTATTTTTAGACAAATTTGGACAAGAAATGTCCGCAAACGGTCTTTTTGATCATAAAATGTCATTAGAGTTTCCATTATTTTTTATTTATATTGGGTTTAACGACGCACCATACTGATAACTACGATCTATTGGCGTCGGTGAATGATATATGAGATGATGAGTTGAAAGGTTGTTTCATCAGGTGTTTTTGGATGGTGGGAAGGAGTCGGTCGTGGCCTGTTGTTAAGGAACTATCCCAGTATTGAACTGAACGACAGAGAGAAACCACGAAAAACCCCTGTCAAGATGGTTGACCATGGCGGGAATCCTAAATGACGGTCTCCTAAATGACGGTTCAGTGTATTAACCACTCAGCCACTCAAAATTGTGTATAATTCGACGTGGTTCCGGTATTTGGCGTCAGATTGTATCTTTTATCTTTCGATTGGTGTAGAATCTTCAGGTTAGCCACTCATTGTCGGAACAGTGTTATACATATCTAATCAGATCAACATAAGTAACCTTGTACAAGATGGAGGTTCAGTTCAAGTATACATCTACCAACTTATGAATGTTATTTTTACTTTTTTATGATTGAAACACTCGAAAATGTGTGAGAGGATTGGCTGCCTGTTTTCAGTCCGTCTCGATAACGATAGGAGGTTTCGAGTCGGATGTTCGTAATCCACTAACTGAAGAGAGAGAGAGAGAGAGAGAGAGAGAGAGAGAGAGAGAGAGAGATAGAGAGAGAGAGAGAGAGAGAGAGAGAGATAGAGAGAGATAGAGAGAGAGAGAGAGATAGAGAGAGTGCGAAAGAGAGAGAGAGAGAGAGAGAGAGTTAGAGAAAGAAAGAGAGAGAGAGAGAGAGAGAGAGAGAAAGAGAGAGAGAGAGAGACAGAGAGAGAGTAGAGAGAGAGAGACAGAGAGAGAGAGAGAGAGAGAGAGAGAGAAAGAGAGAGAGAGAGAGACAGAGAGAGAGTAGAGAGAGAGAGACAGAGAGTAGAGAGAGAGAGAGAGAGTTAGAGAAAGAAAGAGAGAGAGAGAGAGAGAGAGAGAGAAAGAGAGAGAGAGAGAGACAGAGAGAGAGTAGAGAGAGAGAGACAGAGAGAGAGAGAGAGAGAGAGAGAGAGAGAAAGAGAGAGAGAGAGAGACAGAGAGAGAGTAGAGAGAGAGAGACAGAGAGTAGAGAGAGAGAGAGAGAGAGAGAGAGAGAGAGAGAGAGAGAGAGAGAGAGAGAGAGAGAGAGAGAGAGAGAGAGAGAGGGACAGAGAGAGAGGAGAGAGAGAGAGAGAGAGACAGAGAGAGAGAGAGAGAGAGAGAGAGAGAAAGAGAGAGAGAGAGAGGTATCATCTTTAATCTTCTTCCAGTGCACAGCTGGATCAAGAGATCGAATATGAGTTCGAATTAAATGGATTCGATTCGATTGAAAATTGAATTGATTCGATTATTTGCTTTGTTGGGTTTTCTGCGCTGGATTTAGTTACAATTCCGCTGAAATGTTTTATGCAAACAGTGATATCTTTAAGCTCTTCTCTCCGCATATTCAACAGTACAATCATACATTCACAATCGTATAAATGTATTCTGTAACACTAAAACGAATTCGAATGCATATTTTTTCAAACTGAATGATTCTAATAATTGTTTTCTTTCACTTCTATAGTTGTATCGACCAAACAAGATGGCCGTTCACTATCTAAACACTTATCGAAACTCTCTCAATATAATAATTTGGCTCCATCGTTCAAAATATTCAACTGTTTTCAAAGATGTAACTGCGTTTCTAGCCGTGAATCTCGTCCTGGAAAATCATCGACATTCGCAACACAACATTAGTTGTGGTGATTTGATTTTTAACATGTTGATAAACGAGTCACTTCATTTCATTCCATTTTTGAATAATTTTGATTTCTGTTCACACATAAATGATTTTTTTTTTCAATAACATCGAAACTTGATACAAAATCATTGTTCCCCAATTAAGGCTGTGGATGTAAGGTAGAATCGTTTGGACGGGGCACCACAAGGGCGATCTTACCACCCCATTTTAAATGTTTATAACCAATGAACTTCAACACCAGGACTGTGCTGTTGGTGACCATGAATTTCTGCCGCAGATAAAAGTCTTGCAGTTTCCGAAAGTCCGGAACACATTATATGTAAAAACCGTTTCTGTGACATATATCCGGACATTACCAGCATTGATATTAAGAGTAAACAAAACACACGAATGTTGATATCTTCCACTTTGAAATAAGTCTCTTGGGCAATGATCACTTCTTTCCATCAACAAACAGCAGATGTAAAGTTCATCACAATCCCCAAAAAAAATAAGTGATAGGCCTAAACTGATATAATTAGGTCTCTCACTCTACTAATGAATGAATTATATACATAAATACATGAATGATGGGACAGAATTGAATTGAGATCTAGAACGGTGTTATTGATGAGCGTAGCGAAGTCTCCATCCCACTCTTATAGTTTTTTTTTTTTTTTTTTTTGTAAGCACTCCACAGGTCGCAAGGGTTGACTGATCAACATGAAACTTTTTTTGTACACGCAAACTCATCCAACTTAGAAATGTATAGTTTTTGGGATGAATCGGTCGGACCGATTTTGAGAATCATCATCTCAAAGTTTCTAAAAACCTCATAAGATTTGGCTGGGCGGAAAATGTTGAAAAATAAAATCTCTCCAAATGGGATGAAATTTTCTCTAAATGTATATACATGGTTTTTACACATTATTACGATTTTTTAAGCAATTCTGATCAGTCTTTTTGGAGAAAAAATATAAAACGACTGATAATATTCATAAAATATATCATAAAAATTATGACAGAATTAAGTTGTCGAGATTCACTGCTTTCTAGATTCAAGAGTTGACCAACAATGAAGTATTTTTTATATGCGTCAAGGTGTGTAGAATACCAGAGTCAATGAAGTGGCAAGAGTAGAACTTCTTTAACGACTTTTATAGCTTATTCAGATATCAAGGTGTGTAGAATACCAGAGTCGATAAAGTAGCAAGGGTAGAACTATTTCAAGGACTTTTATACCTTATTGAGATATCTCGCTCATCTTACAACGCATATTTCGCGTTTGCCTAGTTGTGAATGAATATGGTTGAAGTTCATCACACTGATACAACAAGAACCCCGCACATGCGAAGAACTCTTGTGTGTCTGAAAGAAATTAAGCGGCAAGAAAATGAATGAATGCAGAGTACATGAATATTACAGCTGGTGTGTCTTTGATTATCCAAAACCAAGTTCTTTGAAATAATAATCAGCACAATGCTGAAAATCTATATAATATAATACATCAATCCACGAAAGGAAAAAGAAATTGCATGATAGTAATATGGAAATATGGTGGCACACATAAGGTAAACATAGATATCATGACTAGATTCAATTGATGAATGGGAAGAAATATATTGATGAATATAACATTGATTAAGAGGTCGCAGGCGCTCGTATTTCACGCTGCAAACTCTCACGGCCGTAATTTTTGAGATATCAATATGATTGTTTTTGCATTCTGCTAATAATTTAAAAGCGGAGGTTATCGCATTCACAGAATTTTGAACCAAAATTTTGTAATTTTTCAAATTATTCAAATGGAAAACGATAAAATTTCTAGTTTACGAAAACCTAGGTACATATTTTTGAATACCGAAAAATAATATAGACTGTGAAATATATCAAATTTGTGAGTAAGGGAATTAACGGTGTTTACGTGAATATGAGTTCGGCGGGCTAGTCTACGGGTGGCGCCTAGCACACGATGCATGTTAAAACTCGAGTCTGAAGCGAGCGAACAACGAGCCCGTGTAGAGCGCCTGCGGCCTCTTAATATCAAAAATGTGCAATGGCACATAAATTTCAAAAATTACAAAAATCAGAAACACCAACAAATATATAACAAATCAGGTATTCATTCTGATTTCGTTTATAGTAGTAAGTCCATGATTCGCTGAATGTTGTTTATATCTGGCCTTTCCATCCAACAACAAAGTTTCTGTAACTCCATAGCTAAAGTATTAATGGACTAGTGTGTTAGTTAGGAGGGCAATGATTAATGTACCTCATATTCCGAGTATACGTACAAAGGTAAGCCCGACTCTATTCATCTAGACAGGTGGAGGGGGGAATGCCACGGCATGGAGGGGAGGGGAAAAAGGAGGGGAAATTATTGACTTCAACCTTTGACCCCCGCTTTCCAGCGCCTTGTTAATGATTTGTCGACCGGAAGGCGTAACGCGAATGAATTGAGCACCGCCGCCTTGGTAAATGCACGGTCATGATGAATAATTGATAAACTGTTACTAAGAAGAGCGGAGTAGAGTTTAGATTCCGGTTCCGGTTCCGGTACCGGTGACGTACAACCTGGTTTCGGTGTTAATGAATATCTTAGGTGTTGTCGTTCGGAGGGATTTATGAGGTTTCTGGGTTTACTGTATAATGTAAGAACGGTGCGGAAATATTTATAGGATCAAATGAAAAACAGTGTTTCTACGAGTGTGGGAAATGCACGTGAAAGTTGGATCACAGGTCAAAAGGTCAGAAAAAATCGGATATCCGGTCATGATAATGAGAAAATTCCGGGTTGAAATTGAGTGATTTGACTTTTTTCCTATACTTAGGACAGATACTATATATACTTATACCAAGATTTTCACAAATATTTTCAATTGAATTACACGTTGATGAATTAATTGGCATTTTTACATGAAAAGTCACAAATTTTATCTTTCCAACAATATTAGGTGGGCATTTTGAAATCACATAGAAGACTCATATGGAATTTTGAAGGAATAAAATGAATGAAAAATGTATGAAATAGAAAAGAATTTCTTATTATTCCAATGGAACCCGCTCGTTCAGTTCGGGAAGAAAGTCCAGTGTGATTACTGGATATAATTGCTACCTGGAAGAAAACCGTCCCCTCAGCAACACCTTCTTCCTTCATTCACGAATACTGCTATAGGTACGGATCATTCCGAAAATACACCTGGATTCATTAAGAGTCGTATCTAAGGGACGTCCTACGTTAGGACAATTTTACTGAGTTAGGACCCTTATTGTTGTGCCCTTAATGAGTTGCCAATGAGGATAAAATCGCTCGAGAGTTTTAATGCTTTTGAGAACAACTTGAAGCAGTACATTTTAAATGATCTCTTTCATACAATTGACGAATATGTATCTAGCTGCACATCTCATCAATAACTTCTTTGGCATTAATTTCTTATTCATTGGACAATATTTTAATGTGTTTGTAGACAGGTACATAATATGTTTGTCTGTATTTGTATTCAATCTATTGTATGTTGTATGTCTGGAATGCTTGGTATGTTTTCTTTTTCTTATACATATATATATATATATATATATATATATATATATATATATATATATATATATATATATATATATATATATATATATATATATATATATATATATATATATCAATGACTTGCCATATAATTGCATATAATGTCAATTCCCATGGATGAATAAAAATATCTATCTATCTATCTATTGGTCCTACCTCAGTGAAATAGTGCCAGCAT
>OZ023331.1:47996595-48016595 GCA_964007535.1 Brachyptera risi | reverse complement strand
TTAACAGCAGTTAGAGATCATAGTGTGAACGGGGTGTTAGTGGTGAAGTGAAATCTAGCTCGACATCCAGAAGTCGCGCCGCACTCTCCACTATTTGATCTTTTTTCCAACATGGAGGCTGAAATATTCTCTTTTCTGATTCGCTTAGAGACTATATCATTCACAGGAGTCTAGCATAATCATTGTTGGGGATAGAAAACATATCAGCATAATTCCTCTTGAAATAATATCACTATTCTTCTTACCAACCTAACAAACTGTGTCTTGTTTGATTACAGTGCAGTGGCTACACTGGCATCTCGACGCGGTGCTTCACGACATCAGCGCCACGGCGTTCCAACGAGTCTCAGTGTCCCATGCTGCAGTCAGCGCACCAAGCGGCCGGCAACAAGAAGCTCCAGACCAACCACCGCCAACACAATCCTCCGTTCACCACCGCCACCCAGCACAAGAAACTACGCTTCGTATTAGCCAAAGAACGCAAAGCAAGTACAACACTGGGCATCATCATGAGTTCTTTCACCATATGTTGGTTACCATTCTTCGTATTAGCTTTGGTCCGACCGTTCCTGATTGACACGTCATCGGCGATACCGCCATCTTTGTCTAGTCTCTTCCTCTGGTTGGGCTACGCTAATTCCCTGTTCAATCCGATCATTTATGCGACGCTGAATCGGGATTTTAGGAAACCTTTCCAAGAGATTTTGTATTTCCGGTGCGGCTCTTTGAATCACATGATGCGAGAAGAGTTTTACCAGTCGCAGTATGGCGATCCGGAACAGTATTGCGTCATCAACAGCGGTCACGTGGCGGAGAGTGTGAGGTGTCGGGCGGAGGGGGAGGGGGACGAGTATGAAGTTGTCAACACAAACACGAGGGCGGATGACGAGTCTTTTCTATGATAGTGAAGTCGGGAACAAGTAGAGACGTGCGTGTGAAGTGTTTTTAGGGGATTGCAAATGGCGGGTTTTTTTCGTATGGAAAATGCAGGGTGTGTGATGAGAATTTGTTTGATGTTTGTCTGGATTCGGAGAGATTAATTTCTGGAGATTTGGGAATAATTATTATGAATATTGAAGAAGGAAATGTTGATGTGAAAAATATATTCACTTGATTCGTAAATCTTTCAGCTGAACATTAGTAGCGAATATAAAATACAGTTTTTAAAAAAAATGCTATATTTGTCTGAATAGTTGTCATTATTCTTCCTCTTCCTAGTCACATCACTTTATTGTTGAACAAGACGGGAAATAATGTCCACTCAATATTAACCAATGAAATCCTTTGATATTCCTCCAGTTGATACATTGCTATGGTAACCACTGTTAGTTATTTGTTACTCGACAGATTCCTATAATAATTATTAGGAACTGAAACAAAAGCATAGATAGCATTGAATCACGCAGTTTCATTGCATCATATCAATGAGGTTGGTAACCGTGGTGACTATCAAAATCCAACCAGAAGCAAACTTTCAAAACCAACTGAACTGAGCTTTCAAAATGGCTACCAGGAAGCTGACTCGATCAGTCTTTTGCGACATTAAATCTTATGAGTTGGAACTATTTTAATTTCACGTCAGATTGTTTCGTTCTTTTCTCTTCACAATCGTTTAATTCGCGATTATACAGCATGAGGTGGTAACATATCTACGCAGAATGTGTATAGCCATCCTGCATGCTAAAATAACCTTTATGCTTCTCAATTCTGTACCTTTTTTTGGCGTATTGATCGAAGCTGAAAGTTGATAATTGCTTTCAACGTATTTCAGAAGACTTTCCGGCAAAACAGTTTGAAATATTCATGCGTAATTCCTGGCATGCCTCCTGGAATTAGATATTTTATCCGAATAGATCGTGAAATTACTAAAGTCAGAATTCATTTCAAATAGTTTCAAGAGAACGAATTGTGTTTCGAATATAATTTCCATATACATCATTCAACCAATGAGACATCTAATATATGTGGTTACTGTCGCTAGATTTATGAACAAAATCATATTTCGTCAAAAATTCGAGTATTTTTCCAGAAATTACAATAATTCTATTCGAATATAATAATGCGAACAAACATCAAAGAAAATGTCATCAAAGTATCGACGTAAGCAGACGCAAGTATGACCAACAGTAGTGAACTCAGTGTTACCAAAAAAAATGTATAATAAAGTGAGAAATTATATTTCTGTAAAATAATATAATGATATATTTTCTTTGTGGGTGTTTTCTAGTCCGTGTGTTGATAATATTATTTTTATAATTTATAATTTACTTAAAGATAGTTCATTCTCGTGATATGTTCAATAGATATATAATAGTTTGTGAATCATCCGGTCTCCGTGTTAGTAATTCAGAATACAAATGAAATTCAGTAGTAAATTCCTCCAGCTAGATGGTTGAATATGCAGAGGTTTCATTATCTATACGCTTTCCTCAAGTGACGTCATCCATTGTTGCTGGATTCATACAACAATGTGAGCCAATCAAAAACGTAATCACTTTTGATGTTGTTTGGTTACTATGGTAACAAGTGTTGTTCATTTGTTGCTAGAGAGAAGAGATTCTCTTGGGTGATATCCCTCATTGTTGATACCATTTCCTCCAATCACAATCAGTTTCTTTAGTTCATTCTGTTGCTATGGTAACAAGTGTTGTTCATTCTGTTGCTATGGTAACAAGTGTTGTTCATTCTGTTGCTATGGTAACAAGTGTTGTTCATTCTGTTGCTATGGTAACAAGTGTTGTTCATTCTGTTGCTATGGTAACAAGTGTTGTTCATTCTGTTGCTATGGTAACAAGTGTTGTTCATTCTGTTGCTATGGTAACAAGTGTTGTTCATTCTGTTGCTATGGTAACAAGTGTTGTTCATTCTGTTGCTATGGTAACAAGTGTTGTTCATTCTGTTGCTATGGTAACAAGTGTTGTTCATTCTGTTGCTATGGTAACAAGTGTTGTTCATTCTGTTGCTATGGTAACAAGTGTTGTTCATTCTGTTGCTATGGTAACAAGTGTTGTTCATTTTGTTGCTATGGTGACAAGTGTTGTTCATTATGTTGCTATGGTGACAAGTGTTGTTCATTCTGTTGCTATGGTAACAAGTGTTGTTCATTCTGTTGCTATGGTAACAAGTGTTGTTCATTCTGTTGCTATGGTGACAAGTGTTGTTCATTCTGTTGCTATGGTGACAAGTGTTGTTCATTCTGTTGCTATGGTAACAAGTGTTGTTCATTCTGTTGCTATGGTAACAAGTGTTGTTCATTATGTTGCTATGGTAACAAGTGTTGTTCATTCTGTTGCTATGGTGAATATCATCAGTCATTTATCAATTGAAAGAAGTGTGAAGATGTATGTTTTTGGTATTTTTTTGTGGATAAATAATTGATGATCGTTCAATTTCATCAATTGAGTCAAATGAAGTGGTGTTTAATTGTATATACGAACGAGTTCATTTTTTGGTTCACTCGTTAAAATGTACTGGTTTGATTTAAATGTATCTTGAATGAATAATTCATCATGAATGTATCGAAAAACAAACCAATGTGATAGTGATACGTATAACCACTTGAACTATACTGTTGAACTACTGAATTTCTATCGAACTACGTTTTGAACTCTCCAAATAGTCAATATTCTATACTACTTCTAGTTTGTCTAGGTCAAGTCAAAACCGCTGAGAAACTGGCCTGCGCTGTAGCTGCTTATCATGAACAAGTGTACTATCGTAGGTTGTGACCATTAAACTGAGATATTGGCTCCGATTGGAGGCAAAGTTCTGACAGACAAGTTCCAAACAAGTGATCAGCATTACTTGTACATGTTGTAATTGCGCGAGGAGTGGTCATTGCCGTTCGAATTGCTCATTTTATTCTCAATCCATCTCCGCAGAACCCATGTGCAGATATATATGTAGATGAGCAAACTTCACACAGAACTTTGATTGAGAGTTTTCCGACAAAATTGAAGTTAACCGAAATTAAGTATAGTCCATAGATATATTTGATTTCCCGAATTTGCTCATTTTTATCAATCAGCAAAAGTAGTTTGAAGTAGAATCGTCATTTTTTACTTGTCAATAAGTACAGAAATGTTGAAGTGGCCCTAGCGTCCACCTCTTAAACAACATGAATTTCAAGGTATTTCACATTTCACAGCCCTGTTATTGCCCCAAGTGCATTGTTAGTGAGAGACATTCGAATATTTTCCAGTACGAAAATTCAGACTGCGATAACTTGACATCCAGTTTTCTTAGTCATTAATTAATATGGAAGATACGTATAAATAAATAGTCTAATATGTTTCAGGACGAGAAAATGATTTTTACTCATCACTTTTGAAATTGTTAGGAGAAAAAAAACTGGACAATCAATCAAGATAGTCTATGTTATCAATATAATGAATGAGAAATCTATAGATTTCTTCTCATTTCATCTTGAATCTTGACAATAATTTTATGATATTTTTGTTCATTTTGAAAGTCAATTAATAGTACAGTCTGGAAAACATTTCAATTTCTCAGGTTATGCCAGAGTCCTTTCATTACATTGAATTATTACTCACTCGTCCGAGAACACAACCGGAAATCGTGTTTTCCTGATAATCAATCAATCAATCACAATATTTGAATGATATTGTCCATGTTCCGAGCTCTCTGTTGAATGACCTTCAAGACAATCGCTAATTCCAAGCCATCAAGTTCAGTCTTATTATTGCATGTTTCATTCACCCAAAACATCCCTAAAATATCCACCATCAAAATTATAAATTATAAATTATAAAATTATAAATTATAAATAATAATTATAATCGAATTATATCCACCATCAAAAGATATCACAACTTTGAAATTAGATTTCAATAAATAATGACAATATACATTTTCCCTAATTTTGAGTAAAACTAGAAATCATCTTTTTAATTTTAGCAATTTTAATTAATCAATTCACCCTTCAGAGACCAAGAGTCATGACGTCGGCATCACTGATTCTGTATAGAAACATGAACAGAATCGAGTAATGTCTACGTCACGACTCGTAAAAAAAACAGGTCCTGGAAGACTAATATATTGATTTTAAATCATGAAAATGATATGATGATATCTAGTTTTTCCTCAAATTGTTGAAATAAACAGCGTCATAATTCATCAGAATCTGGTTTCATTGTTTTGATGTCCTGCAAAATCGAAACATCATATTTACAAGAGAAATTATATTAGTTCACAATAATCAGAAATTCCATAATTGGTTTATTTTTCTCAATTTTGTAGTTTTCCTCGACATGTAAGCCTACTAACATCTATTCCACATTTTAGTTGCTATATTCAGTCTCAAGTGATATTGTCGATGTAAACAGCCGTAAAATCACAATCATTATACTATTCTGTATGTTTACTAACTGATGGTTTCGTATTTAATTGACTCTTAGTTATGTCTAATACGTGATCTTCTTGTTATTGTATGAACATAGTTTGAAGTTTATGTTCAATTTATCAGAGACAATGCTTCACTGTGTTTATAGGCCTTTTATGTTCGATGTTTTTGTTCGAAATATGAATACATTGTTAGAGAATTTAAAAAAATTGAGAATACCGAACTCAATTGACAGTGTTGTTCATTTATGTGAAAATCTAATTCCAAACTGTTTATATTTGTACTAAAAAAAAACTATGTGTGATGAATATATATATATTTAATGTTTTTCTACTTTCTTGTTGTAAAGAAGTGTGAGAAAAATAATATCAAGCAAATCTAATATAATTATGTTTACATATAAAACAGAAATAAATTATAAATTATAAAATGAATCATATTATATATCTGTTAGCTATTTTAAATATGTATAATTTCAATGATGGCATAAATTATATTTGAGCAACACGGTTGATTTACACGTGAACTTCTATCCAGGAAATGAAAATATCCACTATCAACATAACAAAAACAAATATCATACATATATTTGTATTCTGTTGGTATTATTGTCGAGGCAATGATATTTTCTGGACAAAATTCACAAAACTAAACGTATTTGTATATTTCCTAAAACCGTTAAATACCTGAATTTGAAGCATGATTATGTTGGTACTGAATTGCTACAGTTACTTGTTTGGCAGACAATTGACGACTCAAAATAGGCGTGGCTTCACCAGTAGGCCAGTTGGATCTATATCATGTGTGGTCATTTTAAAGATACCCCGATTGGATATTTGAATTCACCACAGTTCTAACAGCCCTGTTGATTGAACGGTATGATTTGTGACGTCAAGGGGGCGGAGACTGCGAGTCGTCTCACGTGGAAACAAGTGAATGTCAACACAAAACCTATATTGTGATTGGATCTATGAGAACTTCTCATCGTGAAGGTATTCTATTCACGATCGGGTGTTCTCGTGGTACACGTCTTTTAATCGTATTCTGATGAGAATTTGTTTCGATAGACAATCGCGCATGCGCGTCATGTAACACCGGACTCTGATTGGACAGCGTGGTTTTACATGTTTCAATCAATTACACTTCTTGATTGAGACACTAATCAAAATATTCCGGTGGTATTTATGTTGAATTGAAGATATAACGCTCACTTCATCAAATATCTATATATGCCCATATAAATATATATATATATATATATATATATATATATATATATATATATATATATATATATATATATATATATATATATATATACCATGCACAATTGCATGTGTTCCATGCACAATTATGTGTATTTTCATTTCAATACTTGAATAATAGCTGTTGTTTGAGACTTTTTCAGAATCATTTTGGATTACGCCACCTTGGAAATTAGTTTGTACCAATCAAATCGACGACGTGATGATTCAAATGAGTTAAGTTTCAACCTGCATCTACAAACTCACAAAATAATTCCCATTCCATTCACAAAACAAAAAGCTATCGTGAGGTGTATTCGAACCGCCGACCCACTAGCACAAACCCGCCCGACTGTTGGACGCAACTGAGCATGCGCACAACTGTCCAATCAGAGAACAGTATCACATGATCGCTTTTCCCGCCATTACCTCGTACTTTCATTGTGTATGAAAACCCAGTCGTCTTGATCACCTGTTGAAAGTATTATAGGCCTAGGAGTAAACTTGTTCGGTGGACAGAACTAAATGTCTCGCCGGAAGTCATGCCATGAGTGTAGTGGCCAGTTCACACGAGGCATTGCAATGCCACCGTTGGAATGTTAGCCTTCCAATGCTGCCGTGTGAATCAACAAAACATTGGCATTGGCGGACTGAAAACGTTTAAAGTTTGATTCTGAAACCTGGCATTGGAATCACAGCCTTCCAACGGTGACATTGCAATGCCACCGTTGAAATGTTAGCTTTCCAATGCTGCCGTGTGAATCAACACAACATTGACATTGGCGGACTGAAAACGTTTACAGCTTGGTTCTAAAACCTAGCATTGGAATCACAGCCTTCCAACGGTGACATTGCAATGCCACCGTTGAAATGTTAGCTTTCCAATGCTGCCGTGTGAATCAACACAACATTGACATTGGCGGACTGAAAACGTTTACAGCTTGGTTCTAAAACCTAGCATTGGAATCACAGCCTTCCAACGGCGACATTGCAATGCCACGTGTGAACTGGGCATAGCTAGTTTAAGAATATGTCGTAGTGTTTAGGTTGAATTCTAGTCAACTTGTCTTAATCATGATTATATCCAGGATTGACCGTTGTGTGCATGTGAGAGATGGTTTGGTTAGTTGAATAGGATAGTTCAAATAGTGAAATAACAGCTTAATTATCTGCCGATTCTTAAGAGTCCATGGGAGTCGATTTAGCGAAATATAAGTTTTTTGGTGATAACTTGTGAACGTTATTAGATATCGAAATTATAAAACGCGAGAAACACAGATGATCATAATAACCTTAAGATGTCATAATTCATAACTATATTACTCATGTCGCATAACTGTCAAGCGTATACAGCTAAAAAAGGGGGAAAAAGCTGAAAAGGCTAAAAAGGCAAAAACGAGATGTCAGTATTGTAATGATTTTCAAACTGTATCAGATATCAAATTCTAGTGAGGGAAAAACACATATATTTTTTACCCTCTCAAGGGAATAAGAATGGGAACAATTGAAATTGTGTAGCCTAATTTCTACATGTAGACCTTTATACAGTTGAAAAAATATTATTTTTCATTTGTAAATCCGTGAAAATGTTGAATATCCGAATTGGTAATATATTTTCGATTCACATTATTTCTGAAGTTTTGAAAATATCTGTGTTTTTTGTTTCACATTCTTTGATATCTCATATCGTTCAAAAGTCATCGCCAAAAATCTGATATTTTTCTGAATCAATTCCCATTCACTCTTTAGGACGTCCATCAATAATTATCACCCAACCTGAATATCGGTTAAAGTCTAATAGCCGTTTGGTCAGCAAAGTCAAAAAGTAATTTTGAAATTAATTCTACATTGGGGAAATTTGAGTGAAGCTTTATTGAACATGTGTATTCTTGAATTGAAATTACATCAGAAACACTGTCATATTTTTTTGGCCGAAGTTACAGAGCTTTAATGGAATATTGAGTTGCTATTTTGACTTCATTTTGGTGAAAAATCGACTATTTTTTCTCTTAAAATGAGTGTAATTCATAAATGAGAAAGGATACATATATTTATTTTTGCATAATTCTATTCATAACATCTTCATCTACAATAAAACAAGTTTTTTGATTGGATGTCATTCCTTTAAGTATATTTTAATGATCTGTTGAATAATAAAAACGCATGAAATTTGAAGGTTGCGTGTTAAATGATAGGGAAACATCCAGTATTTGAAGTGATATAACTCAAAATTTATCCCGGTTAGCCTATCATCTGTTCGGATATTATTATCGAGCACATCAAAACGAATTGACTGACAAAAAATCATAATTTTTTCATGACCATGAGGTAATGGAGGTTAGACCTTAACCACAATCAATTCCATATCATATCAACCTCATCCGTTTGATTCAAATGACAGAAACACGGCATACACGATCAACATTTACCCGTCAACATGTTGACAGCTAGTAGATAACCCGTATTTCTGATCCTGCCCATACACGACGGCAATATGTTGATGGCTGCCGTCAACATATTGCCGAGAATTGAACATGCTCTGAAAAAGACAAATGAACTGTCAACTCAAATTCCACTCTGCATCCCCCAAACCATCTACTCTATTCCCGCCATGGTCGACCATCCAAACAGGAGTTTTTCGTGGTTTCCCTCTGTCGTTCAGGTCAATACTCGTAACTACCCTGGATACACAAGAGATTGGACAAGCCGACTAGAAATCTATCATGTTTAGTTATAATGAAAATAATAATAGTACTATATAAATAATAATAATATATGAATACTGTGTTATAATCTAAGTCTAGTACACCTGAAGATGGATGGACTCTGTGATGTTATTTCTAAACAAGTAAGCTATCTCTTGACACTCAAAACTGTAGCGATGAATATTGATATATGATATATGATATATATTATCGACGCACAACAAATAAATTGTATAAGTAGCTGAAAAAAAGTGTTTTATTTTTGTAGAGTTATCAACATTTTCCTTTCATTTTCCGCATTTTTTTTTAAATGTAAATTTTTTTTAAATAACATCGCAACTTGATACAAAATCATTGTTCCCCAATTAAGGCTATGGATGAGAGATAGGATCGTTTGGACGGGGCACCACAAGGGCGATCTTACCACCCCATATTGATTATTTAAAACTAATGAACTTCAACACCAGGACTGCGCTGTCTGTGACTTTAATTTTTATGAAACTTTATACAAAATCATTGTTTCCCAATTAGATGGATGGAAGGTAGGATCGTTTGCGCTGTCCTCAAAAAATATCCAGACGAACAAGAGAGAAGTGTCTAGAAGATATCATCAGATGTTCTCATCACAGGATTGGTTTGATTTTTGTTCCTTCAACAAATCATTGCTCGTCATTAGGGCTGTGGTTGGAAGGGAGAATCGCCCGAAGAACAATTGAAATAATACTAGGAAAACGCTATATACGCGTTGTTGAACGAGCGGAAAGTAATAGTATGTCGACTTCTTTGCCAAACTTTTGCCTAAATTCGCCAATTGAGTGACATTTAAGTTATAAATGGGTAAAAATAAAAAAACTGCTTCGAGTGGTGCCAATTTAGCACATTTTATGTTTTTTCTTCAAAATGGCTGACCCGATCAAGCTGATAATTCCCAGAAATGTGTATCAAGATGGAATTCAACTTCGCACAGAATCAATTTTTTTAAATGAAAATATTTTTATTTTTTTCCCGCCGTGTTATTCTAATGAGTATTTTTTAAATTTCTAAAATTCATAAAAATAAAAGTTACCAACCGATAATGCCACAAAACTATACAGATCTAAATTAGATGAGGAACCATGACAGAAATAAGTTTGAAGTTGATAGCTGTAGCCGTTTGACCTGTGGAGAACCAAAAAAAAAAACATAAAAAAGAAAGAAAAAAACATAAAAACGGACACCAATTTTTTTCAGTATGTCGAATTGAATCCTCGCTAAAGCTCGTCTAATAACTCGTTCAACAAACAATTAATCTGAACTCAATTATTCCAGGAATGGTTACAATTCTAACATCCACATTGGAGAGAAATATGCACAACCATCTTAATATGTCAATCTTCTTCTTACCCTTATTCTTGAATTCACAAGATTACAAGAACCAAGATGGGATTGAGGGAGTCCTGCAATATTTTCATCACATTTTTCAAACCATTTCCGGATGGTACTCTCTAAATCTTATTGAAAAATGTATATACTCAAAAAAAAATTCTTGTGGAAAACTACGGAAAAATCAATAATACATGGACATTTTTGAAATCATCTCAATTTCCTATACGATTTGTGTTATCCGTTTGATTTTTCTGTGCGAATAGTATAAACTCTAAAGATAGTACTGAAGTAGAGTTATTTGAATCCAATAATCTTTTCAATTCGATATATTATTTCGTAGAAAGTAAAATATTGATGAAGAAATAAGCTAAACTCTACTTGGCACAGCTTCAGCAATTGGTGACAGTGAAAATATTTCAGGTTCATGTCTCCCGACTTATGATGGTGTATTGATTCTACTTCCATTTGTTGATTATAATTTTATTATTCGATTTAAATATTCAAATGAACAATAATATCAATATCAAAATATATTGAAATTGATAAACAATGTTCCAAACTTGATCAACTCTCACAGTGAAAGACAAAAATTCTCCACATTTTTTTTTACAAATTGAAAATTCCAATAGAAATTCATTGATGTGTTGACGCATAAATATTTTACCGTTCCTCCGATTTGAATATTTCATGAGACAAAACTACATTCTCCTTGGAGTCGTGTCTTTTTCTGATCATTATGCTGAAGCTCAAGACATTTCATTGACGTTTTCATCTGAGAATTCGAACGAAAAGTCGTGAAATATTTATGAAAATGTCGCCGAGAACGAATGGTAGCCAGTGGGATGGAATGTCGCCGGACAGAAATAGGCGATTAGATAAGCTCGACGAGTAGGCCTACTTGTGGAAATGTTGGAGGAATTGTGTACTCAAGGATCAGTGCAGATTATAGGAAACTATTCAATTGACTCACTGTATTGATCAGATGAGGATAATTAAAACACCTCATTGATATATTAATATGGTTGGAGCATTGACTTGACGTGTAAACAAAATCAAAGTGGTTATTTGCTGGGCCGGAAGTAGATTTTAGATTTGTTTCAGTAGGCCTACAGATTAAATTAGTTTAGGATGCTTTTTTTAGTGAGTTTATAGGTAGTTTATAGTTAGTTTAGGTTATTTTGAGTGGGAAAGGTTCATTAAATTGGTTGAATTGAGTCATTTAGGTTAGTTTATGGCGTTTTCTTTGTTACTGCTCAGTCGATTGTTGTGAAAGTCACTTAGAATATGCATATGGTCTTTTCCATATTCAGTGAGAATTTTAAAGCCATAGGAGAATATTTATAATTGAAGTATTTTCCATCAGGGTTTTTCTTATGGGCATTTTCCAAACTTTCCGATTTTTTTCGAAAAAACATTCAATCAATTTCTGTTAAAAACCATCCCAAACTATTCATAAAGTAGATAAATATCGTTAAAATTCTTTAAAATATAATTACATGAATGTTATGTCCTTTAAATACACTCGAGACTCTAGTTTGTATGATACTAAATAATTTAAATTTCCACTATTTTGTAACTCGCAACGAACCTTTGCCATTACCTCCAAACATTGACAGCTTTGCGCGTTACTACCAATATCAAGACGGTACCGATCGCCCGTCTCTTCTATCAACCAGCAACGACGCTCGGACGTCTCAATCCGCCAACAATTCGGCCCACCTGCTGTGCGATTCGTCACCACGAGAGTTGGCGGAACCGATCGACCGTCTCGACAAGCCAAATACACGGACGATCAGATGTGTCGAGACGTCTACAGAGGGAATACGGAAGTCTTTGAACGTAAGTTCAATTTAATTTACGTTATCATTTTAATTATTCATTTAAAATGTTGCGCGTAGTTAATTACGAAATTATTATGTCTGCTTTTAACTTCTGGAAATAGAACCTGGAGTTTATTCAGTTTTAAATGTTAATTCTGAATATTAATTGCTTGATTTTATATCTCATTCATTTTATAAACGATTGTCATTAAAACTTGGTAAAACACGAATGGAATGTTGGAATTGTGATACCAGTAGGCGACGGCCCCTGACTCAAATTACACTCTCATTTTTGATAAACTTGTGAAATTTACCAAAAAGTCGTTGTACCCCAATTGAGAATGTTTTTGTTCTTTTAATAACATCGAAACATGATACAAAATCATTGTTCCCCAATCAAGGCTGAGGATGAAAAGTAGGATCGTTTGGACGGGGCACCACAAGGGCGATCTTACGACATTACGACGATCATTAACGACTTTGATTACAATTTAATTTATTTATTCATTTCATTTTTCGTCCAAAGGACTGGTACATAGAATATATTATATATACAGTATATAGAATATTCTCAAGTGACGTCACCCATCGTTGGAAGAGAGAGACAATAATGTGCACCAGTTGGAATTGACCAATCAGTATGTTTGGCAGTCCACCAGTTCGCTGTATAGTTGCTATGGTAACGATTGTTTGTCGTTTGTTACGTGCGAACTCCCTATAGACAGTCAACACTTAATATATAAAACACAATAACCATTCTACAGACGACATAGATGTAATTTTTTTCAGTATGACGTATTTTTTAGTTTTATTTTTCAGTATATTATGTAGTATTTTTTTCATAGATTGTGAAATTTGTAAATTTGTTTTTGTATATTTTTTCAGTGACTTTTGTGAACATTTTTTTTTTAAAGTTACTTTTTGAAATATCGAATCGGAATGTCAGCACTTAAAGACTCCGTAAGAATTTTGAGAAATTATTTGTATAATTAACCTTTCACTATATCACTTTTTAATTTTGTAATCACTAAATCTCCTTATTATTTCATTCAATCCTATTTTGTTTTTACATTTTTTCTATTCGATCAGTTCCCTTTTCATGTACCAATATGTCATATTTTCAATCTATTTCTCTATATTATTCTATGTATTTTTCATACTGATTGCTATCCTGTTTTATAATATAGTCAGGGACCAAATGAATGTTTTTTCTTCTAAATAATAATAATAATTATTTCTTCAACGCATCTGCTGAGTTTGCCCAGTGAGGAATGAACATTTATTTCTCTCGATCCAATATATTCCCACAGACTCCACATAAGCCTATACTCTATAAATACATATTTCCGTCTATTTGAATTAGACGTCGAGACGGTAAACATTATTTCCAAGTGAGGAAGAAGACAGGTAAAGTAGTTGAAGCAACGTGGTTCGTACCGTATGTTTATTGACACGGAACTTGCGGAGACTGCGTGCCCTAGATCCCCTCAAGCTTACATCGACAGTCTATCTGATAATAAGCAGTGTCTTCGAACTGTTTATGTGGTTAAGTAAAGTGGGACTCACCCACGGCGGAACATTTCCAGTGTCAATGTAACATATCAACGATCTCAGTGGCATTTCAGGTGAGCAGTTTTGTTTTCACTTTCTCCTGCTGAATCATCATAAATGTTTTTAAATCGATAATAGTTATTTTTTATCCCAATCAAGTTATGAATTGGAAGTTGAAGATTTTTTTTTCTCATCCAAGAATTTTCTTCATGTACAGTTCATATATAGATATTTGTATTTAGTTCCTATGAATGTATTCATTTATTTCATGTGAATGAGAAGAATGTCATCAATTAAGTGGCTTCCCGGATCTTCGTATTGTAGTGAAACTGCTTCACACCATTCAGAGAAGTATATCTTATAAAATACTGTCATCCATAATAAACATTCACAACATGTTACGTGTTATTTGTATGTAACGGTACGCTGTGAGGTGGACATATCGAGTTTTACTGTTACATACAACTGATCTTTACACCATTCAGAGAAGTATATCTTATAAAATACTGTCATCCATAATAAACATTCACAACATGTTACGTGTTATTTGTATGTAACGGTACGCTGTGAGGTGGACATATCGAGTGTTACTGTTACATACAACTGATCTTTACACCATTCAGAGAAGTGTCTTATAAAATACTGTCATCCATAATAAACATTCACAACATGTTACGTGTTATTTGTATGTAACGGTACGCTGTGAGGTGGACATATCGAGTGTTACTGTTACATACAACTGATCTTTACACCATTCAGAGAAGTATCTTATAAAATACTGTCATCCATAATAAACATTCACAATATGTTACGTGTTATTTGTATGTAACGGTACGCTGTGAGGTGGACATATCGAGTGTTACTGTTACATACAACTGATCTTTACACCATTCAGAGAAGTATCTTATAAAATACTGTCATCCATAATAAACATTCACAATATGTTACGTGTTATTTGTATGTAACGGTACGCTGTGAGGTGGACATATCGAGTGTTACTGTTACATACAACTGATCTTTACACCATTCAGAGAAGTATCTTATAAAATACTGTCATCCATAATAAACATTCACAACATGTTACGTGTTATTTGTATGTAACGGTACGCTGTGAGGTGGACATATCGAGTGTTACTGTTACATACAACTGATCTTTACACCATTCAGAGAAGTGTCTTATAAAATACTGTCATCCATAATAAACATTCACAACATGTTACGTGTTATTTGTATGTAACGGTACGCTGTGAGGTGGACATATCGAGTGTTACTGTTACATACAACTGATCTTCACACCATTCAGAGAAGTATCTTATAAAATACTGTCATCCATAATAAACATTCACAATATGTTACGTGTTATTTGTATGTAACGGTACGCTGTGAGGTGGAAATATCGAGTGTTACTGTTACATACAACTGATCTTCACACCATTCAGAGAAGTATCTTATAAAATACTGTCATCCATAATAAACATTCACAATATGTTACGTGTTATTTGTATGTAACGGTACGCTGTGAGGTGGAAATATCGAGTGTTACTGTTACATACAACTGATCTTCACACCATTCAGAGAAGTATCTTATAAAATACTGTCATCCATAATAAACATTCACAACATGTTACGTGTTATTTGTATGTAACGGTACGCTGTGAGGTGGAAATATCGAGTGTTACTGTTACATACAACTGATCTTTACACCATTCAGAGAAGTATCTTATACAATACTGTCATCCATAATAAACATTCACAACATGTCACGTGTTATTTGTATGTAACGGTACGCTGTGAGGTGGAAATATCGAGTGTTACTGTTACATACAACTGATCTTCACACCATTCAGAGAAGTATCTTATAAAATACTGTCATCCATAATAAACATTCACAATATGTTACGTGTTATTTGTATGTAACGGTACGCTGTGAGGTGGACATATCGAGTGTTACTGTTACATACAACTGATCTTTACACCATTCAGAGAAGTATCTTATAAAATACTGTCATCCATAATAAACATTCACAATATGTTACGTGTTATTTGTATGTAACGGTACGCTGTGAGGTGGAAATATCGAGTGTTACTGTTACATACAACTGATCTTTACACCATTCAGAGAAGTATCTTATAAAATACTGTCATCCATAATAAACATTCACAACATGTTACGTGTTATTTGTATGTAACGGTACGCTGTGAGGTGAACATATCGAGTGTTACTGTTACATACAACTGATCTTTACACCATTCAGAGAAGTGTCTTATAAAATACTGTCATCCATAATAAACATTCACAACATGTTACGTGTTATTTGTATGTAACGGTACGCTGTGAGGTGGACATATCGAGTGTTACTGTTACATACAACTGATCTTTACACCATTCAGAGAAGTATCTTATAAAATACTGTCATCCATAATAAACATTCACAATATGTTACGTGTTATTTGTATGTAACGGTACGCTGTGAGGTGGAAATACCGAGTGTTACTGTTACATACAACTGATCTTCACACCATTCAGAGAAGTATCTTATAAAATACTGTCATCCATAATAAGCATTCACAATATGTTACGTGTTATTTGTATGTAACGGTACGCGGTGAGGTCAGCATTTCGAGTGTTACTGTTACATACAACTGATCTTCACACCATTCAGAGAAGTATCTTATAAAATACTGTCATCCATAATAAGCATTCACAACATGTTACGTGTTATTTGTATGTAACGGTACGCTGTGAGGTGGAAATATCCAGTGTTACTGTTACATACAACTGATCTTCACACCATTCAGAGAAGTATATCTTATAAAATACTGTCATCCATAATAAGCATTCACAACATGTTACGTGTTATTTGTATGTAACGGTACGCGGTGAGGTCAGCATTTCGAGTGTTACTGTTACATACAACTGATCTTCACACCATTCAGAGAAGTGTCTTATAAAATACTGTCATCCATAATAAGCATTCACAACATGTTACGTGTTATTTGTATGTAACGGTACGCTGTGAGGTGGAAATATCGAGTGTTACTGTTACATACAACTGATCTTCACACCATTCAGAGAAGTATCTTATAAAATACTGTCATCCATAATAAGCATTCACAACATGTTACGTGTTATTTGTATGTAACGGTACGCTGTGAGGTGGAAATATCGAGTGCTACTGTAACATACAACTGATCTTCACACCATTCAGAGAAGTATCTTATAGAATACTGTCATCCATAATAAACATTCACAACATGTCACGTGTTATTTGTATGTAACGGTACGCTGTGAGGTCAGCATTTCGAGTGTTACTGTTACATACAACTGATCGTCACACATTGTCCATGATGGAATTTGACTCATTAGCATTTTAAGAATTCTAAAAAGATGCGGAGGAATGCGTAAAACTTTCGAAGAATTTCAGGAATTCCATGCATTTTTATTTAATTACTTTCAAACTCCATCATTTCTAAGCTGATTGAGTCGGGACAACAAAACAAAGAGAATCAGAAACTCGAGTAGCAGGCTCAACTTTGTGGAAATCGCCAGAATTATAGATTGTTCATTATAACTTGTAAAATTTGACGTATTATACCATGGATGCCAAATACAAGGAATTATAAATATTTCATAGACTATTTTCAGTTATGTTATAATATTGTCATAATTCATTTCTTCGATATCTCCTTTCTATATTTGATATCTCATTACTTTATAATTTATAATTTTGAAAATTTATTCAATAATTTCTTCAGCCCTCTTTCGAGGAAATCGGAATGGTTAGCAATACTGCTATGATTATCTGTATGGTTAGCTATGGTTAGTATGATTAGCTTTCTTTTACACATCACAAAATTCGTCTTGATTCTTATTTCAAATATTATCCTAGTGTTCACCACGAATCTTTAATTTGTATCAGTAATTTTCCAAAATTTCTATATTTTCATAATGCCATCTATGTCCCATCCTTTCCCAGATCCTCTTTCAATATTTCGAAATTTCTTAATTTATATAATAATTATATTATATAATTTATATAATTTCTTAATTTATATAATATATATTCAATTTATTATATTTCTCAATTTTCATTTCGAACATTTTTGTTTATATGTTTTTTGTTCATCATTCATCAATTACTTCACTATTTTCCATTTCATCCATTCAATTTTATTCATCTATTCATTGTATCATCATATAATTATTTAATTCAATTGTTTTATTTCATGTTTGTGATCTGGTAATTTCCATGTTTCTGTCATTAACTTTGTATGACTTGACCCAGAGCTATTATTTCCCTATGAAGACAAAGAATTAAAGTTTAGGATTTAAAACAGTTCACCATACACAAGGGCGATTTTACCACCACAAAACATTAATAAAAGTTCATCAACTAAACCCGATGACGTCTAACGATGACGTACAATGTTCCGAATGGAATGGTATTCTATATAAAATTGTCCCTGAACGAATTGAAAGCGATATATGTACGATTGAACTATTTCATTAGAGTTTTTCCCCGCAGCGGAATGTGGAGTATTCGGATCGACCAGACCTGTCTAAGAATCCTTCTGGCAGAGTATTTATACATCGGCATCCTCTCTGCATAACCGACCAATCGATCTGGGCCATCAGCGAAACGAAAACCAACTCACTGCCGGAAGTACCAACATCGGACTAGGCCATTATATCTCCGCCATTACCGTACCATGATCGTTTGCGCGCGCATCAGACTAGCCGCCATTAATGAGGTGTAGAAATTATCAACAAACGTCAGGTTGTTGACAAAGCCAATATGGCGGCGCCCATGAATGAGCGCGTAAAATCCCGTATAGGGTCTACATTTAACTATCAGTTAGCGGTTTAACTGATCAGAATCAATTATTGGATAAACATTCCAGACCTAGCTAGCTCTAAGAATCTCTGATTGGATGATGTTTACCCGGAGAGCTGGACGATAAATGAATGTCCTGCTAATAAACCTAATAAATGTCCTAATAAATGGTTACTAGGAGAGCTACCTGTCATGGCAACATGTCTGGTCTCTGTGTATTTCCATTTTTGTTAGCACAAGATCTTAGAGCTGCTTATGAGGTGGACTTCCAAATGTGATGGATTATTCAGTCCAAGAGACCGTGAATTTGTTATGATACTATATTGTCATTGTTGGTAGCTTTTTTTAGTGAACATTAACCAATTGAAGTTATAGTCTCTTGGAGCTATCAGCCCTAGCACGTTATTTCGCGTGATTTATTAGGTAAGGGTCCTGAGTCCCATAGCAACATGTCGAGTATTTGTGTATTTCCATTGTTGTTGCCACTAAATCTTAGCACTGCTCTTGAGGTGGGCTGATAACAGGTCATATTGTTACGTTCCAAGAGACCGTGACTCTATTATTGTCTTGTATTGTCATGGTATTTAGCTCTCCTAGAGAATATTATCCAATCAAAGTGTCTCTTGGAGCTAGCTATAGGTCTGGGATGTTATTTCAAGTGACAGTCGCGGTAAGGGTCCCAGAATGTTTGATATTCCACCAGTTTGCTGTGTTGCCATGGTAACTATTGATTGTCATTTGTTACTTGATAGAAGCCCATAGGATATTTGGGACTATTTCTTGAACGAAAGGTTCAAGGTTTAGGGCTTTGGAATGTAAAATTTTATATAGTGACTTATATTCAAGTATTATCCCATTTAATTATTCATCAAGTATTTATTTAGTTGAGTATTGATATTTTTTCACTCTAATACCAATGCTGGTAATGTCCGGATATATATCACAGAAACGGTGTGTACTTAGAATGTGTTCCGGACTTTCGGAAACTGAAAGACTGTTATCTGTGGGGGAAATAATGGTCACAGACAGCGCAGTTCTGGTGTTTCTTGATTTCAAATAATTAAAATGGGGTGGTAAGATCGCCCTTGTGGTGCCCCGTTCAAACGATCCTATCCCTT
>OZ023331.1:47989095-47994095 GCA_964007535.1 Brachyptera risi | reverse complement strand
ATTTTAAAGAAAAAACATTAAATGTGCTAAATTGGTACCACTCGAAGCAGTTTTTACCCATTCATAACTTAGATGTCACCTAATTGGCAAATTTAGGCAAAAGTTTGGCAAAAAAGTCGACATACTATTACTATCCGCTCGTCTAACAACGCGTATATAGCGTTTTCCTAGTTCAATTAACGCATAATTCTATTTTTCTTCTAATATTCAATTTTGTTTCCAACATTCTGATTTTCTAATTAATAATGTTATTTATATACGCAGCTATGGTGTTATCATTCTATATTGTTAATTTCTGTTTGATTCACAGATACGCCTTGTTTTAGGCTTCGTGGAAAATGTTAACTTGATTTGTTCTATATATATGAGTTGAAAAATAAACAACCATTATCATTATTAAAATGTATTCATCATTTCTTATTCATTAATAAAGCATATTTATTAAATTGCGATGAAATTGCAAACCTCTCACAAGTAGAATAAAAATCTCCATTTGTATCTTTCAGATATATAACCATTTGATATCTGTTCCAGTGAATATGCGAGCGTGTAAATAAAACAACTTGCCATGTTCGTTTACTTGCAGAGAACTTTTAATTAATCTTTGAAGTACCTTTTTCCTCTCTGAAAGATGAATAACTCGGAGCAACAGACCGGCATCTTCATTATTTCGTACAGAAATAGAAGTTGTGTTTATATTACAACATATACTCTCTCAGTATTATCATCTCGCGTTCCATCTTGTAATGGTGAGCAAATAATATCTGGGTTCATTTCGTAAGATTTAAGTAGAAAAAAGTCTTCTTCAAGTTGGCTCGATTTTTTTTTTCGAATCTTATCAATTATAGAAACTTTTTTTTTTATATATATATATATATATATATATATATTCATTCGAGTATTTATTTTTACGAAGTTCCACACGTTATATTATCAAATTCTCATGGTTGGTATTTTAAATCCCAGCAGAATTGTTATGCAACAGAATTAAAGACACGCAGTCTCCGCCCCCTTGACGTCCCAAATCATACCGTCCAATCGACAGGGCTGTTAGAACTGAGGTGAAATTCAAATAGCCAATCAGGTTGTCTCTAAATGACCTCAAGTGATATGGATCTAGAAGGCCGACTGGTAAAGCCACGCCCATTTTGAGTTATCAATTGCAATAATTGACATTCAAATATAATATGAATTATGGTACATCTTTTCATTTTAATTGACTATCAATTACGTGACATAGACTTTCCAATGTTGGCTTTACTCGAAAACAATTCATTGTTGGAACTTACCAGCGTGGAAGTCGGTCTAACTGGCAGTTGAAAGTTGTTATCACCATGGTTACAAATGCTATTTGTTTTCACCAATTTCAGATAAAGTATATACAGTGTAGTGATATATACCAACCTATTTCATCATAATATAAAGAAGGTGTCTCAACTTGGGTCTTGAAAGTGAAATATTTCCAGGGTCAATTCCCGAGTCCAGGGTCCCGATTGTCTGTAGCGCAACTGTCGCTTTTATATCGAACTCTATAAAAAAAACAATACCTCAACAATGCTACAAATATAGTATTTGTTTTTCGCGAAAATTATATAGTCAATAATTTCAACAATTCCACCAGTACTGTAGCCACTCTTATCTACATCTAGTTCACAAGGAAATCCACTAAGCCGTGACAGGCAATCGGGACCTTTGGCTCTGAACTGACCGCAAGAAACCACAGATACCGTCCATGTTATCAGTATGTGAGTTGGTACAACCTCTTCATGTGATGATACGAAAGGTTGGCGTCAGTGGATCGTGATTAAACGGTCGATAACTCTCAATATGTTCCAACAAGACACAAGCATGGCACACACACACACGAGCTCAACGGCGGGCCGCATCATCAATTTCACTCTCCGAACAATATCAAGTAATTCCATTTCCAAAACTTACAACAATGCAGAGGCGTTATTGTTGTTTATTCTAGCCAAACAAGCTGCCATTGTTCATCAGTCTGACAATAGATCTGCGGGGCCGTGATGTATCACGTGATAATTAATCAAAACAGGCGTCTTTTGTTGATCGACGCTGGAAATAGACGGCTTTATGGTGAGATATGAAGGTTCCGAGCGACAGTTTCCCCTATCTCACAATACTAGCGCTCGGGTGGTTTGAGCCTTCATCTTTCCTGTGCTGCTTGTATTGACGAGATATGAAGGTTACGAGCGACAGTTTCCTCTATCCCAAACCACTAACACACGGGTGTTTCAAGCCTTCACGTTCGTGATTGCTCGTGTAGAATCAAATCTGATGATAATGGACGGCTTATACTGATGTAAGAGATGAACGAGTCGAACGGGTGTTTCTACTGTCTGATTGTACTGACGGTTGGGAGTTTCGAGCTGTTAGGTACTGTTCAGTGAAGTGTAGCTGATAAAATGGCCGATAGTATTTTGAAGTAACTTCTTTCTATCTCTCTCTCTCTCTCTCTCTCTCTCTCTCTTCCTTTCTTTTTCTATCTCTCTTCTTTTTCTCTCGTAATCTTCCTACTCGGTGTTTTTAAATCCATTTTAATTGCTAAACGAATGGTTTTGTACAGTTAAAATCTTTTCCTTACAAAATAAACACATATTTCATCAGTTTAAAGTATTTCATTCTCCAAACAATAAAAAAAAAAATGAAAAAAAGAAGATTGGACTACCAAACTTCTTTTTTCTTTTTTTTTGGGGGGGGGGGAGGGGGAGGAGAGATTAGATTACCATAATAGAATCTGGATAAGGTTGTTTTCTTTAATAAACGCCCGTTTTCTAAATCGTCGAATGAAAAGTTTATCTAAATCCCTAGAAAAGAACTCAATTTGATTGTGTTTTTATCGCTCCTCGATACGGTTCAATTCGCCAGGAAAAGTTGTTCGCCAAAGCTCGCCAAAGCTCGCCATTACCTTGCAGAAAAACCATACACTTATCTTGAACACTGGCTGCAGTTCTGTTACAGCATTAAACTCTTTGGAAGCAAATCTGGGCAAACAGAAAGTCTTAACACACATAAATCTGTTTTAAACTTTCAACACATATAAAGTGGAATTCAAGGGAAAAGGTCGTCTACCAACTAAATAAAAGTGAAAAAAAATATGAGTATTGTCTGTCTCACCATTCTGTAGCAAGTGTCTGAGATCTTTGTAGTTTGCTCTTCTATTGTCTTGCGAGGAAGTGAGCATTTTTGGAAGTGCATTCTTGCACTTTTTTCTAAATATACTTTTATCCATTTTTTTTACATTTCTACATCATCGTATTGTTCTCTAGTTGGTACAAGAAAAAAAACCTTTATTGGTCCCTGACTATATTATAAAACAGGATAGAAATCAGTATAAAAAATACATAGAATAATATAGAGAGATAGATTGGAAATATGACATATTGATACATGAAAAGGGAACTGATCGAACAGAAAAAATGTAAAAACAAAATAGGATTGAATAAAATAATAAGGAGATTTAGTGATCACAAAATTGAAAAGTGATATGGTGAAACGGTGATTGATAAATACAGTATTAAATAACGAATTATATTATATTAAATATTATATTATTTATGAAGTATTATATTAAATACAGTAACAGTATTAAGGCCCGGTATTACCAAGTCCAGTTAGCAGTTATCTGAGAGTTGGTGAAAACAAATATCCCAGGTAACCATGGTGATAACAACTTTTATCTGCCAGTTGGAGCTACTCCCACGTTGGTAATACAAGGCCTAAATAAATTATGTACAAACTTATAAATATCCTACCAAAAATAGCAATTAGAATCTAATACATGTAAGGGAAGATGAGGAATAAAAGAAGAAAAGAAACATTTCACATGTTAATGAGTGGGTCTATTGGTGAGGGAAAACAATCCTGTTGGAATCTTAGTTCTTTGCTTGCTCGAATCCCTTCCACTGATACGCTGTTGCATACTTCATCACCTTCAATACCTTATAAAGACCTTATGAAGCCAGCGACTTATTATGGTAGACAAGACCACGCAAATAAGTTTATAACATCTGAATTCTGTATCCTCCCACCATCTCTCGTCTATCACCTCATCCCATCAAGTTTTGATATTAGTGAAAAATATACATATTTATAATTATTTTTGTTAATGGAAAGAAGTGATCATTGCCCAAGACACTTACTTCAAAGTGGAAGATATCAACATTCGTGTGTTTTGTGTCCGGATATTTATCACAGAAACAGTCATAATGTGTTCCAGACGTTCGGAAACTGAAAGACTTTTATCTAATCAAAATTAAGTGGTAAGATCGCCCTTGTGGTGACCCGTCCAAACGATCCTATCTTTCATCCATAGCCCTAATTGGAAAACAATTATTTTGTATCAAGTTTAGATGTTATTAAAAAAAAATGAAAAAAAAAAATATATATATATATATATATATATATATATATATATATATATGTATATATATATATATATATATATATATATATATATATATATATATATATATGTATATATATATATATATATATATATATATATATATATATATATATATATATATATATATATATATATATATATATATATATATATATATATATATATACAAAAGCTCGAGAACAGACGTGGCCAAATACTCGTTTATTAACTCTGCGATCAGAAAATGGAACAGTATGAGATAAGACAGTACTGCAATTTCTCCACTTGGTCTTACTATTAATCATAAGTTAATGTAAAAATAAAGCGCTAAATGACCTCGCTGTCGATTCAAAACCCTAATATTCATTCATTCATGTAAAAATAAAAAAATTTATAAACACTTTTCGGTTTACATCTAGGCTTACATCTATTTTTCTTGTGCTTAAGTATATCATATGATGATCTCTCTATACTACATTTATATTTTTATTATATTCTGTCAATTATCATGTTTATCTTTATAATTGATGAGCGTAGCGAAGTCTCCATCCCACTCTTATAGAGCTTTGTCTGTTTGTTTGTTTTTTTTTGTTTT
>OZ023331.1:47976595-47979095 GCA_964007535.1 Brachyptera risi | reverse complement strand
CGCATAATAGAAAACAAGTTGTGGTAATAACTTAATAAATGTACAATATGTTCATTATGATTCGTGATTTTGATTGAGAGTATAGAGTTACACTTTGATTAGATGAATCTGAATTATCAGTTGTATTGAGGAGTCATTGGTTATAGTTAGACCTAGAGAGGCTGTATTTGGGATACAGCCTCTCTAGTTGGACCTATCACATTATTAATTGGGGGGGTCTTTGGGAATTATTTAGGTATTTAATTCCAACGCATCTTGAATACCAATATGCACTGCATCTTAGATAGTTAGATTATTTGGGGGGTCTTTATGATTATTATGAATTATTTAGGTATTTAATTCCAACGCATATTGGTATCCAAGATGCACTGCATCTTAGATGCAAATATTTGAAGTATTCGTGATTAAAAGCTAACCAGGTGGCAGCACTGTCGAAGTGGGTGATTGGCCGTCCGGAGGCAGTTAGGCCTAGATGTCATATTGTTGTATGCTCACACACATTATATTTGTGATTAATATTGTAATTTCAATGATTAATAATTTCAGTAATTTTAATTTTGTATTAATATTGTAATTACTCATCAATTAATTTGTATATAATTTAAAAGTATCTGCCTCCGCCCAGTTCACTAGAACGTCACCAGATGTCAGCCACTTTGCTTTTAATCACGAATATAGAAGGTATGACATCAAGTTCCTACCAAACAACACTGGGTGGAGTAGCGATAGTTAGTTTTGAGAGTCGAATCAAGTCACCATGAAGAAGCGGCAAACCAAAGGAAGCCTCAACACATCTTGGTTTTAAAACTTGAACATTGTATATGTTTCGACTACAACTCAAGAATAGAATCTCGTTCCGCTCGATTTGTTCCCGACAATTGAAGTCTACTCGACACGTCAAGAGATTGGTTATCAGCGAACCAAGGTCAAAGTTGAGTGTATATAAATACATGTCGTGCCGTCTGGGAGTCGAAGCCGGTACTTCGCAAACACATTCGTTTCGAACTGCGAGCTTATCTGCATCACTGAGTTAATAGGACGCGCCGCGAAAACAAACTTCCACATTCGAAACTTTGTCGGTACGGAAAGTTCGAGAAAAATGGAGCTTTCATGATATTAAATATTTTATTTTTTATTTTTTTCCGTGACAATAAGATATATGAATGGATGGATGGAACACCTCACGAGGTAGAGAAGTTGTCTGGTATATATTTCTCTCTCGTACCCGATTGGTTGTATTTTGTAGTTGTGAAGTCGAATTGAAATGAAAGAAATTTACGAATTTTATAAGTGAAGTTTTCACAGAATTGAATGAAGTGATGCATTTCTATACAGTCGTGGATTTTTGACGGAAAACTTTCTGTATTGTGTGGTTTTGTTTCTTCAAAACTTTTTTTATTTGTGATGAGTGTTTCAATTTTCCTGATGGGTTGAGAGTGTATTTGAGTTTATTAGACGAAACATCGCGGTTAATTTGTGTTGGCTTTTGGATCCCCGCCACAGTCCATCTTTACAGTTTTTTTTTTGTGGTTTCCCTCTGTAGTCTCTGAGGCTAATGATGGGATGATTCTTACAATATAGGCCACGACCGCTTCCTTCCCACTAACTGAAAAACCTTCATCCCATCATCTCATTAATCATCCATCTGACGCCAATAGATCTTAGTTATCACTAATGGTACGTCGTTAAAACCTAATGATAATAAAAAGAAGTTTGTATTCTTATCGCCTAATTATCCTTCGTGTACAGCTAATAATGTGTTTCCAGCTATATCAAGCTCAGTTGATGTTGAAGTCCATTCTATTGACATTATCATTCATGAACAACATGAATTATGAATGAGTACAGCCACCGTCCATCTTTACAGGGGTTTTTCGTGGTTTCCCTCTGTAGTCTAGGCTAATGCCGTGATGGTTCCTACAATATAGGCCACGACAGCTTCCTTCCCACTATCCTTCCCAGTACCCATAAAAACCTTCATCTCATCATCCCATCATCTCATTAATCATTCATCCGACGCCAATAGATCTTAGTAATCATTACAGTGCGTCGTTAAAAAACCCAATAAAAAAATGAATAAATAAATAAAAGAATGAGTACAGAATTGAACGGGACAACTTAATTGACAAAAATATGACAAAATTAATATGAAAATAGAAATCAGAAAAAAATATATTATCTTAATGTTCTTGATAATGTACAGCAAAATCAAGTGTTGAAAATTCCCAGGAAACCACAGCAGGCGGCTTGACTGTTGATGTACCGAGATAAAGCTTGATACAATGTGACTGTTTATAAGGATAAGCGTCATCGCCATCATATAATACGGTAATTTCTAGCGAAATTTCAAGTGAAAAAATAAAATGAAAGTGAAATTTAGAAAAAAATTACAAAGAATTTCAGAAGGTTTGTTGAATATAGAATTGATAGTGGCAAAAAATCGGTCGTGACCTCTATTGTAGGAACTATCCCAGTATCAGCCTGAACTACAGTGGGAACC
>OZ023331.1:47961595-47971595 GCA_964007535.1 Brachyptera risi | reverse complement strand
CGCAGAGAAAACACAACTTGACGATCGCACGCCAACCAGAGTCAAGTTCGAGTTACTTGATCGATGCGGCGATTAAAATAAGTTATACAAGAAGAGGCCTAAGAATCACGCAGGGCGAAGTGAGGCCGTGGGCGTGGCCCATTTCATGCGACATGCCCTGATTACATTCAATACACCTCGAACAAACCTGGAGGGTCATTAGGCACGATAGAGGGGATGTTTACACAGAGCTTTTAAAGGACTCCTGGACCCTGGCACAAAGAGTCCTATCTTTAGAACGTCCTTAGTTAGGATCATTTTACTGAGTTGAGACCAGTATTGGTCCTAACCCTGTGAAATAGTCCCAACTTGAGACCAATATTGGTCCTAACCCAGTGAAATAGTCTCAACTTGAGACCAATATTGGTCCCAACTCAGTGAAATAGTCCCAACTTGAGACCAATATTGGTCCTAACTCAGTGAAATAGTCCCAACTTGAGACCAATATTGGTCCTAACCCAGTGAAATAGTCCTAACTTGAGACCAATATTGGTCCCAACTCAGTGAAATAGTCCCAACTTGAGACCAATATTGGTCCCAACTCAGTGAAATAGTCCACACTTGAGACCAATATTGGTCCTAACTCAGTGAAATAGTCCCAACTTGAGACCAATATTGGTCCTAACCCAGTGAAATAGTCTCAACTTGAGACCAATATTGGTCCCAACTCAGTGAAATAGTCCCAACTTGAGACCAATATTGGTCCTAACTCAGTGAAATAGTCCCAACTTGAGACCAATATTGGTCCTAACTCAGTGAAATAGTCCCAACTTGAGACCAATATTGGTCCTAACTCAGTGAAATAGTCCCAACTTGAGACCAATATTGGTCCCAACTCGGTGAAATAGTCCCAACTTGAGACCAATATTGGTCCCAACTCGGTGAAATAGTCCCAACTTGAGACCAATATTGGTCCCAACTCAGTGAAATAGTCCCAACTTGAGACCAATATTGGTCCCAACTCAGTGAAATAGTCCCAACTTGAGACCAATATTGGTCCCAACTCAGTGAAATAGTCCCAACTTGAGACCAATATTGGTCCTAACTCAGTGAAATAGTCCCAACTTGAGACCAATATTGGTCCTAACTCAGTGAAATAGTCCCAACTTGAGACCAATATTGGTCCCAACTCGGTGAAATAGTCCCAACTTGAGACCAATATTGGTCCCAACTCAGTGAAATAGTCCCAACTTGAGACCAATATTGGTCCTAACCCTGTGAAATAGTCCCAACTTGAGACCAATATTGGTCCCAACTCCGTGAAATAGTCCCAACTTGAGACCAATATTGGTCCCAACTCAGTGAAATAGTCCCAACTTGAGACCAATATTGGTCCCAACTCGGTGAAATAGTCCCAACTTGAGACCAATATTGGTCCCAACTCAGTGAAATAGTCCCAACTTGAGACCAATATTGGTCCTAACCCTGTGAAATAGTCCCAACTTGAGACCAATATTGGTCCCAACTCAGTGAAATAGTCCCAACTTGAGACCAATATTGGTCCCAACTCAGTGAAATGGTCCCAACTTGAGACCAATATTGGTCCCAACTCAGTGAAATGGTCCCAACTTGAGACCAATATTGGTCCCAACTCAGTGAAATAGTCCCAACTTGAGACCAATATTGGTCCCAACTCAGTGAAATGGTCCCAACTTGAGACCAATATTGGTCCCAACTCAGTGAAATGGTCCCAACTTGAGACCAATATTGGTCCCAACTCAGTGAAATGGTCCCAACTTGAGACCAATATTGGTCCCAACTCAATGAAATGGTCCCAACTCGAAAGGAATACCTCAGGGCTGACATTACAATCTCATATTCTAAAGAATTATCTATCAAAAAACGTTCACAGAACATTCATCTTATATTGATTGAATAGTTGTTTTATTTGTTCCTTCGATTTTATAATCCTATTGAATGTTCACAGTCCGTAAACTTATTGGATATTCAATCTATTTCTCATGAAAGTAATCATTTTCAATCGTTCAATGTTGATTATTGTTTGAGTTTAGATTCAATTCACTCGATATTAATCATAATTCAGCTTGCAAAGAGCTTCGGAACGGAGCTCGGAACTTCGTAAAACATCTGAATCTCGGGTCGTTAAAACTTTCCATAGCCTTCGAAACATCGACTTCTTTTACGCAAGTTTTATCGATTAAAATAGAATCATTTCTTCAGTTGGTAATGAGATGGAATCAATTTTATCCTCTTTCTATTAATAAAAATGTTCAATACTTCTGATTATATCGATGTAATTCATTTTTTAATCTTGACGTTGTGCTGATTATTATTTTTAAGAACCTTGTTTTGTTTTGTTGTATTCTCTATGACACACTGGTTGAATATCTATTCATTTTCTTCTCACGTAAATTCTTCCAGGCAGGCCGCACACAAGAGTTAGGTGCTATTTACACTGTCCTATTTCCTTTGATTCAAGACTTGTATCCAATAGATTATATACAAGATATTGGAGGGTTATTTAGACTACAGGCTTCTGTCAAGTAACAAATGACAAACAATCGTTACCATAGCAATACAGAGAACTGGTGGACTACCAAACATTCTGATTGGTCAATTCCAATTGATGGACATTGTTGTCTGTCTCTTGCAACAATGGGTGACTTCACTTGACAGAAGCCTATAGGCAAGTAACAAATGACAAACAATCGTTACCATAGCAACACAGCGAACTGGTGGACTACCAAACATTCTGATTGGTCAATTCCAACTGGTGGACATTGTTGTCTCTCTCTTGCAACAATGGGTGACGTCACTTGACAGAAGCCTGTAGGCAAGTAACAAATGACAAACAATCGTTACCATAGCAATACAGCGAACTGGTGGACTACCAAATATTCTGATTGTTTGGTCAATTCCAACTGGTGGACATTGTTGTCTGTCTCTTTCAACAATGAGTGACATCACTTGACAGAAGCCTATAGGCAAGTAACAAATGACAAACAATCGTTACCATAGCAATACAGCGAACTGGTGGACTACCAAATATTCTGATTGTTTGGTTAATTCCAACTGGTGGACATTGTTGTATGTCTGTTTCAACAATGAGTGACATCACTTGACAGAAGCCTATCCAAATACATTTTATCAAATTATGACGTTTGTTTGGTATCTAAGAGGCCGTGCATCATTGCTGTTTTCTCAATTCTCATAAAACCTTTGATGGAAATAGGACATACTCTAAACGAAAAAAATGCTATCCAACCTTTCAAATGAAAATTGAAAGCGCTAGATTTGGTACAATTTCACGATTAGACCATCAGATAACTGTGATACAAGTCTTGAATCAGAGGAATTTGATGGGAAATTGGACAGTGTGAATGGGGCTTTACTCTAATAAGCGGGTTTCTTGTTGTGAAATATAATGTAATCTGAAAATATAATTCATGCTAATAATGTTCAAAAATGATAATGAAATTATTTAAAAATGAATAAATAAAAATGAAATATCATTTTCTGGAGATTTTTTCTAAAGATCGTCGATATTTACGTATCAATAGTTCTTCGGAAGATTAATTTTTCATAAATTAATGAAAACGAGGTATCTACATAAAAAACATTCATGATTCAATTCCAGTTCAACTCGCGTTATGGTTGTTCTTCCTGCTTGAGGTTTTTCTTGGTTTCCCTCAGAACCGCTTTCTTCCTGTTTTCCCGTTCTTCCTGTTTCGTCTCATTCAATGACGCCAATAGATCTCAGTCATCAATGCATTCCGTCGATGAATCCAATGTGGAGACATGAATAAATAAAATAGACAATTGAAAAAGTCATCCAATTCAATAAATTGTGAATAATTAAATTAATTCCATTTTATTTGTTTTCAGTTGTGTTTAGTCTGTCACAGTTCAAGCACACGATGTAGTGACACCAACCTATTTTATTATAATATAAGGAAGGTACTCCAACTCACATACTGATAACATGGACGGTATTTGTGGTTTCTTGCGGTCAGTTCAGAGCCAGAGGTCCTGATTGCCTGTCGCGATTTAGCGGATTCCCTTGTGAACCAGATGTAGATAAGAGTGGATAAGGTATCGGTGGTATTGTTGAACTCACAAAATATAGAATTTTCGTGCAAAAAAAAATTCAACTGCTAATATTATGATTCTACTGAGCCGTGTATAGCATTGTTGAGCATTGTTGTTCTATATAGTTCGATATGAAAGCGATAGTTGCGCTACAGGCAATCGGGACCCTGGACTCGGGAACTGACCCAGGAAATATTTCACTTTCAAGACCCGAGTTGGAGCACCTTTTTTTAGACGAGCTTTAGCGAGGATTCAATTTGACATACTGAAAAAAATTGGTGTTCGTTTTTATGTTTTTTTTTTTTGTTTTTTTTTTATGTTTTTTTGTCGGTTCTCCACAGGTCAAACGGCTACAGCTATCAACTTCAAACTTTTTTTCTACATGGTTCCTCATCTAACTTAGATCTGTATAGTTTTGTGGCATTATCGGGTGGTAACTTTTTTTTTATGAATTTTAGAAATTTCAAAAATCCCTATTAGAATAACCCGGAGGAAAATACTTGGAAAATCAAAAATTTTCAAGACCTCTCAAATTTTCGCCGAATATAAAGGAAACTATTAAGCACATTTTGAGAGATTTTTCGCATCAATCGGATGAGAAATAACGAAGAAAACGCATTTATAAAGCATTTTCCCATCAATTTAGGCTATTACGGGAACCAATTAAATCTATAGCAACAAGTGTCACCAATTAATTCAAAACGATTGAAATGAATGAAGAGGAAGGCCGTGACATAACTGATTCTCGTAAGGTTTTTGAACGTTTGGAGTGATCCAAGGTCTGTAGATGTAGATTGGGTTGACAAATTATTTTTCATCCTAGATTTCTATACCCATAAGCTCGTCTAACAACGCGCATCCCGCGTTTTCCTAGTATGTAATAACAGAGGGCTGTGTTTTATTGTAATATTATTTCATCTTTCTTCATATGTTTTATTATCTCGTGTATTGTTAGTCCGTGTCCAATAGCAACCTTTCATCTGATGGCACATTCTTATTTTTGAAATAAAGATATACGGAAATTTTTTGTTCAAAAATTCCGCTTCATTTGTTCAAAAGTGGAATCTGTAGAATTATTGTCCCCTTGAACTCGGTTTGATGGTTGAACTTGAACTTAGCAAGAATCTCATATAAGATATAAGTTATGAGTTATATGTGAGGACAATTTATAGCTGTAAAGAGTTGGGTAAAGTTTTATGGGCGAGGTTTGCCAAGAAAAACTGCAGATGCGCGGGAAATTACACGAGAGATTCCATGAATAATTTCAACATAAAGTTAGAGCTCGCGGCGAGAGGTTCGAAACCAATCTAACTGGCAGTTACTCGACTGCAGTTCTGTTACAAACAAGAATAATAACCACATTAAGGGAAATATGAGAACATTTCCGATGGGAAGAGAGTCTCGAAAAGACTATAAAATATCGTTTATTTTGTTTTTATTCCAGGTTACTTTACTTTGAACGGAATATATGAGAAAATATAAGAAAAATCTGGGAAGATCTGTGGGGGAATTTGGCAAGACTAAGATCAATAAATAAGTGAATATTTCTTTCACCCGGAACCAATTTTCCATTTTTCTCAACTAAATATGGAGTGTACTATATTTACAAATTATTGTATACACCAAACACGGTCAGCTGCCAACATAAAAACACAAAAATCCCTTTTTGTCATACCTTTCAAATTTCGAGCGTCAATCATTTTGCATGGCGAGATTTACGATCATAAACACTAATATATCTTTCGAAAACTTTCAATTTTGCATTTCCAACGAGATTCTTCACAAATGAATATTTTTTGTCAGTTAATCAGTTGGTAGACGACTTTCTTCTAAAGTGAATACAAGTATACACATTCCAATTATTATTCATCTCATAATTGGATTAATACAGCCAACTTGATGGCTAATACAGCTTATGATTGGCTGATTTAGATTGAACGACATTGTTTTCCGTCTCTTGCAACAATAAGACCAAGATGAGTGGTCGAGTGGCTAGCACACTGAACCGTATCGAAAAACCAAGGTTCGATTTCCGCCATGGTCGACCATCCTGACAGGGTTCTTTCTCTGTCTTTCAGGTCAATACTGGGATAACAGGCCACGACCGACTCCTTCCCACCATCCAAAAACACCTAATAAAATAAACTTTCATCTCACCATCCCATCATCTCATTCATCATCCACCGACGCCAATAGATCGTGGTCATCAGTAAAGTGCCTCATTGACCTCATTATAGAGAAGGAAATAAATCATCAACACAAAAAGCGACGTCCCTTGAGCAAAGCGTATCAATATAAATCAATTATAGATTTATTTATACACAATCTAATCGAATACGTTGAAAAACATAAATACGGTAACAATTTCTGTGTTAAAGAGGGTTTCCAGTTCTGATTTTTTCTTGTCGTCCGACACGATATCAGTACGATTTTTGCTATGCCTGTTTCCACTTCGCTGTGCCGTAACATTTTCGTGACGTCATAGCCATAGCCTCCATTGCCTTCAAACTCACAGGCTTCTTCGAATGTGAGGAATGTTAGTATAACTTCCGGTAAAATCGTAGTTTCGGCCGATGAAAGTTAGGGTCGAGTCAATAATCACGACACCGAATCGGAACCGAAACGGTGTCGTGAGCCGCCATGTTGTTTAGGTGAATACTGGCTTGTGATTGGCTAGTTAGGAAAATCGTGTCGGACGACAAGAAAAAATCGGAACTGGTAACCCTGCTTTACTCATAACAATATTGATGCGCGATTCAATAGAAGAATATATCCGTCGCATATTACCCTCGTTAACAATACGCACAGTGAGGCGGCTACATCTATATAGAACACTAGGGCTAGTCGTTAAGAGGGCTCTTGGAACGATGTTTATGAAAACAGAAATTCATCCAAACTATATGTAATCTTATATGTAATGAAGTGTAATCTTACTATTATCAAAACTGGACCCATACATGCTGACAATCACTTGTATAATTCACTATACCTCTTGCACTCAAAACTAAGAGAACGAATTTTTTCAAATTTAGACTCAAAAAACACCTAATTGATAAATATTATTATAGTGTGAGAGAGTTTCTGGATTAGGGATTAATTTATTGCTGTCCACTGTTTTCATTATGTTCAAATGTGTTTATCATCGTTGTTTCTTCAATTGTTCATCATTACCATAAACTATATTGACAAGGCCAATATCTTCATAGGATCACTTTGGACCAATGAAGTATATTCTATTATACTGGGAAAACGCTATATACGCGTTGTTGGACGAGCGGAAAGTAATGGTATGTCGACTTCATTGCCAAACTTTTGCCTAAATTCGCCAATTGGGTAACATTTTAGTTATAAATGGGTAAAAACGGCTAAAAGTGGTACCAATTTAGCACATTTCATGTTTTTCTTCAAAATGGCTGACCCGATCAAGCTGAGAATTTCCAGAAATGTGTATTATTCAACTTCACACAAAATTTCAACTTTTTTGAAAATAAATTTTTTAAAATTTTTTTTCCGTCGTGTTATTCTAGCGGGTATTTTTGAAATTTCTAAGATTCATAAAAATAAAAGTTACCACGCGATAATGCCACAAAACTTTACAGATCTAAGCTATATGAGGAACTATGACGAAAAAAAGTTTGAAGTTGATAGCTGTAGCCGTTTGACCTGTGGAGAACCGACAAAAAAACATAAAGAAAAAAAAAAACATAAAAACGAACACCAGTTTTTTTCAGTACGTAAAATTGAATCCTCGCTAAAGCTCGTCTAATTGAATTCTATTATCATATCCTTACAAACCAGTGTTATTGAATGTTATGCTCTTTGGATATGATGTCATTATATTTCTGTGATTTCAGTCAGTTTCAAATTGAAGAATGAATGAATATGGAGATTGTCATGTAATTCATTCACATATTATCTTGAAACTGATGTGACTCACAAGAATATAATGTCATGTATATGAATCTTCATCGAATCAACACCAAACAATCAAATATATCGAATATATGAATAACAATCGAATAAAAATTGACGAAGAATAAAAAAAAACACGATCAATAGTAATGATGAATAATCGAGTGGAAAAATATTCCAATAATGATAAAAAAAATATTATGATCGGTAAAAAAATAAGTAATTGAACAGCATACATTTTTCCATTCTGCATTTTCATTGCTCATTTATTTTTCCAAATTGACATATTCTTCAACATATGTAGGCCTATTATGTTCCACAGAATGAGAAAAAAACTATTATCAAAATTTTGAATGAACTTTGGCTGAAGGTCTTGAGCTTCTCATGACATCAATCAATACTGTTACCGAAAACACATAATAACAATCAAATGAAAAGTGATCAAAAATGAGAAACACAAGAAATAGTAATGGTGATAAATTGGGTGTAAAAACATTCCAATAACAATGATCCCAGAGTAAATAATTAGTGAAAAAATTAATAATTAAAGAGTATAGATTTATCTTGGAGTTGATATACTTTTCAAATTCAATCACACATGGATCGTGAACAAGAAGTAAAATATAGTCGAGATACATTTCTCTATCGTACAAGCACCGTGCATGCACTCTCGCAACTCAAGTATTCACGAGAGCGATCGCTACGGATCGCTACGGATTACTCGGAGATATTGCGAGGCGAGAAGGAAAGCACTCCAACAAGTGGCCGCGTGCAACGCGATGCCACGTATATAGGACACAACTGCTTTCAGATGATCTAATCAAAAACATGGCGACAATTTCATCTCGAACATAAATATAAGATGATGGAAATCTCCCCCGGGGGCAGGCAGGGGGGGTGGGTGAGTCGGCGGGGGCGGAGGGGAAGAGGATGATAGATGGTTTCTCGATCAACATTCTGATAGCATCAGCACATTTTTCTTATATATATATATATATATATATATATATATATGTATATATATGTATATATATATATATATATATATATATATATATATATATATATATATATATATATATATATATATATATATATATATATATATATATATATATATATATATATATATATATATATATATATATATATATATATATATATATATATATATATATATATATATATATATATATATATATATATATATATATATATATATATATATATATACATATGAATTATATATATATATTTATATATATATATATATATATATATATATATATATATATATATATATATATATATATATATATATATATATATAATAAGAGGTCAGTAATACATCTCCTGTCTTCGAATGTTGTTGAATGAAATTTGAAACAGTAATTTGCATAATCGTTTTATAGTTTCGTAATTTTATAGAGTTGTAGGTTTATAGTGCAATCAATATCAGTATTTAGTTTTCAGGATACATTTTGATGTTGCTTGATCGACCCCATCAGGTGACCTTGACCGTGCACTAGAGGTCAGCTGACCACGTTGTAGTGATACCAACCTATTTCTTCATAACATGGAGAAGCTGACCCAACTCGGGTATCAAAAGTGAAATATTTCCGGGGTCAGTTCCCGAGTCCAGGGTCCCGATTGCCTGTGGCGCAACTATCGCTTTTATAACGAACTATATGACATAATAATGCTCAACAGTGCTATACACGGCCCAATGGAATTTTAATGTTTGTAGTTGTGCATTTGTTTTTTTACGAGAATGATAGATTGTGTGAGTTCCACAATGCCACCGGTACCGTAGCTACTTTTATTCACATCTAGTTCACAAGGGAATCCGATAAATCGTGACATGCAATCGGGACCTCTGGCTCTGAACTGACAGCAAGAAACCACGAATAGCTTCCATGTTATCAGTATGTGAGTCGGTACACCATCTTTATATTATGATGAAATAGGTTGGTATCACTGCATTGTGATCGAAATGTGT
>OZ023331.1:47946595-47959095 GCA_964007535.1 Brachyptera risi | reverse complement strand
TGGTTCAAAATATCACTTTTCTGTCATGGTCGACTAATTCAACTAATATTACATATCAAATAATGTGTTACCATCAATGCATAAGCGAATTTGGAGTCCTAAATGAAATTGACCACCCGGTACCTCCACCAAGAATATGTATCGACTCCGGATCGACCTTTCGATAGTTCGATATATCACTTTTCCGACATAATCGATTGATATCAACTGATAGTACATATCAGATAATGTTACATCATCAATTTATGAGCGAATTTATAAATAAATGAGATGTGTTCACCCGGCACTTCCATCAAAAAGTATCTCATCAATTCTGAAACGATCTTTCGATAGTTCGATTTATCGCTTTTCTACCATTTTCAATCAACCTTATCTGCATGAAGGATTCACATGGGTTGTATCCATACATTTCATACTCTGTACTTTCCCATTCATATTCTATCTGCGCTATTACATGGACCATCTTTCAGAGCTGGATCATGAAGCTCTCTGATCAGGATCGTGGCTGGGGGAGGGGGGGGAGAGGGGAGGGGGGCTCGGAGAGGGGAGGAAAAGAGAGGGAATCGAAAGGAATTTCAGGTAAAACGGATCCAGAGTCTCATGTTACCGAACGACAGAGGGGAATGATCGAGAAAGATGAAAAGGCATCGAATTGGCAGTCGTTATTCTTCTTCATTCAAACACGTTCGATATCGTATTCATCAAATGATATACAGTCGTCAACTTGAATCTATACAATCTTGAATATTCACATTTTGGAGGAAATTTATTTTTAGTATCTCCGGCATTACAAAAACATCCTCCACCATTATCAACCTTGTGGGCCTGGTGACCGAACGATCCTACCTTGTATCTACTACTCCGATAGGAGAACAATGACTCCGTATCAGAGATCTGTGATAGTGAAAAGAAAATCACAATCAATCGTGAGAAAATTACAAATAAAAATAAATAGAATTACAAATGGAAAAATTACAACAATCAGACTGAGACAGGTAGATCAGCGACTGAAGCACTTGGACGTCACTCAGGAGACCTAGCTTCGATTGTTACCATGGGCGGCCATCCTGACAGGGTCACTCTACTGGGTGGTTTCGGGAGTGCGAAAATAGCAGTTGTACATTGCCTCGTTTTTGAAAAAAAAACTCGTTTTTGAAAATGATGAATCATTCATCATACATTCACGAACCTTTCAAAGAAGATGAAGATGAATGAATTCACATTTCATGTCTCCGCAGTAAAAATAAAGAAGAGAAAACATCAACGTTTAAGAAATATTTTGTTTATTATAGTAACGGTAGTAAAGTTTAATATAGTTGAATATTCAGTTTTTCATAGTAATAATAACGGTAGTATAGTATGGTACAAATCCATAGTTTGAGAATATCTTGTTCTTTTATAGTGATTTTTTTTTTTTTTTTTTTATTGAAAGATTATTTATTATTAATTAAACATACACAATTCCACACTATGGCCCACAAAGTCGGATTGGGCTTGTCTGTGGTATAATCAGCGAATTTTGAACAGACGTGATACAAAACAATATACATGTGAATAATAATTATATGAACACAGTGTAACAGTGATGGGTTAAGATAAATATAATAAAGGGAAAATAATAGATGGCGATAATGCTGTGAATGTAGGCCTATAATGAATACGTGATTAGAAGTAATCTAGAAATAATAAGAATAATAATAATAACATTTTTTATTAATTTTACAATCATGTGAGTAGACTACGTTCAAGTAACCATTTTTTAATGCCATTTTTAAGAGTAGAATATTGTTGCAGATCTCGTAAGTTTTGGGGTATTTTATTGAAATTGAAAGGAACAGCATAACACAGACTTCTTTTTCCGTACTTGTTATTAAATAGTGGTAATTTATAATCATTATCTAGTCTGAGTCTAGTATGAAATGGGTGGTCGTTGATGATTTTGAAATTATTATTGAAGTAGAATTTTAGTATGAATCGGTACATAAATAAAATATTTAAAGGAAGGAGGTTGCAACGATGAAATAGTTCGTTTCCTCCTAAATTTATGCCATTATTAGTGGGGGAGTTCGAAATGATTCTAAGCATTCGTCTTCGAAGGTTTATGATAAGCTGCAAATGATAAGGTGAAGCATTGCCCCAAGCTAATATTCCATACGATAATAAGGATTCGGCCAAGGCAACGTATACTGTTTTTAGCAAGGAAAAATTCAGACAACTTTTAAGAATATAAAGATTAAAGGCACAAGAACGTAATCTATTACAAATTGTTTCAATGTGAGGTTTCCAAGTGAAATGTTTGTCAATGGTCAAGCCTAAATAAACAACTCTGTCAACACTCTCAATTTTCTGTGTACAATTCATGCAGGTGGAGCCTAAACTAATATTATGGAGACAATCTAATGTATGATACCTAATCTCAATTTGTGCGCGACCGTCCTTATTATGCAGGGAACATATGTGAATTAGTTTGGTTTTACTTGAGTTTATGACTAAATCATGATCGTGAGTCCATTTTAATAAATTGTTGAAATCCTTTTGTAAATTTTGCTCGGCAGATTTGATATTTTTATGAGCTGATAATACAACGGTATCGTCAGCATACATATACGTTTGACAGTTAGATACCACATCGGGCATATTATTCACGTAAATGAGGTATAGCAATGGTCCTAAAATAGAACCTTGAGGAACCCCAGTTGTACAGTTCTTCAAAATGCTAAACTCCTCATTAATTTTGACTAAAATTTTCCTATTATCTAGATAACTAATGAACCAATTTAATACGTTGCCTCTAATACCGATATGTTCTAAAGAAGAGATTAATTTTTTATGATTAATGGTGTCGAAAGCTTTTGAAAAGTCTATAAACAACGCAATTATGTGCATGTTGAGATTCAAATTGGAATTGATAAAGTCCGAGAATAGCAGAAGCAGATCCGCTGTACTCTTACCAGCCTGAAACCCGAATTGAAGCTTATTTATAATTCCGAATTGTTTGAGATAACTAGTTAAATTATTGGCTACACAACGTTCCATGATTTTCTCAGTAATTGGCAGCAGTGATATTGGTCTGTAATTTGAGTAGTTAAGATGATCTCCTTTTTTATGAATTGGACGCACTACTGAGATTTTCATGTCATCAGGGACCACACCATTAATAACTGATAGGTTTATAAGCTTGACCAAAATTGGACTTAATTCCGTTTTCAGTAGTTTCACATCTTTAGCACGTATACCATCATATCCTGGTTGTTTGTCAACATCCAGTTTATCAATAAATCCAGTATAAATTTATTTATCAATTTATAACATCCAGTATAAAAACAATACCATAGTATGGTATAGTTCCATAAAGATATTTGGTTGATTCGTGGTAATAATAACAGTGACATATAGTATGGATGGTATAGTATTAATCAGTATTGATAGTATGGATTAAAACGTTGAGGATCACAATAATCAAATTATTAATATAATTTGAGCTTCAATCACCGAGCAAAACTGGAAAATCCAACAGTTCACCCTCATGTCTCCCAGCTCTGGAGACGGTCTACATTAGCAAGAGTTGCGTCTCCACACAGCTATAATCTCAGTAGAAACCCATGCCCCGTGCAGGACTCGAACCCACGACCCGTGCAGGACTCGAACCCACGACCCGTGCAGGACTCGAACCCACGACCCGTGCAGGACTTGAACCCATGCCCCGTGCAGGACTCGAACCCATGCCCCGTGCAGGACTCGAACCCACGACCCGTGCAGGACTCGAACCCACGACCCGTGCAGGACTCGAACCCACGACCCGTGCAGGACTTGAACCCATGCCCCGTGCAGGACTCGAACCCATGCCCCGTGCAGGACTCGAACCCATGACCCGTGCAGGACTCGAACCCACGACCCGTGCAGGACTCGAACCCACGACCCGTGCAGGACTCGAACCCACGACCCGTGCAGGACTCGAACCCACGACCCGTGCAGGACTCGAACCCACGACCGACCAAACAACAGTTTGACTGACTAATCCACTTGGGCGACTTCTCAACCTGTTCTTCATGAAATACAATCTCAACCCAGAAAAAAAAATGTGCATCTCTAAAAATAATTCCATCTAAATAAAAATATAAAATCTGATTTATATCTCAAATGTAGCCAACCGAACGGTATTCGAGACCACCGGGTATTAGGAATGTCTCCTGCGGGAATTCGATTCGAAAATCCTTTACGGTTGGTAGAACTGATCACACACACACACACACCCACACACACCTACGTGTCGAGTGGGAAGAAGAGTCGATATTCCTGAGGGAGATGTTTCAACTCCCGGTAAAACTACGGGAGCGTATATCGCGTGATTGCAAAGTACGTATTCAGCGACTGCAATCCGGTGTGGTATACACTGGTTACCGTCGAGCCACCGACGTCATCATGGTGAGACGTGTAGGGGAAGAAAATCACCGCCAGGGGAATTTCACGCGTCATAAAGCGCTAGCGGCGCAGAATGAGGAATTGATAATGAATCAGGAAATTCGGGAAATGATTTTGAAATTAGTCAGAATTTATTAAACCACATTGAGAATGTGATTTAGTACCTCTTCCATCTGCGTCCGTTTGTCTGGACAGTTTGTCGCCACTCAGGACTAACCCAGGGGTTTAACAGCTCCTGAAATATGCTGTGGGCTTACACTTGTCATGGATTCTTCCTGAAATCCCTTGAAATCTTCTTGAAATCCCCTGAAATCTTCTTGAAATCCCCTGAAATCTTCTTGAAATCCCCTGAAATCTTCCTGAAATCCCTTGAAATATTCTGAAATCCCTTGAAATATTCTGAAATCCCTTGAAGTCTTCTGGAAATCTATTGAAATCTTCTTGAAATCCCCTGAAATCTTCCTGAAATCCCTTGAAATCTTCTTGAAATCCCCTGAAATCTTCTTGAAATCCCCTGAAATCTTCTTGAAATCCCCTGAAATCTTCCTGAAATCCCTTGAAATATTCTGAAATCCCTTGAAATATTCTGAAATCCCTTGAAATCTTCTTGAAATCCCTTGAAGTCTTCTGGAAATCTATTGAAATCTTCTTGAAATCCCCTGAAATCTTCCTGAAATCCCTTGAAATATTCTGAAATCCCTTGAAATCTTCTTGAAATCCCTTGAAATCTTCTTGAAATCCCTTGAAATCTTCTTGAAATCCCTTGAAATCTTCTTGAAATCCCCTGAAATCTTCTTGAAATCCCTTGAAATCTTCCTGAAATCCCTTGAAGTCTTCTGGAAATCCCTTGAAATCTTTTTGAAATCCCTTGAGATCTTCCTGAAATCCCTTGAAGTCTTCTGGAAATCCCTTGAAATCTTCTTGAAATCACTTGAAATCTTCCTGAAATCCCTTGAAATATTCTGAAATCCCTTGAAATCTTCCTGAAATCACTTGAAATCTTCTTGAAATCCCTTTAAATCTTCTGGAAATCCCTTGAAATCTTCTGGAAATCACTTGTAATCTTCCTGAAATCCCTTGAAATATTCTGAAATCCCTTGAAATCTTCCTGAAATCACTTGAAATCTTCTTGAAATCCCTTTAAATCTTCTGGAAATCCCTTGAAATGTTCTTGCAATCCCCTTAAAATCTTCCTGAAATCCCTTGAAATCTTCCTGAAATCCCTTGAAATCTTCCTGTAATCCCTTGAAATCTTCTGGAAATCCCTTGAAATCTTCCTGAAATCCCTTGAAATTCTCTAGAAATTCCTTTAAATCTCCTTGAAATCCCCTGAAATCTTCTTGAAATCCCCTGAAATCTTCTTGAAATCCCCTGAAATCTTCCTGAAATCCCTCGAAATATTCCTGAAATCCCTTGAAATCTTCTTGAAAACCCTTGAAATCTTCTTGAAATCCCATGAAATCTTCTGGAAATTCCTTGAAATTCTCTGGAAATCCCTTCAAATCTCCTTGAAATCCCCTGAAATCTTCCTGAAATCCCTTTAAATCTCCTTGAAATCCCCTGAAATCTTCTTTAAATCCCATGAAATCTTCTAGAAATTCCTTGAAATTCTCTGGAAATCCCTTCAAATCTCCTTGAAATCCCCTGAAATCTTCCTGAAATCCCTTTAAATCTCCTTGAAATCCCCTGAAATCTTCTTTAAATCCCATGAAATCTTCTGGAAATTCCTTGAAATTCTCTGGAAATCCCTTCAAATCTTCTTGAAATCGCTTGAAATCTTCCTGAAATCCCTTGAAATCTTCCTGAAATCCCTTTATTTCTCCTTGAAATCCCTTGAAATCTTCCTGAAATCCCTTGAAATCTTCCTGAAATCCCCTGAAATCTTCCTGAAATCTTCCTGAAATCTCTTGAAATCTTCCTGAAATTCCTTGTTATCTTCTTGAAATCCCTTGAAATCTTCCTAAAATCCCTTGAAATCTCCCTAAAACAACTTGAAATCTGAAATCAGGTGTACACCAAATGAATTAATTGTTCACCCCTTGGGACCAACGAATCACTAACGAACTGTAAAATTGCATTCTCATACTCTCACATGCAGTAAGGGCCGGTTCACGAAGGTTTTATTGTGTGGGTTGAATTTGAACGTGGAATTCCAGGACTGCGTATTCATTGACACACAAAAACCTTGACAGAAAACTTTCAAAACATGTCTAAAGAAAAGTCAAATGAATGAAAGCCAGCTTCCAACAGAAATCCACGATACTATTCCAATGAGAAAAACGATAAAAGAGTATAATATATTATTCGCACTCATTGTGATCTTGCGTTCATATTGATCCTAACAAACATTCCTCATCAATTCAATGAAATAGAAATCCACGTTGACAAAAAATAAAACGAATAAAAAACAAGACAAATTGCAAATTCTTTCGCTATTTATATATTAAGGTTTCTTCACACGATTTCAATTTTTTGTTATTACATGTCTTTACTCTTTCACAAAGCAAACCTTGGTCTTTTGTTTCGATGTTTTTTCTCGTCGGCGATTCACTCACAATGTGTTTAGGTTGGCAATGACTTTCTCTGCTCGGATTGTGCGAAAGTGAATTGTTTCTACCAACCTCGCGGACAAAAGAAGACAGCGCTGCATGGCGGTGGAAATGAAAAGCTACATTCGTGGAATGTTGAAAGGGAGGTATAATATGGAAAAGGCCGTCATCAACGGTAAACCTGGTGCTGATGAGAATTTGAGATGGTTGGTGGGTGAGGGGGAGGTGGGGGTGTGTGGGGGTGTGTGGGGGGGGAGGGGGGGGGAATTGGTGAGGTGGAAACGGTTGGATCCGATGTTGTAAAAAGTTTTTTTGATAGGTTCTCTTTCTTCTTTTTTTTTTTGTAATCTGAAGAGAAGAATCTGCAAGTTATAAATGTGTTGAAATCGATAATGTTGGAACATTAGCCTGGCAAAGGTAGACGCTCAGGTTGATTCGGTGATTCGGACTTTTGAGAAGAGAGAGAGAGAGAGAGAGAGAGAGAGAGAGAGAGAGAGTGGGAGAGAGAGAGAGAGAGAGAGGAGAGAGAGAGAGAGAGAGAGAGAGAGAGAGAGAGAGGAGTGAAAGGGAGAGAAAGGAGAGAGAGAGAGAGAGAGAGAGAGAGAGAGAGAGAGAGAGAGAGAGAGAGGAGTGAAAGGGAGAGAAAGGGAGAGAAAGGGAGAGAGAGAGAGAGAGAGGGAGAGAGAGAGAGAGAGAGAGGGGGGGAGAGAGAGAGAGAGGGAGAGAGAGAGAGAGAGAGAGAGAGAGAGAGAGAGAGAGAGAGAGAGAGAAATATGTATCTCAAAAGTCATGGAGTCACAATCGTTTGTCGACATTTTTAATTGTATTCTCTCATACACAGGAAGCTTATTCTGAAAATATCCGTCGATTTCTATGCAATCGAATCCGTTTCTATTTCGCTTTATTATATATCCGTCTATTTATTCGGTCTAAATCCGATTTCGCTATATATCCGTCGATTTCCATGACGGCCGAAACGCATTCAATGGCTTTGGGCCGGAAAAAAATATCATTCATAATACGAATACAACCGAATCTCTCTCAAAGCGGTCGCTTTCATTTCCATACGATCGAAATCCAGTTCCAGAATGAGCCTCCAGGCCTGGATGTAATACATCTTTAATTTTCACCATTATCGGTGTTTGACGACTAGTTTTAATGATATCTAAGATCCAATGACGAAGGATTAATGTTTTTTTCAAATTAATTAATTATTTCAAATTATTCCAGCTCGATCATATAGTTTGAACTCGAGACTTGTTTCCTATTTCGGGATATTTCAAAACTCTTCTCTGTAATGAGATGTGCAAAGTAAAATGTCACATCTTCTGGAAATTAAGAAAATTAACTGAATTCTAATTCTGCTTTCAGAATGTGGATAAAACCGGAAGATAAACTTGGCGCGCGAACACAGAATTCAGGATTACGAGAACTCATCCTCTCAGCTATAGATACAGCATCCACCTTTTCATCCGTGAAATCATTTCAACCCTTCTCAACTTCTTAATCCCGCGCATTAAAACTTTCTGTTTCATCCCCGAGTCGTATTCACGAGGGTTGCATGGGGGCTGCTTACCAACACAACAAACACAAAATAATCTATTATTGTGTGCTTAGCGACCCCACCAATAGCTAGGTTACACGGGGATACGAATGAGCAGGTGAATTTTTTATTTATTTTTTATTGGGAAAACAAAAGTTAGAAACATTAAAATTAACAAAATTCACATCGCTTGATCCACAAAGCCTCATAAGGGCTTGACTGTGGCGATAACATGAATTAAATAACTCTATAAAAAAATATAAAATTTAATTATTAAAACATAAATTGAACATAGAATATCTGAAGTTGAATTTTAAATTTTTGTATTTTGATCTGATTCATAAAATGTATTCGTATCATATGGAAATTGTGAATTAACAATAGACAACAATGAACAATAGAGTGATGATAAGTGAAAAAACGTTTGAAAAAACTCACGCCCTATGCGGGACTCGAACCCACGCTCAACGGTGACTTCGGTTACTGAAGCGGTGCCTCAGCTGACCGAGCTACCGAGGACGGCTAACAAATACACAACGCCGATATCTTGCTGTGGTATCTTGAGATTCGATCTATTTGTTGACGAGTTTATTGGTTCAAAACGTAGCTACATCTTTCAAAAGATTCAAACTTTGAAGCTACGCGCGCATCAAGTTTATCTCGCATATCATGTTTTCAGAATATATATATATATATATATATATATATATATATATATATATATATATATATATATATATATATATATATAAATATATATATATTTTTTATTTTTTTCTAAATTTATTTTTCCTTTAGTATGATGATGATCATTATATCTGCTGTCTTCTAATGGAAAGAAGTGATCATTGCCCAAGAGACTCGGATCAAAGTGGAAGATATCAACATTCGTGTGTTTTGTTTACTCTTAATACCAATGCTGGTAATGTCCGGATATATATCACTGCATAGGTTTTTACTTATAATGTGGTCTGGAATTTTGTGAAGTGAAAGACTTCATCTGCGGCGGAAAATTATGGTCAGAGACAGTGCAGTCCTGGTGTTGAAGTTCATTGGTTTTGAATAATCAAAATGGGGTGGTAAGATCGCCGTTGTGGTGCCCGGTCCAAACGATCCTACCATTCATCCATAGTCTTAATTGCGGAACAATAATTTTGTATCAAGTTTCGATGTTATTAAAAAATAAATAAAATACCACGGTCAGTCGGTTTTAAGTGAAGTACGTCGATTTCTCGCGCAGGCGGGTCTCAACAATTCCAAAGAGATGACAAATGACCAACACCCTGGATGACCTGATTCTCCTGTGGGAGCAAGCATACTCACTCGGGATAATCCAGACCCTCTCTCAAAGAATCAAGAAGAGCTAGAAGAGTTGAAAGAGAATTGAGGAAAGCGTTTGAGAAAAGAGGGAGTGAAATGGGTGGAATATTTTAGCTTATTACCTTACTTATGAACTGCGTCTCTCACCTCCGTGACGCCGAGTTGATGAGTGGGAAGACAGAATAAAGTGGAAGGAATTGGTGGAACAATTGGAAGTGGAAAAAGAGGAGGAGGAAGATGAAGAGGAAATGCCAGACGTGGCTAACCGGGTTCCAGGAGTCCTGCAGCCCTATAGTGATGGTGGAAATACCCACCCCCTGACCCAATGTTTCAGTTGGAACCAGGGACGGATTATTATATTATACGGTAGATACTTTGAAATGGCTGCGTTTTGAAGTTTCATTGTTGAGTGGGGGATGGGGGAAGAGGGGGAGGAGGAGGAGGGGTAGGGGAGGGGGGGAAGGGATGGAGAGGAGATGAAGGAGGCAACAGGGTTAGGTGATATTCACGGTCATTATTTTCCTGGGAAATGTACGAAGTAACTCGATATGTTTTTGAGCGGATGTTAGATATAATATATGCACATATATATATCAGTCAACGTTCGATATACTTGGTAGATTTAGAGGATATTTTTTTCCATCAACATTGAAACTTGATATAGGATCATTGAATTCGAAATACAGAATGTGAATATGGAATATTGGGAATGAAAGATATGGAATAGGAGATACAAAATATGTGATTTGAATATTCTATACTTTCTGATTTCTGAATAGGACAACGTGTGGAAATGTCTTATCTTATCATTGTAATTTCGATTTCAGTTTTCAGCTTCTTCTTGTACGAAATTATATACAAAAATTATATTTTATATATCATAATGGAAATAATTTTCAATTCCAAAAAATAATATTATGATAATTTTGATATTATCAATAAATTATATTATAAACTGGGAAAACGCCATATATGCGTTGGTAGACGAGCGGAAAGTATTAGTATGTCGACTTCTTTGCCAAACTTTTGCCTACATTCGCCAATTAGCTGACATTTAAGTTATAAATGGGTAAAAACTGCTTCGAGTGGTACCAATTTAGCACATTTTATGTTGTTTCTTCGAAATGACTGACCCGATCAATCTGATGATTTCCATAAATGTGTATCAAGATGTGATTCAACTTCACACGAGATTTCATTTTTGTTTTAAAATAAAATATTCTCATTTGTTTCCCGCTGTGCTATTCTAAGGGGTATTTTTGAATTTCTAAAATTCATAAAAATAAAAGTTACCCCCCGATAATGCCAAAAAATCATACAGAACTAAGTTATATAAGTAACCACATTGAAAAAAAGTTTCAAGTTGATAGCTGTAGCCGTTTGACCTGTGGAGAACCGACAAAGAACATGAAAAACATGAAAAAAAAACATAAAAACGAACACTCATTTTTTTCAGTATGTCAAATTGAATCCTCGTTAAAGCTCGTCTAACAAGTTATTATCATGAAAGTTGATAGATATAAAAAATGAGCCAGATGTTTTTTATAAGAAAAGATTATGATTATGCATCTTTAGAGAGGTGAAATATTTTTAGAAATCGTTCTTTTTGAAGTTCTTAAATATCTCAAGTCTTCATGAAGGTAAAAGTTTCGGTCCCAAACGATTAATTATGTTCCTAATGAGTCAGAATCCTATTAAGAGTCGTAATTAGAGCGAACTAATCATCGAGTTAAGTCGGAACGTTGAAGACAGTTTGTACCTGGAACACTTGAGGCTGGAAAACATCATAGTTAATAGCAAGGTATTTTCACAATGAAGATCTCCACTCTGTTATATAACAGTGCGATGATAATAATCCACCAGGTGAATTTCTCAGCACTCGTAGCAGTTGGTCAGCTTTATTCTCGGTGTTTTACGAGGGGTCCTGAAATATGGTGTACACTCGTCATGAAATCTTCCTGAAATCTATTGAAATCTCTTCGAAATCCCTTGAAATCTTCTTGAAATCCCGTGAAATCTTCTTGAAATCCTTGGAAATCTTCCTGAAATCTTCATGCGCTGATTTTACTAGGCTGTATCATGTTGGTATCCCGATTTTCGGAAAACTGTGGAGACTCTCTCTCTCTCTCTCTCTCTCTCTCTCTCTATATATATATATATATATATATATATATATATATATATATATATATATATATATATATATATATATATATATATATATATATATATATATGTATATATATATATATATATATATATATATATATATATATATATATATATATATATGAATATATATATATATATATATATATATATATATATATATATATATATTTATATATATATATATATATATGAATATAAATATATATATATATATATATATATATATATATATATACATATATGGATATATATATATATATATATATATATATATATATATATATATATATATATATATATATATATTCCATAATCACGTAGCTCAATTGAACCACTGGAAAAGTCTTGAACATGAAAGCTTTTGTTTGATAGAGTTTTTCAGATTAAAACCTTGTCTGTTGACCTTGAAGGTGATTTCTAAGGATTGCAATCGAACCTTTCGAGGTCAGCTTACTCATGTGATGGACTGATTAATACTGGACTCATGATATGTT
>OZ023331.1:47931595-47941595 GCA_964007535.1 Brachyptera risi | reverse complement strand
TTATTTATTATTCATATAAAAAATTGATAACAATGGAACATATATATGTACATATATTTTCCGTGGAAGGGGTTGATAATGGCGAGGGAATTTAACTGTCGGATTAGCGATAACTAGACGTAACGCCCACGCAGTATTGTCAGAACACTGACGGTTAGGGAGTTGAATGAGAGTCTCTCAATTAGCCACGTGTCGGGGGTGAGGAGTGGGGAGTGGGGGGGGGGTGGTATAATCACTCTCCCGCCCTCGCAACTTCATAACTTCATGAAGTCGGGGGTTCACTTTCAAAACATGCTCTGATTCGCAACAGAAGAGATTTGTAAAATTGTGAAAACTTCCGTGATTGTGCTTATTGACTAACGCGAAATGCAGCTTTTTTTTATTTTATTGGTCACATATTACACTGATACAGAAAGAAAAACACAATGACAACAAAAAAAACATTCACAAAACCTTCAGAAAAGACTCAACTGTGGGTTAAAACAGTGAATTGTAAGTACAATTGAAAGTCGGACGTATTTCTCAAACATTAAAAGTACTAAAATAGTTGAAGTAAAAATAAAAAGAATAAAAACATTGATTCATTTGTTACATTCTACTTACAAAGTGTAAGGTATCTTTGATTACTATTAATTTCAAGCAATCAAGTTAAATGCAGTCTGTTGGTATCACTACATCGTGTCTCGACCCCCCTCCCCCTCCCCCTCCCCTTCACCCCCGGCCATCTTGATACCCACACCGAGTGACCTGACGGGTCGTTAAATACGCCCTCTAGATCCTGTAATAAACCCAGAGACATAAACAAGCAAGAGCTTTGGAAAGACCACTCATTGGACATGAAGTAGGCCTAGATGCGTTATATGGCAGTGACAAGTTTGATCCTGGATCAGGCTATGATGCAGTGGTACCAACATGCTTCATCATAACATGAAGAAGACACCGGCACATGTAGCTGAGTGGTTAACGCACTTGCTTCATGTGACCCGGGAGATGGTGGGCATGTCGGACCCGGTTCGATCCCCGCTACCGTCCATCTTTACAGGGGTGCATCGTGGTTTCCCTCTGTAGTCTAGGCTGATGCCGGGATGGTTCCCACAATATAGGCCACGACCGCTTCCTTCCCACTATCGTTCCCATTACCCATAAAACCCTCATCTCATCATCCCATCATCTCATTATACATCCATCAGACGCCAATAGATCTTAGTCATCATTACAGTGCGTCGTTAAACCCAATATGAAAGAAAAAAACCTGGATAAATAGTATGTAGGCCTTAGAAAAAGTCAGGAAGATCAGTGTCTTGTGTCTTTAAATAATATAAATACCGTCTTATCGGGAGGGTGTTTTTGTGGTTTCCCTCTATAGTCTAAACAATGTCCGAATCGTTCCTATACAATATAGGCCACGACCGCTTCCTTCCCACTATTTTTTTCATCACTAAAGAAACCCTCATCTCACCATCCCATCATCTCATTTATAATTAGTCGCCAATAAATCTTAGTTATCATTTTAGTACATCGTTAAAAATCAAAATGAAGTATTAATTGACCACTAGTGATAGGCGTGGCTTATCGGCAGGCCAACTAGATCTATACTTCATGTGGGCATTTAGAGATACTCTGATAGGCTATGTCGATTTAACCACATATCTAAGCCCATTTGATTGGATGTTTTGTTTTGTGACGTTTGTGGGCGGGTCAATCAGAAGTCGTCAATTGAGCTGTGAAATTCTAAATTTCTGATTGGTTTTTACAACAATCATAACCACTTTGAACAGATAACAATGCTTTCTCCTGATGGTCGACGACCTCACCAACACATGGGCCATATAGAGATCGATCATCAATAGTAACAACTTTCAAAAACTCGATGTCGAACTGTTGGGCCTCACCACTTTACATGGCAGCCATTTGCAAATCATAGCCGTCAGGTTGGTAGTCGATCATGAAATGCTTTCCGTGTCTTTCCGATTCGCTGCTTGATTCACGCGGGATACGTGTCACGTGAATATCGTATCACCTTCTCCCCCCCCCCTCCTCTCTCACCCCTTCCACCCGCCCACTCACCCTCCGAATCTTGCAGCCTCACTCACTTGTTCGTTTTGACATTATTGAAGCCATATTGTGGATACAACGAGTACCTCCAATGCTGAAAGTTTGATACCTCCAAGGTTTTACTCATTTCAGATGAAATTCTAGCATGAATTTCGTATATATATATATATATATATATATATATATATATATATATATATATATCTTCTATGACATGACTGTAACATCCCATATGTATATATATTTTTTTTTTCTCTTTTTTTTCTTTTTTCTCATTTTTTTCATTTTTTTCTGTTCTTCATTCATATATATATATAGAATGATATATGGATATATATCTATATATCTATATATATATCTATATATATATATATATATATATATATATATATATATATATATATATATATATATATATATATATTTGTGAATCATTTTTTGGGAAGGGAGGGGGGGATCATTCCTTCTGACGAAATATGCATTATATCATTATGGAAAATCAGTTCTCTCAATTACTCATAATTGACAGAATATCTTAATGCAATGCATCCAGTCTCCATACATGTCTATGAAAATCTCTGCTCATTTTTTTTGAGAATTTCTAATTTCTTTGAACTTTTTATTGAGATTCAGTGAGTTTTTTTTTCAATATGAAATAGTATTCATGCTACTACGAACTATATCGATCAAAATGAAAGAAATTAGAGATAATTTTTCTGTAAACCCAAACTACTGTGAAAACGCCATATATGCGTTGTTAGACGAGCGGATAGTATTAGTATGTCGACTTTTTCTGCTAAACTTCTGCCTACATTCGCCAATTGGGTGACATGTAAGTTATAAATGGGTAAAAACTGCTTCGAGTGCCACCAATTTAGCACATTTTATGGTTTTTCTTCGAAATGGCTGATCTGATCAAGCTGAGAATTCCCATACATATGAATCAGAGTGTAACTCAACTTCACACAAAATTGAATTCCTTTCGAAAATAAAATATTTTTTCTCGCCGTGTTATTCTAATGAATATTTCTGAAATTTCTAAGATTCATGAAAATAAGAGTTACCACCCGATAATACCACAAAACTATACAGATCTAAGTTAGATGAGGAACCATAACGAAAAAAGTTTGAAGTTGATAGTTGAGACCTGTGGAGAACCTACAAAAAAACGTAAAAAATAAAATGAACACCAATTTTTTTCAGTATGTCAAATTGAATCCTCGCTAAAGCTCGTCTAACAAATGATCAAATTATAAACTTTAACTCATGATTTGTTAATTTTGAATCTTGCACGGTTCAAATTCTAAGATAATTAATATTTTTCAAATCCTCCTGGCGGAAACTTTCTGCCCTACTGAGACACGGGGGCCGCACTAAACATAACTTGCGATGCCGTCTCGGATTGACTTTTGTCTGTCGGTGTACCTGTATCGTTCAATAAGGTCCCGAACAGGTTCCTGGAGCGGCGGGATGAACCGCGTCAGAGTGTGACATGTTGCATTTTAAGGGTTTCCCGTCAATTTCATCCTCGCCGCTAAGTCGGGCCGGATCAACCCGAGACCACGTGATACGGGGGGGGAGGGGGGGGGGGGGTGACGTCAGAGAAGAGAGGAGTCCGCAAGGTGTTTATGGTCGGGTACAGGAGGGAATTGTTTTATGTGCTCGTTGAGAGGTGTATAGTTAGAGAATGTGGGAATGGATTATGTATTTCTGATGTTGGGGCTGGAAAAACTAAATTTTTTTTAGAAATAAGAAGAAATTTCGGTCTTTCAATGGTTCATACAAGAGCCTAAACTTACGATTACTCATAATTTGAATGATTGGATGAGCGCAGCGAAGACTCAATTTCACAATATTCGATTTTTTGTCTCTTTTTCGCACTTCACAGGTCAAAAAAAAGTTCAAATTCTCCATATAATTTGATATATTATTTAGTTTCAACTTTCAACGCACAATCGGTTGCACCACTTTTGAGGGGACCTATTTCTGAATTTAAAAAAAAATATGAATAACCTGAAGGAGAAAATTTGAAAGAAATTTTAGAATTTAAAATATTCGAATTTTCAATCTCGTGTATTTTGATTGTGATGCAAATTATTTCGAAGTTTGACATAAATCCTATCAACCGTTTTTAGAAAAAATACAAACATCATATTTTTTTTTTACAACATCACTCGAAGCTATCAAGAAACCCAGCCATTGGAACTCATGTTGGGAAATTCCAATGAAAGTCCGTTCGCCCAATCCTTCAATTGGATGAGCGAAGCGAATACTCGTTTTCACAATACTCGAAATAAAAGAAAATATTTTTTTCACTTTTCTTTCGTTTGAACTCCACAGGTCAAATGGAAGTACAAGTTCGGTTGAAACTCAGTATACACAAGTGTCTTCATCTGATTCGATACTGTATAGTTTTGAGGCGCAATCGGTTGCACCACTTCTGAGAATCTGAGAATCGCCAGAAGAATAGCCCGGAGGAGAAAATTTGGAAAACATTTTTCCTTGGAATGGATTCAAATTTCACGAAATTCTATTTTAAAAATGGCTTATATTATAACAGAGTTTTACATAAATCGGATCAGCCGTTTTGATAAGAGAAAAATGTATGTAATTCTCTCGAAATCAAAAGCGTTTTGCCTTGAGTCCACGGGAGTCGATTTAGCGAAATATCAGTTTTTTGATGATAACTTTTGACTAATATGAAATATCAAAATTCTAACTCTCGAGACACAGATAATTATAATAGCTTCAAGATGATATAAGATATATGCTTGACAGTTATGCAACATGACTTGAATAGTTATAACTTAATCACCTTGAAGCTATTATAATCATCTGTGTTTCTCACGTATTAGAATTCTGATATCTCATACCGTTCAAAAGTTATCACCAAAAAACTGATATTTCGCCAAATTGACTCCCATATGAACTCGAGCCTATAGAAGGAAAAAAATATGAAGGAAAAAGAAGCCTATAGAAGGAAAAAAGAGATATATAGAAGAATATGATATAAAATAAAATAGTATAAAACAGAACGACAGATGAGAAGAAAAGTTACAATAGAATAAAATAGCCTCCATATACTCAATCACAAACAGTCTTCGATTCATGATCTATTATATCAGTGAGATGACCCTGGCGGGACTTTTCTGCCCCACAAAGACTGGGTTACGTCTCGCAGAAAACTCTCAGCCTGATTGTAGAAGTAATCGCCGCCAGGGTCGCTAGTAAATGTATTAATAATGATGCTACACAGAAGTGAATTTCGTTCAAATCGAGTGGAGTCCTAATTCGCTTAAACTCTCATCTGTTAAAAGCCTTGCGTGGTCGCAGTCACGGCAGGAGAGAGTCGAGTACCAACTGTACGTCGTCAAAACATCGCGGAAAATACATGTTTTACCTGCACTTTGGAGATTTCACGCTCGTTTATTGGATGAGCGAAGCGAAGACTCAATTTCGCCATACCCAGAAAAAAAGTGCCCGTTTTTTTTTTTTTTTTTTTTTTTTTTGTTCACGCTCCACAGGTCAGACGAGAATTCAAAATCAGTTGAGACTTGGCACTCACAAGTATCCTTATTCAATTCAATACTGTATAGTTTTGAGGCGTGATCGGTTGAACCACTTTTGAGAAAACTCATTCCAAATTTTCAAAAATCCCCTCAGAATAACCCAGAGAAAAAAAAATCGTGAAAAATATTTCATCTGAGAGAATTCAAATTATCGGAGAATCTTAATCTGATAATTTGACACATTATTTCGTACTTTCACTGAAATCGGATCAGCCGTTTCGATGTAAAAAAATATATAATGTAATTTGTGTTAATTATTCAAAGCTATGAAGATACCTATTAAATCAAAGTAACAAGTGTCACCTCTTGATTGTAAACGATTAAAACAAAGCCTTCTTTATTATCATATGAATTAATAATGGAAAATAAGATGGCAGTGATGTTATGGTTTGGATCTCAAGGTGTATATATATATATATATATATATATATATATATATAATAACCAATCCAAAGATAAGTTGATATGTTCCAGCTCATCCATCAACGCGGCAACACATAGCGCGTTTGCCTAGTGATAAAAATGTCTCTAATAATGAATAATAAATAATAAATAATGATAATAATAAACTAGAGTTATGCAATTTTTTCAATCTCGATGAATTCCAAAAATATACAAAATATAAGAACATAAAAACAAAAAGAACAAGATAAGAACAAAATAATCAAAATAACAAAATACAGAATACAAAATACATTATTACACATGAATACACATTACTTATTACACATCACACATTATTACACATATTATTACACATTATATCACACATCATTAAACATTATTTCATGCAAAATAATTGTATAAGAACAAAATATATAAAAATAATCCACTCATCATATAAAACATGAAATCATTTCTGATTAAGATTTTCAATTTCCCTTGAAACTTTATTCTTTCTGAATCTAATTTCCTGCGGATGATAAAAACAAATGACCACATTTCTGTATGACGAGCAATAACTCCCTAAACCAGGAATATAATTCGCTCTTTGGGGGCGTGTCCTTACAAAACGAGGAGACCATAAGTTCCATTCACAGTGTAAATCATCAGTCAGTCTTACTACTGTCAGGTAAAGCCATGTTCGCATGATTATTTACAACGACAATGTTTTTTTTATATTGGGTTTAACGACGTACTGTAATGATGACTAAGATCTATTGGCGTCGGATGAATGATTAATGAGATGATGGGATGATGAGATGGAGGTTTTCTAATGGGAAGGATAGTGGGAAGGAAGCGGTCGTGGCCCATATTGTAGGAAACATCCTGGCATTAGCCTGGACTACAGAGGGAAACCACGAAAAACCCCTGTAAAGATGGACGGTGGCGGGGATCGAACCGGGTCCGATATGCCCACTGCCTCCCGGGTCACATGAAGCAAGTGCGTTAAGCACTCAGCTACATGTGCCGGTAACAACAATGTATCAGTGGGAAACAACCAATGAGATGGCTTTATTATAGCAACTGATCGAAGTGACCAATCATTCTTAGAGTTGTTGACAGTTCATAATCTGATTGGCCATTGCTAACAGCGGATTAAATTCCAATTCTTCCAACTTCAATTTTGAAATTTGTTGAATTTTTAAATTTTGAATTTTTAAATTTCAATTTTTGATTAATTTTTTTGATTTTTGAATTTCAACAACAGTGGAAACAGCCCCTGATCCAACTAATTTGGTTATCTCAGTGCAGAAATAATTTTCATTTTTTTTAAATTTTATTCAATAATTCCTTTAACCCTTTTCCGAAGAAATCGGAATGGTTAGCAGCTTACAATCATCAGCTTACTAACTTATAAATGTGGCTTATAACATTATATGATATCGAGTAAATCCATTGATAATTAACAATAATGATAATGATTAAATTTCAATAAACAAATTTTTCAATAATTGGAGCCTCCAAACATAGCTCTTACGGCTCTTCACTGGAATATAAAATATATTATAAGGCAATGTTACTTTCATATTCAACTTTTTCTCTTACTTTATATGTATTTTATATTCAACTGTTGCCTAACGACCCCATCAACAACCAGATTACACGGGGGTACGAATGATCAGGTGATTATGTCATAATAATAAGTCAAACAACATTCACAAAACCCTATCCCTTGTCCAGATCTCAAACCCACGCCCAACCTAACTAAAACTCCCAAAGCAGTGCCTCAGTACATTGAGCCACAGAGTCGTCTAACAAATACTACCGTGAACGGGCCTTAACCAGTATTATAATGCGCTATTTAGTGGGCGTGGCCTCACAATAATGAAGACACTAAAACCTATACTTTAAAACAAGTGAAAAGCGAGCAGATTTCCAGTCGGAAAAGTAATTGTCTTTTTGTTGATTTATTGCGTTCATTTCGGGCTCATTCGTATATATATATGCTATCAGAAACGTCATGGAATTATTCATAGTTAAGTTGGCAGCCATGAATATACCTGGAATGTTGCGGGCTCAAGGTTGGTAATTGTGAAGGCGGGAAATACCAGGAAATAAGGGATGATATATGAACCCTGCTCAACAATGATGAATGGTGTGGAGGGACGTGGGTTTGAATCTTGTTCAGGTCGAGCTTTCCACCTGTGACGTATGATTTGTTTTATTAATAGACACTCTGATAAATCATATATTCTCCGTATTATTTATACCTTTTGAGATTCGTTTTTTGTTTTGAAGTGTTATACAAATTGTGACAGAAAAGAATGTTTTATTTTTGATCATAAATATTATGTTGCCCATCTCAGTCACGGAATACACAGCAAGTACTGAGTAAGTAGGTTCATTTAATCGTTTTCTCTCTTTCGAATATATTGCTAAGTGGAATATAAGTAAGTGAATATTCATATTCAATGAATAACTGATAAGATGTGGGTAGGCCTTATCAAAAGATGAAGATATTTTTGAATACATATGTATTGCATTCTTTTATTTTCTAGCATATATATATAAATATATATATATATATATATATATATGATTTTTAATTTTTAAAACTGTTTAAAAATTGCGACCTCCCCCGGGACTTGAACCCGGATCTCCAGATTGCCGGTCTGACGCGCTACCCATTACGCCAGAGAGGAAGATCTTCTTGAACAGTTTTATTTGTTGATATCTTTCGTACAGTCACACATTTCAAGACTTTTGGATCGCACCCCAAATTGACAGCCTACTGGTGGTCAACCAGGAAGCTATTGAAATCATATATATATATATATATATATATATATATATATATATATATATATATATATATATATATATATATATATATGCTATTAACATACATTATTACATTTTACATAGGTTACATATTTTACATAGCTAATAACAATGATGAAATAGTACAAAATGATCATAACATGAGACAACAATTGAAACTTTTTTTTTTTTTTTAATAACATCGAAACTTGATACAAAATCATTGTTCCCCAATTAAGGCTATGGATGAAAGATAGGATCGTTTGGACGGGGCACCACAAGGGCGATCTTACCACCCCATTTTGATTATTTAAAACTAATGAACTTCAACACCAGGACTGCGCTGTCTGTGACCGTAATTTTCCGCCGCAGATAAAAGTCTTTCAGTATAAACACACGAATGTTGATATCTTCCACTTTGAACTGAGTCTCTTGGGCAATGATCACTTCTTTCCATTGACAGCAGATGTAAAGTTTATAATTATACACAATCGACAAATTAAATTAGTGATAGGACTATAATGTCATAATTAGGCCTATCACTCTACTCATTAATGGTCACATATTAGTACTGAAACTAAAATTGGATTGGATTGAAAATAAGATAAAAGTATGATGAATATATCCGATACAATGTGTATATATATTTCGTACCTACTTTGTAAAATGACAAATGATGACAATTTTTATACTTACTAGTTTTGGAAATCATGTGTCTAAGTGAATACAGAAAGCTATTAAAAATAAACTAAACTAAACTAAATTATTCAACAACAGTTCAATGTTATCATAGTGAGCTAGATTGCAATATCGTTCTGGACATATTGAACATACAAAAGCAACACAAATAATTGAAATTGAAATGTAAAATATATGGATCGGAATAATAAAATGGAACGAATGTCAATGGGTGATAGAAGTGGATTGAAGAAATATGACAATATGCAGTATAATAATTGATTCTGATGGATCTGAAGAGTTGAATTGACAAAAGCAAGATGCAAAAGAGACGAGATTTCTCTCCTCACTACCATACCAGTGCAGTCAGAGGGAGAATGTGTTGTCCATATTCCAGGGCAATAAGATGGAGCTATCGTGGCCACTCGAGTGGCATATATATATAGTTATAAATATATATATATATATATATATATATATATATATATATATAT
>OZ023331.1:47914429-47926395 GCA_964007535.1 Brachyptera risi | reverse complement strand
TTGTTGTTGTTGTTGTTGTTGTTGTTGTTGTTGTTGTTGTTGTTGTTGTTGTTGCTGTTGTTGTGTTGTTGTTGTTGTTGTTGTGTTGTTGTTGTTGTTGTTGTTGTTGTTGTTGTTGTTGTTGTTGCTGTTCACACCCAGCCAATTCAACTGATTAAATGAACCAAACAGATATTCCAAACTGATTTAATCTAAACTAAAACCAATCTAAAGCCTAGCTACTTCCAGTCTGTCAAATAGTCACAGCAAATAAATTCAGATAAACTATAACTATTTTAGGAAAAGAGTTTTTATCAATTCTAAAACAAATGTGATTAAATTGAATTGTCATGTTTTTTTTGTAATCCGTAATGAAGCAATTGCTTCTGAACCGTAATTAAAGTACCGGTAACGACCGGTCGCCCCGCGTCAGCTTTACGATCGCACGTTCCGATAAACTTCTTTATCGACTCGACGTTTCCTCACCAGGAACAGCCGCTCGTCTCGGCATGATGCGATAGTAATGGAAACGGAATGAATGGAAGGTTCGAGCTTGTTGACGAGGTTGTAAAATAGTTTTATGAACGGCTTTTATGAAAATTGTTACTCAGCTTGGACACTTAAAACTGCACAACTGTGTTTTTAATTTTGTTTTTATATTTTGATTGATTCAATTTAATTTGCTAGTGATTATATATATATATATATATATATATATATATATATATATATATATATATATATATATATATATATATATATATATATATATATATATATATATATATATATATATATATATATATATATATATATATATATATATATATATATATATATATATATATATATATATATATATATATATATATATATATATATATATATATATATATATATATATATATATATATATATATATATATATACAAGTGGAGAGATGCGAGTAGTAATGGGGCACTCGCTCCATATACTCATCATACCGTATTGTCCCACTGAATAAGGAATAAATGGAAGAATAAATGAATAAATGAATAAACGCAGTGTGAGAACAGACGCTTGATCGTCACGGCGTTAGAACGACATTCCTATGATAATGATGGTGCAACGAATTCTGTAGAAGTGAAAGAAAATAACAAAATTATTATTTAATAATATATTTAATATAATAATATATATAATATATATAATATAATATAATCTATGACTATCAATATGTCAATATGTGAACTAATATGACTAATAATATAATATGACTATCAATATGTGAATTCAACCCAATGTGATCTTTCAAACGGATACTGTTCGATTCCCGCCATGGTCGACCATCCTGACAGGGGGTTTCCAATGGTTTCCCTCTGTCGTTCAGGTCAATACTGGGATGGTTCCTTGACAACAGGCCACGACCGACTCCTTCCCACTATCCAAAACACATTCAATAAAGATATAACGTTTCATCTCATAATTCCATTATCTCACATATCAATCTACCGACGCCAATAGATCGTAATCATCAGTATAGTGTGTCGTTAAACCCAACATATAACCTTTCATCTCATCATTCCATCATCTCATTCATCATCTACCGACGCCAATAGATCGTATTCATCAGTATAGTGCGTCGTTAAACCGAATTTAAATACACAAATGGATATTATCATGACATTGAGGATTTTGAAGACAAAATCTTTTTTTTTTTACTTTATCCACTTTATATATTAACCTGCCTCATGAGCGTTATAGAATCCTCTATTTTTTCTGTACACTGTTGTATTTTGACACTAGAGTGATCCGGATTTGATGCGATGGATTTCACGGTTTATTCTGAAAACACACTAGCCGCCGGAACTCTGAAAACAAATGCCGAATGACTCGAATTTTCCACGCGTTTCCGGATGAGCGACGCGTCATCCGGAAAAACCCACAGTCGAGTGGAATATAATTTTATATCTATATTTGATTTGTTTTTCGCATGAAGAGGAATACAAACTCCATTTCCGGCAGTTTTCAGGCGTGAGTGGGGAGTTGATCGAGGCCCGGTATTATCAAAGTGGGAGTAGCTCCAACTGGCAGATAAAAGTTGTTATCACCATGGTTACCCGGGATATTTGTTTTTACCAACTCTCAGATGAGTGCTGACTGGACTTGGTAATATACCGGGCCTTGGTGAAATATTATTTCTGGTAGGAACTTTATAGAACGGTTGAGATATTCAACACTCTAGTACGGAATAAACACACATAATGTCATACTTTCAATATAGTTGAAGTCATAATTTCATTCTTCATATTCTAATCTATATATTCTAATATCATATTCTATCATATTTTATTATATAAAATTTTAAAATAAAATTTTAAATTTTAATTATATAAAATTTTATTTCATCATATTTTATTATTTATTTATTCATATCATATCTTATCATATTCTAATATATTATTTTCTGTAGAAACTTCATAGAACGGTCGAGTTACCCGACTGTTGGTGGGATCATCCAGCAAACAATTGTCATCGCGGAGAATAATGCACACTGATTTGTCTCTCTCTGTTTGCTCTCTCTTCTGTCCAGTTGAAAGCAAAACGACGTTTATCTGCAAAACATAAATAAATCTGCCATTAGGGGACAACAAACAAATCCGACAGTTGCGATCATTCTTCCACTTGAAACTGAAAGCAAGGAAAAAAAATGAATTTGGAACGTTACCAAAAATTGTCGAGTCACATAAATAAAATTATACGGTTTCTGGGATTGTGTTTATTTGAACGATAACCAAATCTCAATTGCTGGTGTTTTTTTTTTTCGGGAGAATTGTAATTTATCTCCGAATATGACCTAACCAAATGGAAATCACGTATTTCGTTCAAAATTTGTTATACATATATATATATATAAATATAATATATATATATATATATATATATATATATATATATATATATATATATATATATATATATATATATATATACATATATATATATATATATATATATATATATATATATATATATATATATATATATATATATATATATATATATATATATATGTATATATATATATATATATATATATATATATATATATATATATATATATATATATATATGTATATATATATATATAGATATGTATATATATATATATATATATATATATATATATATATATATATATATATAGTATATATATGAGTAATTATTAGTATTTGATGGTCAATTAAAAGTCATTCGAGTACGTATTATATGTGTTTGAGGGCAATTGAACACATATTATACTTACTCACACGACATTTAACTGACCATCAAATACTAATAATTGTTCATAATATGAGTTGTGAAAGCTCTGAAAAAAAATACATTTTATGTTAGAGACCTGAACAATGTGATGGCTGTATTGGAAGTGTAAATGTGTTCATATTCTCAACAAATCAATTTTTTTTTTTTTTAATAACATCGAAACTTGATACAAAATCATTGTTTCCCAATTAAGGCTGTGGATGAAAATAGGATATCAAATTGAATTAAATTAAATTAAAAATCCAATTAAAATTAATCAAATTAAATTATTCTCATTAGTTTCTTGATGCACCGGAAGTTCAAGAATTAACGCTTTCAAAAGATTCAGTTGCGTTCATTTTCCCATCAATCTCGTCCTGACCATCCTGATAATCTGAAAAAATCTCAACCATAGACAGAAAATAATTATTTATTTTGCCACGTTGGTAGAGAACCTCCTTCTGTAGTGGATACAAACGAGTGCAGCAAAGTTCGAGGTAGAAATAAGGGCGTCGGAATTTCCCGAAGCGTCGCGATGCCCTGTAGATACGGATCTGCGACGTCAGTTAGGGCGTCTGGAATCGAATGGGATCTTGATCGAGTCTGGAATGCCGCGTCGAAATCGAGAAACGGCAAAGATCTTAGTATTGAGAGAGAGTACAAAAACGAGATAAAATTCCCGCATGTGTTCTTGGATACGGAAGAGAGGAGTTGTAAATTATAGTGGAAGCACACAGCATGTTAGTGTGATGTTTCATGAATGTGTTGGAAATACATATACACACCTTGATTTTGAAATTACTGAGCCTTCCTCGATCATTAATTCACATCGTCCCATTTTTATATGACTCACCGCCTTCGTTATTTCATACATCGTGTAGATTTGTATCGATAAACTCTAATCGCAATTAATGTCAGTTTTTTACCAATTTGATGATTCAATTCCTAATAATTATCTAATTATCTTCTAATTTATGAATGACAAGTCTAAATTCATTTGAACTTTGTAGAAACATGTTTTAGAACAATATCGCCATTCTATACCATTTTCATGACAATAAAATGAAATTCGAAACTCAAAAATTAATTTTTAAACACAGTTTATTGTAACAATCAAATTTATATATATATATATCTCGATCATCAACCTAATATTGCTGCTGAATGTTACTCCTTATCAACACATTTCATATAGTTTCTCACCCGAAATGATTGAAATGGGCTGGTAAGATCACCCTTGTGGAACCCTGTACTTCCATTCATCCATAAACTTGATGGATCTTTTTTTATTATTATTATTTTATAGAACATACATATAAATAAATGAACAGTCACAAAGCCCTGAAGAGCTTGACTGTGGATTAAATACAGGAATATAATAGAAAGAATATTAAGTATAATGCGATGAGAAATATGCATAACAAGGTCGAATAAAATTCAAACTAGATTAAATATGTTATAAAATGAACAAGGTGGAGTTGATCAGTGAAAGTGGATAATTGATGAGCGTAGCGAAGTCTCCATCCCACTCTTATAGGGCTTTGTCTGTGTGTTTTTTTTTTTTTTTTTTTTTTTTTTTTTTTTTTTTTTGTAAGCACTCCACAGGTCGCAAGGGTTGACTGATCAACATGAAACTTTTTTTGTACACGCAAACTCATCCAACTTAGAACTGTATAGTTTTTGGGATGAATCGGTCGTACCGATTTTGAGAATCATCATCTCAAAGTTTCTAAAAACCCCATAAGATTTGGCTGGGCGGAAAATGTTGAAAAATAAAATCTCTCCAAATGGGATGAAATTCTCTCTAAATGTGTATACATGGATTTTACACGTTATTAAGATTCTTGAAGCAATTCTGATCAGTCGTTTTAAATAAAAAAAATAAAATGACTGATAATATTCATAAAATATATCATAAAAATTATGACAGAATTAAGTTGTCGAGATTCACTGCTTTCTAGATTCAAGAGTTGACCAACAATGAAGTATTTTTCATATGCGTCAAGGTGTGTAGAATACCAGAGTCAATGAAGTGGCAAGAGTAGAACTTCTTTAACGACTTTTATAGCTTATTCAGATATCAAGGTTTGTAGAATACCAAAGTCGATAAAGTAGCAAGGGTAAAACTATTTCAAGGACTTTTATACCTTATTGAGATATCTCGCTCATCTTACAACGCATATTTCGCGTTTGACTAGTAAATATCAATATAACAAACAATGAGTGAAAAATTCTAAATAATGAGAAACACTATGAAACACGTTTTATACAACACTTTTGAGTCAGGACAATGTACAGTTGAGTTGAATAACCATTTTTAATTTCCAATTTAATTGACCGATGTAGATCGTCCGCCCTCGTGATGTCATAAAATACATAAACCAATCAAGTGGACAGTGAAGCAGGGGAAATAGGGAAATAACCAATCAAGGTATCTCAAATTTCCCCTGCTTCGTATAAGTCACGTCCATTTACATTGGTTAATTGACTTATATGTGTCCATATTTCTTAAATGTACTGGCATTCCATTGAATATAACCGCGGTACAGTGTATTCAAGTCATCTCTGTCCATACTTATTATTGTATCAAGTTTCGATGCTGCAAAAAAAAAAATTGAATCAGATTGAGTTCTTCGTCCTAAAGTTTGACTAGATTATTAGACGAGCTTTAGCGAGGATTCAATTTTACATACTGAAAAAAATTGGTGTTCGTTTTTATATTTTTTTCATTTTTTTTTATGTTTTGTGTCGGTTCTCCACAGGTCAAACGGCTACAGCTATCAACTCCAAACTTTTTTTTCATTATAGTTCCTCATCTAGCTTAGATCTGTATAGTTTTGTGGCATTATCGGGTGGTAACTTTTATTTTCATGAATTTTAGAAATTTCAAAAATACCCGTTAGAATAACACAGCAGAAAAAAAATTAAAAATTTTTTATTTAAAAAAGAATTGAAATTGTGTGTGTAGTTGAATAACATCTTGATACACATTTCTGGAAATTCTCAGCTTGATCGGGTCAGCCATTTTGAAGAAAAAACATGAAATGTACTAAATTGGTAGCACTCGAAGCAGTTTTCACCCATTTATAACTAAAATGTCACCCAATTGGCGAATTTAGGCAAAAGTTTGGCAATGAAGTCGACATACTATTACTTTCCGCTCGTCTAACAACGCGTATATAGCGTTTTCCTCGTAATAAACATACTAATATACACAATGATTCTATGTATTTTTACTCTATCAAGGACCCTGAATAACTCTTTGCCGTCACCGAAATGCGTCGTTAAACTGGTTTTAAAAATAACTCCTCGAATAGTTCGTTCATCTTTCCGCTGAATGTTTACGTAGGTGGTTGGTTGGTTCGAGTTGAAGATATCCGCGGAGATCAAAAGCTGACAGATCATGTAAACTCACCTTGACTCTTGTTGATAAATTTAAGGCGTCCCCGCAGTTTATATGGAGCAAAAAGTTCCCGCTAGAGTGATTTCGTGGATATAGATGATCATATAAGACTCGAGCCATCTAAGATAAGTTCATTTTTAGTCCTGCTCCAGTTCCTAGCGATGTTATTGGACGAGCTTTAGTGAAGATTCAATTTGACATACTTAAAAAAATTGATGTTCGTTTTCATGTTGTTTTTTTTTTTGTTTTTTTTCATATGTTTTTTTGTCGGTTCTCCACAGGTCAAACGGCTACAGCTATCAATTTCAAACTTTTTTCCGTCATGGTTCCTTATCTAATTTAGATCTGTAAAGTTTTGTGGCATCATCGGATATCAACTTTTTTTTTTATGAATTTTAGAAATTTCAAAAATACTCGTTAAAATAACACGGCGGAAAAAAAAATTTAAAAAATTTATTTTCAAAAAAATTGAAATTTTGTTTGAAGTTGAATAACATCTTGATACACATTTATGGTAATTCTCAGCTTGATTGGGTCAGCCATTTGGCAATGAAGTCGACTTACTATTACTTTCCGCTCGTCTAACAACGCGTATATAGCGTTTTCCTAGTTGTAACTTCAATTTGATATTCCATTTTGTGAACACATTTGTTTTATGATTTATTATGTTTATGTGACAGAAGAACCGAATAGGCTTTGTGAGTTCTTGTGTAGAAAAAATATTACTTCTCCGGAAAAAAATGTCAATAAAAAACAACAACAACAACAACAACAAGTATATGAGAAGATGAAGATGCAGACAATATTGGTCAAAAATGCTAATGAGTCCACTTTTTTAATGACAAAAAAAAAGGTGCAGTCGATATTTTTGCCATCGAATTTCACCTCACTGCATCCAGTAAAAAAAGATACTCCTTTCTATATTGGGTTTAACGACGCACTGTACTGATGACTACAATCTTTGGCGTCGGTGAATGATATATGACATGATGGGATGATGAGATGAGAATTTATTTCTTCACGTGTCAATCCTGCTCAACGACCCCACTAACAGCTAGGTTATACGGGGGTACGAATAAGCAGGGTGTGATAATGATGATATATTTTATTTTTTCATATTGGGGTTTAACGACGCACTATACTGATGACTACGATCTATTGGCATCGGTGGATGATGAATGAGATGATGAGATGATGAGATGAAAGGTTATTCTATCAGGTGTTTAGGATGGTGGGAAGGAGTCGGTCGTGGCCTGTTGTTGAGGAACCATCCCAGTATCAACCTGAACGACAGAGGGAAACCACGATGAACCCCTGTCAGGATGGTCGACCATGGCGGGAATCAAACCCCGGTCTCCCGAATGACGGTTCAGTCCCAACAACTGTTCCACCCGTCCTAGTGACAGATCCTAGTCCTAGTCCTAGTCCTAGTCCTAGTCCTAGTCCTGTGATATTAATATTAAAATGATATAAAACTCAAGAGACATATCAAAGAGATTATTGATTCTGTATTGAGTATCGATCTGGTATGGACGTTAAAAGTGCAACGAGCCAATCGCATCAGAGTCGCCGGAATATGACGTCAACTGGCACCAGTCAGTAAATACCTCGCTTGCTTGCGGTCGGAAGTGACGTCAGAAACGCTGGCGGCAAACGCTTTGTAAGCTGAACGTCAGTTGCATTGCACTTTTCCATCTGTCATCTCTGCTGGGTTTCTTGTTTATTCCATTTGTTGGGGAAAAGTTCTGACACGGAATTGTATATATTGATAAATAGTCGCCGGTTTGGATTTCAGTTTGCTGTGAAAACTGAATGTAAGTCTAGCGGAGGTTTGAGGTTCGTATAAGTTCTAGGGTACAACTTGAAGCAGAAGTAAAAGACTCTTTGCTGCCTGATTAAACCAGTTGAACATGGTATATTGTATGGGATTGAACAGGTATTAAACGACCAATTCATTTCAATCCTGCTCAACGACCCCACTAACAGCTGGGTTATACGGGGGTACGAATGAGCAGGTGATAATGATGATATGAAGTGATGATAAGTGAAAGGACGTTAACAAGAACCTCGTGCTTTATGCGGGACTCGAACCCACGCCCAACGGTGACTTCAGTTTCCACCGCAGTGCGATAGTCGACTGAACCACGGGAGGCAGCCAACACGTTCATTTTTATTTATTCTTTAGAGTGGGTTTTAACGACGCACTATACTGATGGCTACGATCTATTGGCGTCGGTGGATGATGAATGAGATGATGGGATGATGAGATGAAAGGTTATTTTATCAGGTGTTTTGGATGGTGGGAAGGAGTCGGTCGTGGCCTGTTGTTAAGGAACCATCCCAGTATCAACCTGAACGGCAGTGGGAACAACGAAAAACCCCTGTCAGGATGGTCGACCATGGCGGGAATCGAACCCGGGTCTCCCGAATGACGGTTCAGTGTGTTATCACTCGGCCACGCGTCTCGGTGCGTTCATTAGTAATGTTTCCGGTTTCTATAATCACATTGCCAAGCTTCACTGTTTACACCTCGTCAAAACCCTCAACTAATTAGAAATAATTCAACTTGATAGCTTCACATAAAGGATTCCCCGATACTAAAGTGATCTTGAAATTATCTTATAATATAATTACATAAATCTCCTTTGACTTAATCCACTCTTTGAAAGCCTTTCAGTTGGCTTCAATATTCTTGTGCACATAATTAGAACAAATCTCTCACAAATGCAATCCAGGGTGAATTGTCTGAAGATTACAGTAATTATGTTTATAACATCGTCGCTCTGTCGGATGCTTCAAGAACTAGATATTTCAATGGAGGTGATGGATGCACAGTGCATTTACAGAAGAGAGATTCATCTTGAATATTTGTTTCTATGTCCGCGTGTCAGTGTGACTGAATCACGGTGTAGTGATACCAACCTATTTCATCATAATATGAAGAAGATGCTCAAACTCGGGTCTTGAAAATGAAATATTTCCGGGGTCGGTTCCCGAGTCCAGGGTCCCGATTGCCTGTAGCGCAACTATCGCTTTTATATCGAACTATATAAAACAACAATGCTATACACGGCTCGGTAGAGTTATTAGGTTAGCAGTTGCATTTGTTTTGCACGAGAATGATAGATTTTGTGAGTTCAACCATATGCCATATACATATATATATATATATATATATATATATATATATATATATATATATATATATATATATATATATATATATATATATATATATATATATATATATATATATATATATATATATATATATATATATATATATATATATATATATATATATATATATATATATATATATTTATATATATATATATATATATGTATATATATATATATATATATATATATATATGAAAATATATATATATATATATATATATATATTATACATATATATATATATATATATATATATATATATATATATATATATATATATATATATATTTATATATATATATATATATATATATATATATATATATATATATATATATATATATATATATATATATATACATATATATATATATATATATATACATATATAAATATAAATATATATTTATATATATATATAAAGAGAGGGAGAGAGAGAGGGATAGAGAAAGAGAGAGAGAGAAAGAGAGAGAGAGAGAAAAAAAAAGAGAGAGAGAGAGAGAGAGAGAGAGGGAGAGAGAGAGAGAGAGAGAGAGAGAGAGAGAGAGAGGGAGAGACAAAGAGAGAGAGATACGCCGCTATCAACAAAATGGAAAGCAAATAAAAGAAAAATGAAGGGAAAATAAAACCACGAAATATTTCTCAGCAGGTATTCAATCAAACGTCGCGTAAAAGCTTAATGTTTTCCTCACAAAGATCCATCAGTCGAGCTGTCAGTTCGGTGGTTTCTATTACTGAGTCTACACCAATCACAGCTTGCTCCGAGACCACGTGACCCTGAGCTGTCGAGAACCACGCTTCGATCGATCGCTGATTGGTCGCTGATTGATCTCTCATCGAGAGACAGAACAAGAACTCGAGGAATCGGTTGATGTTCTCTTGCAACACTGGTTCACTCATGCACAAGTGAGCACTGAGATGTGGATACAGAACGGTTGTATCCATTTCATATCGTGATTCATAATACCGGGACACGGTTTCTTCCGTCCCGGTCAAGTCACGTGAACCGGTCAGCCGTGTCTTCATCCAATTTATCACTTTAGAAATAATATATGCAAAAATGAATATATCAATTAAACGATTGAGAATGAATTGATTTTTTTACTATCCATATTGGGTTTTAACGACGCACTGTACTGATGACTACGATCTATTGGCGTCGGTGGGTGATAATGAGATGATGGGATGATGTGATGAAATTTTACTTTATCATGTGTTTTTGGATGGTGGGAAGGAGTCGGTCGTGGTCTGTTGTTGAGGAACCACCCCGGTATCAACCTGAACGACAGAGGGAAACCACTAAAAACGCTATCAGGATGGTCGACCATGGCGGGAATCGAATCCCGTTCTCCTAAATGACGGTTCAGTGTGTTAACCACACGTCTCAGTATTGAAATTGAATCAATCAGTGGAAATAGATCATGTGACAAAGGTTCACAAGGTTCTCTATTCAAACCTGAAGTGGCCATTTACAAAAGTTCTGTTGGTTACCCTAGGATGTGAAGTACGACTGTTCATTTGAATAAATCATGTTAGTTTTATGTTAGTTTCATGTTAGTTTCATGTCAGTTTCATGTTGGTTTTATGTTGGTTTCATGTTAGTTTCATCTTGTTTTCATGTGAGTTTTATGTTAGTTTCATGTTAGTTTCATGTTAGTTTCATTGTTTTCATGTGAGTTTTATGCGAGTTTTATGTTAGTTTCATGTTGTTTTTATGTTATGATAGATCAGTTTGTTTCAGTTTTTTCAAGCTGTGTTTGGCTAGGTTGGTCGTGCTATTTAGATCAGGCAATATTTCGTCAATTCAGATTACTCGTAACAACAACAACAACAACAACAACAACAACAACAACAACGCTCTCCATGGATCACGACACATCCAAGTTTGTCTACACAAAAACCTTGTCATTTGAACTATGTCAACAGAGGACTTTCACATTTGCTTCACGCAAACTGTTTACAACTTCGGCGTTTACTAAACTCTAAGCCAATCACACTTTCACGTCTCATTTATAACGTTTCACTTGTTCACCGGTCGGTGTTTTGTTTATAACACTAGGAAAACGCGCGATACGCGTTGTGAGATGAGCCTATAGAAGTATGGAAATGTAGAATGAAA
>OZ023331.1:47901929-47909429 GCA_964007535.1 Brachyptera risi | reverse complement strand
CTGAAACTACGTCTTTCAAAAGTTATAGGTTCTCATAACTACACCAATTGTAAATATAATTATCAAAGTTGTCCGATTTATTTGATTGAATAGACAACGTTACATTGAAGGTAATTTGAAACAATGAGCACGGCTTCTTTGAAACTTGTTTTATTCACATGTTCAGCATCTTGATATGCTGCTTGGAAAACAAAATCAACAATGAGATTAATAAGTGTATTCTTAATTTATTGAATCCTTAAGGCCGTGATTTATACCATAATATTTTGCAAGTTCATTTCTAATATATTTCACTTCAACCTACGTCGATTTATTTATATCATATTTTAATTTTCATTCATATATTTTGAAGTTTGAACATTCATTTGAGCAATTTCAAATGGGTTACTGTGAAATAATTCTTCAAACCAAACTTGTTCAAAGATCATTCATAAGAAATTCCTTGTCCAACGAAAATTCTCACTTCGGAAAAATAAAAACTTTTTTCATACACATATTTCAGAAATGACTTGTGCCTTTTTTGCTTCCGACTGCTCATAGTCTTTCACCGGGCTTAGTTAGTTTCTTAGATCGTAGTTTCTTCTTACACCAATGCTATTAAGAAAAGTATGGATCAGTCATAAAATCAACGGACCCATTCATCACCCGATCAAAAGCTTTCAGCAACTTTTATGAAAGCTGCCGTGCACTTTGAAACCATATTTCTTATTGAATTTCAAAGAGTTGGGCCGTATTCTTGTATATTGAGAGAGGAAGGGGAAAAGGGGTGAGGAAATGCTTTTAGGGGAGGGGGGTGAATCTTTGGTTCGGGATCAACACACAACAACGTATATTATCGACCAGTCATTCTGATAACATTGGATAATCTATTCAATTCTCATGATTTATTCCATAATGAAACATAATGATTTTCCTATATTTATTGATGTATTTTTCTCTTTGAAGTTGTTCGATTAATAAAGCGAAATCAAATGTATACTTTTATAACGAAAAACGAAGAAGGGCTACCAACAAAATAAGTGTAAAAACTCCATTTTCTGATACAAAATCGAAGCAAAAGTTATCAATATCCTAATGAATGAAAGTGAAAAGTATAAATGGTGAAAAAAGTCAAGAGTAAGAAGAAGATTAAGATCATAAGAAAGAGCGAGGTTTTTTCTCCCCGATATAAATATTTGTGAAATGTTTTCCATCGCTGAAAATATCACTTCAGTTCTAATTGTTCTTTATGAGTTATAATAATAATATTTCTTCCATAGCCTTGATTAGGGAACAATGATTTTGTATCAAGTTTCGATGTTATTAAAAAAAAAAATAATAATAATAATTAAATCATCATTTGGGGTGGTGAGATCGTTCTTTGCGCCCCGTCCAAACGATCCTAACCTTCATTCTCACTTCCGAATGGTGAACAATAGCTCTGGAGAAATAGTTCCAAGTGGAAATGAAAATTAATTTTGTTAAAACTATTTTTTCATCAGTTTCCCATTAGTTTTCATCAGTTTTCATTGGAAGCGAAATGTGGATGAAAAGAGCGAAATATAATCACCTCCAAAATACCAAGAGAGAGAGAAACGACGAGTTATTGAAATCCTTTGAATATCATTAATTTCAAGAGTTTTCCGTTTATTGAAAAAGTCAATCGATAAAGTAGTTCTTATGACGTATACAATGGATCGATAAAGTAGTTATTATGGTGTAAACGTTGTCTTTTTAGATGAGCGTAGTGAAGTCTTCATCCCACTCTTATAGGGCTTTGTCTGTGTTTTTTTTTTTTTTTTTGTGGGCACTGCACAGGTCGCAGGGTTTGACTGATCAACATGAAACTTTTTTTATACAAGCCAACTTTTACAACTCAGAAATGTATAGTTTTTGAAATGAATCGGTTGATTAAATTTTGAGAAATATCATGTCAAAGTTTTTAAAAACCCCATGAGATTAGGCTGGGTGAGAAAATTTGAAAAAATGAATCCTCTCTGAAAAAAATAAAATTTTCTCTGAGTGTTTAAACATGAATGATACACATAACTATCATTTTGTAAGCAATTCGAATCAGCCGTTTCGAAGGAAAAAATTCAAATAACTGTTTTTATACATCAAATATATGGAAATGAGCCAAGATTCACTGCTTCCTAGATTCGATATTTGCCCAAACATTAAATATTCTTAATATTCGTCAAGGTGTGTAGAATACCAAAGAAGATAAAGTAGCAATTAAATGAAGGACAAAGTGTGTAGAATACCAGTGTCGATAAAGTAGCAAATGTAGAACTGTTATTATACCTTATTCAGATATCTCGCTCATCTTATAACGCATATTTCGCGTTTGCCTAGTATCACCAGGATAATCAGATTGTCAACACATATCCAGGCACCGTGGATACCAGCGCCATGTGGAACAGTCGTCACTGAGATCACATCAACTCTCGAATCAAGGAAATGTGTCGAACAATTCCCAGTTTCAGAAACTTTTATCGCATTCATCTCGACAAATGTTCCACTAAACTCAAATGTTATTATATCCAATGGGAAAACGCGACACTTGCGTTGTGGGTTGAGTGATATAGGTATATTTATAATGGATATGATGGAAATACACATATCTTGATTTTAAAAATGGATGGTCACAACCTTCCTGTTTTAACTTCGGTTATTTTAATCGATATGATATCGATATGATTGATTCTACTTATTGGTGCTTTAATCCTCAAAATGATGTAAAAAACATGATAAAATCATAATTTTCACATCGAAACCGCTTATTCGAGTTATGTGAAACATAATTGATGATTTGTGTCATTTTTATGTGTTAATTTCGTCAAAATTCGCATTCAATCGGAATTTTTTTTTTCCAATAATGAGTGATGAATAATAACTTATAATGAGTATGGATTATAATAAGATATGATAATAATTTTTTTTTTCTTCACACATTTTTAGTACAAATTATAAAATCAGGAACTCTGCTACTAAATATACTACAAAGCCTCGGATGAGACTTGTCTGTAGGCAAGTATTAACATACTACATAGAGTGAACATGATGTAACTTAATGTGTTATTACCACTTATTACACAAACTTGAACATATTAAACATTTTACCCGTAATTGAAATTGTAACATAACACTGAAATGGAAATAAAAGGTTCATTCTTAACAAATAATTCGAAAATTCTTCTACTTGGTTCAATTTCTAAATAAAAAAACATCCATTGATTACTACAAAAAGAATAACATATAAACACAATATACTCAATTTGAGAAAATTCTGAGTTTCTAAGGAAAGTAAAAACATAATCACCTATCGATAAGCCGATATAATAAATATGATGATGATAATAGGATTATAATGATGGGTTATAACAGGTTTTGAATGATTTATGTCACTCAAGTTCACAGCTATCGTTTTGTAGCCATTTTTGTTGCCGTTTTATTAAATATTTTGAGAATATCATTTATTTATTGTGAATTGGAACTGAATCTAAAATGCATGAATTCTACTATGGGTCATGTTTGTGTTTACAATGTTGGTACACAACCAACTTCTTTTGTGGACACAACTATACCACATTTGTCTTGTAGAATTCCCCGGTCGGTTCATAATAACATATTACAGTCGTTATACGTTCGTCGTCGACGTCGTAAAACTGCAGCTAGGTCAGCAGTCAGCAGTCACGTGACGCTCTATTCCGCACACGTTTATGACGTCACACATCTTAAAGGCATCGCAGCGAGATGCGAGAATATCAGATCGGACGTGGAGATGAGAAAAGGGGGCGTGACTTTGTGACACTAACCCAGTTGTGTGTTTGCATTGTTGGTTTTATGTTTACGAGTGTTTTTGTCAGGGGTTGGGTTTTCAGGGCGAGCTGTTTATGTGGTCGGTACTTGATTAAAACTGAAATGTACGCGAATCGTCGGAATGATTTTGATGAATTAGTTGGGAATTGTATTTCATTTCGATTGTAGGAACTGTGGATTTATTGTTGCTGTTGTTGTTTGGATTTACATTTTTATAGAGAAGATACATGTTTTCTTTACTAGGAAAACGCGGGATGCGCGTTGTGAGATGAGCTTAGAAATATGGAAATCTAGAATGAAAAATATTTTGTCAGATCAATCCACATCTACGGACCTTGGATTACCTCAGACGTTCAAAAACCTCACCTGCAACTTGTTGATATTCATAGTGCTGCAACCTGTCGCATATACACTTTGCAAAACCAATTGAACAATTATTAAATATAATGTACACTTTTATTGCGTTTTATTTGTCATTTCTCATTCGATTGTTGCAAAAATCTCTGAAAAGATGTATAATTGTATTGTTCATATTTGGTGAAAATTTGAGAGCTTTTGAAGAATTCTTGTTTTTCAAGTATTTTTCATACGTGTTATTCTTATGATGATTTCTCAAACATTACGAATTTTTTTCTGAAAAAACCTCTTCACTGATATTTCTGAAAAAAAAATCCAGTCAAATTCTGGTGTGATAGAAATATCTGGAAAAAGTTTCAAGTCGATCTAGGTATTTTTTCCTGACCTGTATGCCGCGCACAAAATTACAAACAAAAAGAAACATAAAAACCAAGCCCAATTTGAACTATATACTCCGTATCCACATAAGAGGTTGATTGTCAACCAAGAGAAAAAAAATTGCATCTAGATCATTTAATTACGTACTAGGAAACGCGTTATGTGTTTCCGCGTTGATGGATGAGCTGGAACATATCAACTTATATCTTAGGATTGATTATTATATATTATATCCACCTTGAGATGCAAAAAATCACGTCACTGCCCTCCTATTTCCTAATTCATCTCTATAATAATAAAGAAGGCTTGGTTTCGATCGTTTCCAATTCATTGGTGACACCAGTTGCTTGGATTTAATTGATATATTGATAGCTTTGAGTGATTTACAAAAATGTGTTTATATATTTTTTCACATCAAAACGGCTGATCCGATTCGAGTGAAAGCTCGGAATAATGTGTATCATTATTATATTAAAATTCCCCGAGAATTTGAATTCTCTTGAAGGAAATATTTTTTACGATTTTTTCCTGTGGGTTATTCTTATGAAATTTTTGAAAACTTTGAAATGAGTTTTTTCAGGAGTGGTTCAACCGATCACGCCTCAAAACTATACAGTATCGAATTAGATAAGGCAACTTCTGTATGTCAAGTTTCAACTGATTTTGAATTATCGTTTGATCTGTGGAGCACGAAAAGAAAAGCTTTGTTTTCGAGTATGGTGAAATTAAGTCTTCGCTTCGCTCATCCAATAAGTATCCACGGTTATGTTGGTGTATTACCGTCTTCTCTTGTGAATACAAGTATAGGAACCTACTTTCATTTTGTCAAATAACGATAGAGTTCACAATGAATTATAAATGTGGCTGTATTGGACGAGCGGGAGTTTTCCATCCGGGTCGACAGTTCAAAGAACGAAATGATGTTTTTCTCGAAGCCAGGAAAAACAATTTGAAAAGTAAATACCGAGCAGTGATTCGGCTGGGTTCGGGATACCGAGCAGTGATTCGGCTGGGTTCGGGCTGTGCTGATGGAAACATTGAGAGGCGAGGCGATTCGACAAGACAACGTCGCATTGACGTCGAGGTGGTTTTTCAGAAGAGGCGCCATGCTGGGATCCCGGTTGATTTTATTCAACATTCCTATTGTATATTTTATTCTATCGGGTTATTTGAATCACTGCATACATGATTTATATTCTATTAACAAACTGTCAACAGTGAACTAGTAAGTTTCAGGGGTATTAAGAGCCCGCATCTTAGACAGATTTACAGGGTGCACTGTCGCCACATATATCTCAAGAACTACAAACAATACGGACTTGCGGTAGAATGCAATAAATAAACAATACCCTCACAATTAGATATGCATAATCAAAAATTAAAGAATAATTTCATTATGGAGCAATAATTGAATCAAAATGTGCCTAATTTTATGGTCTTCGTTGCTTAATTCCCGGTTACCAAATAAAAGTAGAAATAAATTACAAACGCACATCCTCAAGTTCAACTTTGCTTATCAATATTTGAAATTCTGATTTGCCTGTAATTCTACAGTTTTCCCAATTTCCTTAGCCAAAATGTGTAATGTGACTAGATTTTGTCCAAATTATGAAATAAAAAACTCCCCCATCTAGCGGTGATTACTGGAACTCTTCCAATATTATCCCTTTTTCACTTTTCAACCGACAACCAAACTTTTAAACGCACATCGAACTTGGGTCAAGCATTTCGAAGAGAAACGTGCTCAGCTAAGATGCGGGCTCTTAAGAGCCCGTATCCTAGCTGAGAATATTTCTCTTCGACATGCGCGACCCAAGTTTGGTGTGCGATTTTGGAACTCGGTAGTGGACAGCTATCTCTCTCAGTTTCCTATGGCTATCTCTCTCTCTTGTAACTTGAAGTGTTCATCAAAAAAGACGTGCACTTTGGAAACAACATTTGACCGTTCCGATTTACCGCCTTCTCTATAAGTTAACAAATACACTCGGGGGTCCTAGACCGTCATTCTGCGTGTTGTCACTAGGTTGTCACAAAAGCCATCTGAATAGCAGGTAGTATTTTGAAGAGATATTTGGTAAACGTTTTAGCTATGGCTCTCACAATAAACTCATTCAGATTCCATCACAGATAATTGAGCTGTGATTCCATACAATATGCTGTTATTTCTGAAATCGAGGAAAGTAATATTCACAATTTTTTTCCTCATAACATTGATACTGGATACAAAATCATTGTTCCCCAATGAGAAAAAATATACCACAAGCTATGTATTTCATTGATACTTATATTGGTTAGTCACAATTGCTACTTGTATTCGAAAGTAGGGGTATACGGAGATTATGTTGACCACAAGGAAGTAAATGCAAATTTACAAATAATCATGCTGATAATAACTAAGTATAATTCGTAGGAAAATATCATAACAAATGATGAGTGATCAATTATTAGACGAGCTTTAGCGAGGATTCAATTTCACATACTGAAAAAAATTGGTGTTCGTTTTTATATATATTTTTTTTTATGTTCATTTGTCGGTTCTCCACAGGTCAAAAGGCTACAGCTATCAATTTCAAACTTTTTTTCATCATGGTTCCTTATCTAACTCAGATCTGTATAGTTTTGTGGCATTATCGGATATCAACTTTTTTTTTATGAATTTCAGAAATTTCAAAAATACCCTTAAAAATTTAAAAAATTTAAAATTTTAAAATTTTTATTTTCCAAAAAATTGAAATTTTGTGTGGAGTTGAATAACATCTTGATACACATTTCTGGGAATTCTCAGCTTGATCGGGTCAGCCATTTTGAAGAAAAAACACGAAATGTGCTAAATTGGTACCACTCGAAGCCGTTTTTACCCATTTATAACTAAAATGTTACCCAATTGGCGAATTTAGGCAAAAGTTTGGCAATGAAGTCGACATACTATTACTTTCCGCTCGTCTAACAACGCGTATATAGCGT
>OZ023331.1:47884429-47896929 GCA_964007535.1 Brachyptera risi | reverse complement strand
AATGAAATTCCGTTTCATCCACTTTATTTATGTATTCATATTGTTGTGTTGTGAATTTATCACAAATTGATTTTGAAGCTCACTTGTTTGGAACAATATCAATTTGATCTTCTCCTCATTCAATACTATGGATAATTATAATCATAATAATTTAATTATAATATAATATATATATATATATATATATATATATATATATATATATATATATATATATATATATATAGATATATATATATATATATATATACATATATATATATATATATATATATATATATATATTTAATATATATATATATTATAATATATAATTAAAATAATTATAATTATAAAAACATGCTCGCGTTTTCATTTCTTTCATAAAATCTCCCAAAGATACCACATTTTTCAGGCGTACAACAATTTTCACCTCTGATGTGTTATCTCAGAAAAAAAAATCCTCACAAAAGTATGGCATATTTGAATATTCATGTAGTGAAATATTCAGAATGATTATCTTTCAATATTTTCAGAGATTCAGATTTCAGGAATCGAATGAATAGAATTTTTAAATGATAACTGCATTTGAAAATGTTGGCACAAAAGCTATAATCGCTCTGTGATAGGAGAAGTGGGATTGTAAAGTGCTAAATGAAAAAAATTATATTATTAGAACAACTTCGAATCATTTGATGGTTCTTGCCGCATTCTTTTGATAAAATATTACACTATCAATCAGAGAAAAAAATCCAAAATTCTAAAAAAAAACAGCTTCGAACGAAATATCAATAAAATAATGAATCATTTTATTTTTTGTTCATTTCTTTTCCGTCGTAATATTGTCGGTCCTCATTTTCCACCTTTCCATCTCGAATCACAGTTACCTTCAGCTAAACTCCAAGTCAACTCATCCATATTTTATGCATGCTTTTATTTTCGTCTCTTATCATCAGTTACCCACCCGTTCTTTGCTCGTCTTTCACTAGCAAAGTGCATTATTTATAATTTAAAAATCATTTCAGAATTGCCAGTTTCTCTCTTCTGAAATTATCCATCAATCATAAATAATTAAAGAGATAAAGAAGCCATTAAATATCCGTCGAAATATGATATTAGCGAATAGAAAAAAACGGGATACGTCCTCGATCTTGTATCTAATATGAAATATATGATGTATTTTTTTATATATAAAATGGAGAAAAAAGATCTTGATCGATGAGTTGTAATATGACGTAATTAAAAATTGGAGTTATCAATCTCTAGGCTCTAGATGGCAGTGAGTGATCCATGTTTTATACTCTCAGGGACGTGGACATGATATCACTGGAAGGAACACGAGATGGCGCTTCTGAATGACAAAATGGCCGACTGGAGGTTACAAAATTAATGACGACAATGTAACATCTCTGATAAATGTCATTGTTGATATATTCACGCGATTAGGAAATTAATTGAAACTTGGCATACACTAGTGACATCATCTGGTTCAATATTGTATGGTTTTGAGGCGCAATCGGTTGCACCTTTCTGGGTTAACCCATTTCGAAATGTTGAATATACATAAATGAGAACTAATAATAATAATAATATTTTTTTTTTTTTTTGTTGAGAAGATTTTTAATTTAACAAAATATAAGTTGTTTACAGATATCGTAGACCCACAAAGTCAAAACAAACTTGTCTGTGGGTCTACTAATTATGTTGTCATACAAAAATATACATCACAAGAAATGTCTGGATAGCAGCTATAATAATAATAATAATAATAATAATAATAATAATAATAATAATAATAATAATAATAATTTTGAAGAGTAGCCTGGAGGAGGAAATTCGGTCGGAATGTTTCCTTCGAATGTTTTCAAATTTTTGAAGTAATTTTGATATAATAATGACACACATTATTCCAAAGTTTTGCATCGATCGAATTAGCCGTTTTTATAGAAAAATATAAATTGAAATTTTTATTATCATCAATCGAAGCTCTCAATTAACCCGTCACTAATCCAAGCAGCAATTCCAACAAATTGAATAATGAAACCATAAAAACAGTGATGAATACAACAGATAGGCAGTGACATAATTGTTTCAAATTCAATTTACGTATACAACTATCCATTACATTTCATATAAATATACCTCAATCACTCAACGAACATGCGTTTTCCTTGTATTATAGACAAAACATTTCAAAATGATTTATCTCAAGAATTGTTGCACCGATTTCGCCTCAAAACTAAACAGCATCAAGTCAGATAGAGGTTCATGTGTGTGCCAAGTTTCATCATGATCTGAATTTCTGTTTGACCTGTAGAGCGCGAACAAAAAAACAAAAAAACAAAAAAAACAAAAAAACATATTCGATTTTTCAATTACAGTGAAATTTGAGTTTCAAAGGTTTCTTCCATGACTAGAAACCACATAGCATATAGACCAGCTCGTTTCTACTTGATTCGGCACGAACTGATTCTCGTGTACAAGGCATACCTGTGGCCATACCCCCCCCCCCCCCCTCCCCCCTCCCTCAATACCCCCCCCCCCCCCCTACAAGACCCAAGCCAGGCCGGGTCAGGACAGAGCCGCCGGTATTTGCATGCTAACTGGAAACCAGAGTGTGCAGACTGATCCTAGAGGCGGTGAAATGAAGCTCTTGGAACGCGCCACGTGATCATCTCTTATGGATTGGATTCGGATTGGAATATGGATTGGATTGGGAGCCGGTAACCAATGTCAGGCGAGTACATCGGGAGGGGGGGGGTATAGGGGGGAAGGGGGAAGGGGGGAATAGAAGGAGTTGCAATTGGATACAAGAAATCCTCGGTTTGTGGAGCATATATCAGATAATATTTACTTGATGTGATCTTGATGTGTCATACAATCTTAAAAGTATATTCATTTTTGTATACTTAATAATAAGATATAAAATAAGATAGAATAATAATATCTGATATAGAATAATTTCGATCAAAAATAGTGAAAAATGTAATGTTTCCCTATTATTAGCTAATTTTAAGTTATTTAATTATTTTATTTTGATTTCAACATTCGATTCTGAGAGTATTTTGTGAAAGTTTTGATTATGTCTAAATTCGTCTCATTCTAAACTCAAAAGAGCCTCAATTGACGACTCGCAATCTCCGCCCCCATGACGTCACAAATCACTTGACTGTCCAATCATACACGGCTGTTAGAACTGTAGTCAAATTCAAATATCCGATCGGGGTATCTTCGAATGATCACAAATAATATAGATCCAACTGGCCTACTTGAGAAGCCACGCCTATTTTGAGTCGTCAATTGTTGAAAGTGATTTTGTATCAAGTTTCAATGTCGATAAAAAAGTGTCAAAATTCTCCAAAGTGCTTCAGGTGAAAGATGTTCCAACCTCTGGACAAGGTATGTGGATGTGGACAGTGTGCGATGTGCGTGACACTTGGTTGCATACGAGTTACCGCTCATCCAAACAGTTATTGTAGTTATTGGTGGAGGTGCCGGGTATTGAAAATGTTCCTAATCTTTCATTCGTACGGAGAATCACGAATATCAACGAATAAAAGTGGGTAAATTAATTGACGAATATAAGACTATATCTATCAATGGCCCAATTACTAATGTGGGAGTAGCTTTAACTGGTAGTTTAAAGTTGTTACCACCATGGTTACCCATATGTTATTTGTTTTCAATAACTCTTAGATAGAGACTAACTTTACTTTATGATACCGATCCTTAGGTCCGGTATTACCAAGTCCAGTTAGCAGTTATCTGAGAGTTAATGACAACAAATAACATGGGTAACCATGGTGACAACAACTTCAAACTGCCAGTTGGAGCTACTCCCACGTTGGTATATGATACCTTCATGATACCGATTCTTAGTATGATATTCTCAGAAACAATTCAAATGTTTGAAATAATTTATAGATAAATATATTTTTCTCAGAGTTGATCGAGTTCAATTTAGAGGGTTATATATTCATGAAATATGAATTGATCTGAATTCAATTCCATATATGAAGGGGACATTGAATGTTATATAAGGTAAATCTTATTTCAAAAAAAAATCTCATTATATAAATTGCTTCAGTGGTTAGATTCATTGAAATTCGATAAAAGTGATTGAAAAGTACGAGTATATTATTCCTCAAGAAGCCGAATCGAAATTGCCAATCGTCAATAATGATGCGCCTAAGGAGACGGTCGCTCGACCCGTCACTTTCTTACCTGGTAATTTTCTTGGTTTGTAAGTAGAAAGTCGTTGACCGCACGCGGGTCTGGGATTGGATCGCGAATAATTCCACGTCTAGTTTTATCAAGTTGGCAAGACGGTAAAAAGGAAATTGCTTCACATGGGAAAAGTGGATTTCGTCTGATTTTTATTTCTCTCGTTTTTTTTTGCGAATGCTGCAGGAAATAGATTGATAGAATTAATATATTCATCATTGGCAGTAATTTTGATTGAAATACTAATTCAACTTCTTTCGGATAACTAATTCATTTTGAATGAATAATTGTGAATAATCTCCATGTTTTGTGATCATCACGTGACGTCATACTGTATTAGCAGAGCAATGAATGGCTGTTGTGTTATCCAATCAGAATGTAATCCGATCACTCTTTGAACAGATCAAAACTGCATTCAAATTAATCACAGAATATGAGCCAATAATTAACTATAAATTATTATCTATGTGTATTCAGTTCATTTATTTATCTATTGGTCCAAAGATTTTCACAAGGTACAAATGTGGGAGAAATAAAAACTAGGAACTATAAATAGAAATTAGCGAACAGAAAGAGATGAGTGAGAAAGACATAATATACGTACGATGATGCAATATTTGTTTAGTGTGGCTTTGCTTGGAACCATGGTGAAACCATAATTGGATGAGCAAATGCGAAGGCCCCCATCCTACTCTTATGGAGCTTTTTCTCTATGTGTTGTTTAATGGGTTTTTTTTTTTTTTTTGGTATTTCTCTATTGGTCTAAAGATTTTCACGAAGTACAAATATGAGAGAAATAAAAACTTGGAACTATAATTAGAAATTATTAAACAGAAAGAGATGGAAGAGAAAAACATAATATACGTACGATGATGCAATAGTTGTTTAGTGTGGCTTTGCTTGGAACCATGGTGAAACCATAATTAGATGAGCAAATGCGAAGACCTTCATTCTACTATATTATGGAGATTTGTCTCCGTATTTTTTTTTTTGTAACTGATTCAACTTGAAACTCTGTCGTTTTGAGGTCATTTCGGTTGGACCATTCCTGATAAATACCATCTCAACATTTCTGAAAGCTCTCCTTGAGCAAACAATAATCATAGACTCATTGCTCTGACATTGAAGGTTCCTATTGGCTGATTCTAACGCCAACATCGAGCTTGCAGCTTCATGTTAGCGTGTATCTTAGCGTTATGGTTAGTGGCGGTTCTGAACAGACCAAGGACATCCCATAAGGCAAACATTGCTCACGTTGGTGTGAGAGGTTAGTGTTAGCATTGTATTGTGAAAGGGCCTTGAAGCCGACTAAAGATCACAAAATAAACAGTCAACAATACAATCATATTGATGAATACCATTGTTGAGATATGTTTCTTTATATTGTTTTTAAACGACGCACTCTAATGATAAATGAGATCTATTGGCGTCGAATGAATGATTAATGGGATGAAGACTTATTAGGTAATAGGAAGAATAGTGGGAAGGAAGCCTATAGTGGCCTATATTGTGGGAACCATCCCGGCATTGCCACAAACTACAGAGGGAAACCACGAAAACCCCCTGTGAAGATGGACGGTGGCGGGGATCGAACCAGGTCCGATGTGTCCCTTCACCTACCGGATCACATGAAGCAAGTGAGCTAACCACTGCGCTGCATGTGCCGGTGATATAATGTTGAGCTCAATTTATATTCATATCATATTGAGAATAATACTGATTTATGAATAAATGTAAAAAAAAGGATATATGCACGTGGCTCTGTTTTGTAACTTCTCAAAAGTTCCACTGTTTCCCGCTAGTAGCGTGCCTGCAACATTGTCTGTTGACTTGACTAGACAAGTCACAAAAACAAAAGCGAAGCTGACGAAAAAAAGTTGAGTGAAAAGTTTTTCTTCGGCTCTTACGTATATAATACACTGAGTTGAACATCGATACAGCTGTCTGTTATATCGACTCGAATAGTCTCTCTATATCGGACCTGTTTTCTTTTCTTCTTCCATCTTCTTTCTTTCTTCTTCTTCTTGCCTCTCTGATGTTCGACTTTCCTCTTTACAAGCCAGTCTCTCCATTTTACATCTCTCACCTTTCCTTTTCCATTTGTTCTTCTTCTTTCCTTCTACTTTCTTCTTCGTTTCTTCTTCCATCTTCTTTATTTCTTCTTCTTCTTCCCTCTCTGATGTTCGACTTTCCTCTTTACAAGCCAGTCTCTCCATTTTACATCTCTCACCTTTCCTCTTTCATTTGTTCTTCTTCTTTCCTTCTACTTTCTTCTTCTTTTCTTCTTCTTTTCTCTGTCGTGTGGGAATTTCTCCGTTACAAACTATCAAGTTCATTTCACACCTTAATTATTTCTTCTTCTCTCCATCTTCTTTCTTTCTCTTTTCTCTGACATGTTTGACTTTCTCCGTTACAAACCATCCTCTCCATTTCACATCTCTCACCTTTCCTTTTCCATTTGTTTTTCTTCTTTCCTTCTACTTTCTTCTTCTTTCTTATCCTAATCTCTACCATGTTTGACTTTCTCCGTTACAAACCACCATCACCATTTCACACCTCACTTTTTTCTTCTTCTCTCTTTCCTTTTTCTTCTTCTCTCTTTCCTTGTTCATGTTCGCCACGACGCTTGCAAGTATCAAGTAAATTGCTTAGTCATTTCAAGAGAGGCGAGTTGTGTATCAAAGGGTACCTATAGTAATTTATCAATGCCTTTATTTTCGAAGTTTTATCTAAATTACTGTGGATTGTGCCACCTATGTCCCCTCGAGAGAGAGTTGAGGGGGAGGGGGGGAGGGGGGGGGGGCGGTGAGAAAAGTTTCACCTGTTTTTCTTTTCGTGAGACTATTTCTGTTGCAGCGTCGTGGGCACACCGGTGTACGAGATAAGAAAACCTGCAGTGTTGCCAGCGCTGTTGCGACAACACCTCGCTATGCTGTAGACTCATTATCACTACATTTATTATTTAATGCTTGACGACCCCACCAACTGTTAGATTATACGGGGGTACGGATGAGCGGGATACGATGAAACTATGAAGTGATGATTAGTGAGAGGACGTTTACAAAAAAGTTGTTTCTGAAGCGGTGCCTTGGTCGACTGAGCTACCGAGGGGAATTTATTATCACTACAATCTAGATCAAGCATTGAAAGCATCACATATTACAGAAAGCAATATATATATATATATATATATATATATATATATATATATGTATATATAGGGCCTATATATATATATATATATATATATATATATATATATATATATATATATATATATATATATAAAAATATATATAGATATATATTCATATATATATATATATATATATATATATATATATATATATATAGAGAGAGAGAGAGAGAGAGAGATATATATATATATATATATATATATATATATATATATATATATATATATATATATATATATATATATAGAGAGAGAGAGAGAGATATATATATATATATATATATATATATATATATATATATATATATATATATATATATATATATATATATATATATTATATACATATATATATATAAATATATATATATATATATATATATATATATATATATATATATATATATATATATATATATATATATATATATTAGATACATATATATATATAAATATATATATATATATTTATATAAGTATATATATTTTTTTTCAAGGCATGAGGTTTTGTGAACTTCGATTCACTCATCATCACTTCATGGTTTCATAATCACCTCCTCATTCGTACCCCCGTGTAACCTAGCTGTTGGTGGGGTCGTTACGCAAACAATAATCCACAACACATGCTGTAGCTCGTCTGGCTACGTCATATGCTTGCGAGGCGTTGTCGTAACAGTGCCCTGTGTAGGCAAGTCGCGTGTTAATGAAACGTTTAAAACGGAGTGGAAACAAGAAACTCTGAAAACATTAAATAGCTGTTGGTTATTTCTAACAGTTACACGTTTATAGCCAACCTTTCAACAATTAAATGAAGGTCGTGAGAAACTGTTCGTGCAGCTGTTTTAGTGTTGTTTTTTTTTTATTTCCGTTGTGTTGGCAGCCGTGATAAAATGGAATGCTGACACCACGTTCAACCCACTTCTTGCTTATTTCATTTTATTGCATCTTTCGGATAAATTCGAATCTCAATTTATTTGAAATTTATCTTTCGTATTGAATTTTTTTTTTTTTTTTTGTATTGCATCGTAAACTTGTGATAAAGGCATCAGTTATCAATAAAAAGCAAATGATGGAAGTTTATATTCGTTTTGACAGGGCACCACGAGGGCAATCTCACAACCTGGAGAGATAGTTGGATTTAATATTTATTATTACAATTATTACTATGTGTGTATGTTGCATACATCATATTTTGTGTTTTCCATATATTATCATTTTCATATCTCACATTCTATAAATCATTAAAAAAATGAATGAAAATAAATAAATATATAATAATAATTTGTCAAGACTAAAATGTATTGTTAATTTATCAATATGATATTGTTATAAAACTATATGTGCAATTGTATGTTCGTAACTGCATTTTAATGCATAACTTATGAATATGTTAATCTCTCATTTTTTTACATGAACAAGAATAAAATGATATTCAAATTGAAATTGAATTGAACAAAGCTCAAAATGAATTTAAAAATGATTGAGATAAGTTAAGAAATGAAGAAGTAATCAGCAAAAGTCTCGCTGGGAAAATAGTTTTCGATCTAATTTTGGGATATATTTCATCTCTCACTGATTTTCTCTCTCATCATTACAAATTCTTGTTGTTACTTCAGTTTTTCATTCTATCACCATGATTGAATTACTAATTTTGACTTTCGGCAAAAACAATTCGAAATTTATTGTAAACTGGACCTTCATGGTCATTTACAGTCTATAGCCATCAGGAGTGATAAATTGTCTCATCTTTTCTGAACGAACTTCATTACCAATGTTATGGATATTCACACAGAAATTAATTGGATGAGCGAAGCGAAGACTCAATGTCACCATACCCGAAAAAAAGTACCCGTCTTTTTTATTATTATTCGCGCTCCACAGGTCAAACGAAAATTCAAAATCTATTGAAACTTGGCATACATAAGTGTCCTTATCTAAGTAGATACTGTATAGTTTTGAGGCACAATCGATTGAACCACTTCTGAGAAAACTCATTTCAAAATTTTCAAAAATCTCGTATGAATAACCCATAGGAAAAAATTCGTCAAAAATATTTCTTTCAAGAGAATTCAAATCCTCATGGAATTTCAATATTGTGATATTACACCTTATTTCAAACTTTCAGTTCAATCAGATCTGCTGTTTTGATGTGAAAAAATATATAATCCATTTTTTTAAATCACTCAAAGCCATTAAGAAACCATTTGAATTCAAGCAACAGGTTTCACTAACAATTGGAAACGATTAATACGAAGCCTTCTTTATTACCATAGAAATTGATTGGGAAATAAGATGGCAGTGATGTAATGGTTTGGATCTCAAGGTATATATATATATATATATATATATATATATATATATATATATATATATATATATATATATATATATATATATATACATATATATATATATATATATATATATATATATATATATATATATATATATATATATATATATATATTTATATATATAATAACCAATCCAAAGATAAGTCGATATGTTCCAGCTCATCCATCAACGCGTGAACACATAACGCGTTTGCCTAATAAACATATCATTTTAGATTCTGATATCATCCCTCTGCTAATCAATTATCATGCAAGAACGACGCAAGTGATTCGATTCTCAAATAGCGATCTCATTGCGTATATTTACTCAACTCGAGCTTTTATCTCTTTGAGAAGTACTTGTTAAGATCTTTGCAAACGTTGAGCAGCTTATCCGTCGACCTTCTTGAAGGGGTTTCTCTCTTTTTCCTCAGATGTTTGGAAATCTCTGTGGTTATTCGCTTCCTACGACATAATATGGGAAAATAATTGGTGGTCCTGAATTGATTTTCAAGATATTCAAGTTCAAAGCTCCACAATTTAACATCGCTTCTTTAGAGTGATTATAATAGAACTCTGTTCTCCACTTTGAATTGAATCTATATTTTGACATTTATTAGAATTTTTCGGTGAATTAATTTTTCTAATACGTCAGTCGTCCCATAAAACAGGGAATAAGTGTGGGAAATATCGATTCTACCAACTATTTGTGAAAGCATTTACTCCTATTTATGTTTTTTATTTTTGTTTTTCATTTTTTCCAATCAGATCTGTTACACAATTAATTTTTCTTGAATTATTTTGGTAGAAATTTAAATCAGAATTGCTTCTTCTTGTCGATAAAAACGACATCTACCTTACAACGTGTTTCTTATTAGGGTTCGCCATCCACCCTCAGAAGTTTATAAACTAAGTATACGCTGGGTATGCGTTGTGAGATGAGCGAAATATTCATACAAAATGTACTCGAAAACTATATACACACCTTGATTTTGAACTAACAAACATTCCTCCTAACTCACAGCCTCCTGTATCCTATCTTCAACAGGTCACCTGACCTGTGGATCAACAGGTTACACAGTTTGAACTGAATATTGGATGTTTTTCCGATATAATAATTCATTTAAACTATAAATTATATAAATTACTATATTAATTATATAATTAAAATAATATAATAAAATGAAGATTTGAAATTATAATAATATAATATAATAATATATAATTATATCAATTATATAACTATAAATTAGTTCAATTACCGTATGACTATTTTACATTTACTTTGTAGAAATATTTATCAGACCGATATGAAAATTTTGTGGGAATTTTGTTTTTATCGGAATATATTCGAAAATTCGAAATTTGACGTCAAATATTTTCACTTTTATTAATTTCTTCAGTTATGTTCTCAATTTTTATTATCAGTTCACTTTTTTAAGCGCAATGTTACTATTACTTATTTCAATTTTTCACTCTTTTCAATTATTTAACTATATTTCATTTCTATATATAAGTTATTGATATCAAAATTGTATTTTATACTGATTGTTATCCTGTAAACTTTGTATAAGCCAGGGACCAATGAAGGTTGTTAAATGAAGGTTATAGGGATGAGCTGAGAAGTATGAAAATCTAGAATTAAGTTTAGTCTGTCGGCTCAATCCATATCGACGGACCTTGAATTACTTTCAAAATACTAAAAAATATGGTATTATTCTGTGATGCTTTGTGTGACAGACAATTTTTGAAGGCGAGCCTCTAGCTGTTGTTCCTAGCACAGATGTGACATTATACTCTTCTCAGAATCGTGTTGGCTTCTCGCCCTTGAGGTGCCCCATCCGAACGATCCTACCTTGCCACCCTTGACCTTGATTAGGTCACATTGACTCCGAGTCATGTTTCATGGGTTCAACATTGAAAGCATGGAATAAACGTGCTGAAAATGTAATTGATTGAAGCACGACGCGTGAAGAGTTGTATTGGGGTAGGAAATAGAATGCATGCCTCGCGAGCACGCATACAGATATGCTAATGTCTGCGCTTAAAATGCGCCCCCCACCCCTTTTGAGGGGGAGGGGGAGGGGAGGGGGAGTAGTAGATAGGCTAATCGGCACTCACAAACATGCATGTGTGTAACAATACTTGAGTGGCTCTCTGTCTCTCTCTTTCTCTCTTTCTGTACTTCTCCCTCTAGCTCCATCTCTCTCTCCCTCTCTCTCCCTCTCTCTCCCTCTATCTCCATCTCTCTCTCATTCTCTCTCTCCCTCTCTCTCCCTCTATTCATATCTATCTCTCTCCCTCTCTCTCCCTCTATTCATATCTATCTCTCTCTACTTCTCCATCTATCTATCTCTATATCCATCTCTATCTCTCTATATATCTCTATCTCTATCTATCTCTCTCTCTCTCTCTCTCTCTCCCTCTCTCTCTCTCTCTGTTATTCTCCCTCTTTCTATCTCGCTCTCTCTCTCTCTCTCTCTCTCCACTTCTTCCTCTATATATATCCATCTTACTCTCTCCTTCTCTCTCTCTCTCTCTCTCTCTCTCGCCCTCTATCTCCATCTCTCTCTCACTCTCTCTCTCTCTCTCCCTCTCTCTCTCTCCTTTATTTATCTCTCTCTCTCTCTACTTCTCCCTCTATTTATCTCTATCTATCTCTCCCTCTCTCTCCCTCTCTCTCCCTCTCTATCTCTCTCTCTCGCTCTCTCTCTCTCTATCTCTCTCTCTGTACTTCTCCCTCTATCTATCTCGCTCTCTCTCTCTCT
>OZ023331.1:47859488-47884229 GCA_964007535.1 Brachyptera risi | reverse complement strand
AATTGAAATGTGCATTTTAAATGCGAGACTGCATGGTATTGTGTTATGGTTAAGGAGGACCCCACTCACAGCGTAACATTTACAGTGTCAAAATAACATATGAACGATCGTAGTGACTTTCCGTCTGAACATATTTTAGTGTAGCTGCTTCACACAATTCAGAGAAGTATCTTATAAAATACTGTCATCCATAATAAACATTCACAATATGTTACGTGTTATTTGTATGTAACGGTACGCTGTGAGGTGGAAATATCGAGTGTTACTGTTACATGCAACTTATCTTTACACCTTCATTATTGTAGAATCAACTCATTGGCATATTTGCCATTTTTGGTCATATTTTCATGGGGTCGTTAGATCGCCCTTGCGGTGCCCCGTTCAAACGATTATATTTTCCATCCATTACCCTCATTGTGGAACAATAATTTTGTATCAAGTTTTGATGTTATTAAGAGAAAAATCTGCATATTGTGATGTATTTGTTAATTTTTTCTCTTGCACTGTTGAAATTTCAAATACATTCATATTCCCGGGGTTCGATTCCCGCCATGGTCGACCATCCACCAGGGGTTTTTCGTAGTTTCCCTCTGTCGTTCAGGTCAATACTGGGATGGTTCGTTAACGACAGGCCACGACCGACTCTTTCCCACCATCGAAAAACACCTAATGAAATAACCTCTCATCTCATCATCCCATCATCTCATTCATCATCCACCGACGCGAATATATCGTAGCCATCAGTATAGTGCGTCGTTAAACCCAGTATAAATATTTATGTATGTGAAATCAACCTGGCGGAAGCTTTCTGCCCTATAGATACTGGGGACGCTTTAAATCGAAATGTGCATTTTAAATGCGAGCCTGCATTGTGTTGTTCTGGTTAAGGGTAGAACTCAGGCGAGGACTGGTTCCCCATGTAAACACGAGCCCCGTCCGGCGAGAGGGGCCAGCACAATTGTATCCACGAGAGATAGAAGTGGTCGAACAAATAAACAATCGTAAAAACTTTGCTGATGAAGAGAAATTCGTTTTTACTGGAAATATTTATCGAATTTCGAATACGTAATTGTGTTGGAAATGTTTCGTTTTGTGGCGATGAATAATTAACTCTCGAAATACCACCGCTATTCGACAGATAAAGTTGCTCCCGCTTGGAAATATTTGCGGTCGAACCGCCCGCTATCCACTCAGTGTTTGCAAGGTGTCTTCAGTGTTTCGGAACATAATTCAACGGTCACAATGAGAAAATGGCCGTGTTTAGATGCTTTGAATGAACAATGTTTGAGCACCGGATATGGTACGAGAAAAAAAATGTGCCTGAAACTTTTTGAATGATCATTATATTATTATATATATATATATATATATATATATATATATATATATATATATATATATATATATATATATATATATGTATATATATATATGTATATATATATATATATATATGTATATATATATATATATATATATATATATATATATATATATATATATATATATATATATACATATATATATATATATATATATATATATATATATATATATATATATATATATATATATATATATACATATATATATATATATATATATATATATATATATATATATATATATATATATATATATATATATATGTATATATATATGTTTATATATATATATATATATATATATATATATATATATATATATATATATATATATATATATATATATATATATCAGGGATGACTTCGGTTAACCGAAAACCGGTTCTGAATCGGTTCCAGATTCATAGGTTCTGAAATGGAGAATCGATTTCTTCTGTGATAATGTTTCAAATTATTCATCATCTTGGTTAGCTATTATGTATAATTGATGAATGTTTTCCAAGTGTGTTGTCGCAATATGAATTGTATGGATATAATTAATTAATTGGTTAATTAGTTCGGTATATCTCCCATCATGAAGAACATGGGAGTGAGCGTACCACGCGATCCAATCATCATTCTTAGAAAACATTCATACAGTCAAAATTAGCTTCAATATTTCAGTCTTAAATTACCTTCATCTTCAAAATTGTATTTTTATGTTCCTATTATCCTTTCTAAATTTTAATTTGTTTGTTATTCTGTGTCGATAGGCAACCCGATGTACATGGGCAGATATCAATGAAGATTTATATATATATCATTCAAAAATCCATCTCTGAAGGAGTGTTGGGAAGACTGAATTAATATAATTTTTTTTTTCCAATTTGAATATCATTTTATTCTTGTTCATACAACACATATTCTTGTACAAACATACATTTAAACATATAGTTTTATAACAATATCATAATACTAAATTAACAATACATGGAACCAATATCTCGACTCTATAAATATATACATCAATTTTGAACGTTTCAAAGTAAAATGGAATTGATCGCAAGAATTTAATTTAATTTTAAGAAAGAGATTTCAATTATGATGTTCAATCTTAATTTAGAAACAAGAAGTGAATGTCTCCGGGGACTGAGTAAGTTTGACAATTCAGGGATTCTATTAATCCAATTCTGTGGAAAACAAGATAACCATGATCCACCCACAAATCATATTCCTTGAAGCGAATCATCTCTATTCAATTAATAATGATTCCTACAACAATGATAAACCGCCTTCTATTGTTCCTAAGAAACTAAGCAGTTTATCAGACAAACGAGTCAAGTCCCTGCACCCTAATTGTTATGCAAATAGCAACACACCGCTCTGTACACCAAGGATATGCATGGATGGGGACAAAGGAAGACTTATACTAGCATCCACGGAGAAAGAGAGTCTTCTAAAAACTACATGATATATAAAAAATAAATTCAGGAAAAATTAATTATATAATTATACATGAATTTAATAATGTATTACAATGTAATAATTATAATTATAATATTATATTATTGTATGTAATGTAATAATTACAGTGCGTCGTTATAACCCAATAAATAATGTTCTTTCATATTTTTATTCTATGAAATACATGAATATTATTAGCATGATAAATATATATATATATATATATATATATATATATATATATATATATATATATATATATATATATATATATATATATATATATATATACATATATATATATAAATATACACTGAGCCTAGTGTTCGAGTGGCTAACACACTAAACCGTCATTTAGGAGACCGGGGTTTGATTCCCGCCATGGTCGACCATCCTGACAGGGGTTTTTCGTGGTTTCCCTCTGTCGTTCAGGTTGATACTGGGATGGTTCCTTAACAACAGGCCACAACCGACTCCTTCCTAATATCCAATAAAATCTAATAAAATAATCTCTCATCTCATCATCCCATCATCTCATATATCATTTACCGACGCCAATAGATCGTAGTCATCAGTGCAGTGCGTCGTTAAATATCGATATGAAAATGAAAATCATGGAAGATATATGTGAAAACATGGTAAAATACATAATCTTGCTCCGACATAAAATATTGGACTATTTTGAAAGATGATGTTGCGGTTATATTTCAAATATTTTCATAAAGAAATTCTTCATGTCTGAAATTTATTATATTTCAACTATATTTTGGGGTGGTAAGATCGCCCTTGTGGTGCCCCGTCCAAACGATCCTATCTTTCATACATAGCCTTAATTGGGGAACAATGATTTTGTATCAAGTTTCGATGTTATTAAAAAAAAAAAAAAAAAAAAAAAATATTTCAAAAATTTCAAATGTTCAAATGAAATTCTAAATTTGTATATAATATTCAAGAAACCCGCGTAAGACAAAGTCTTATTTGCTGTCTTAGAAAAAAAATTAAAGTAAAAGTAAGAGAGCACGGTACTGGAACTATTTAAAATCATCGACACTCATAAATATAACAGTGATATTTGTCTCTGTCAAGTTGGTAAGACAATCTTTCCTGGATACAAGCATAGATTACACTATACACAGCGAAAATCGATGCATAAATGAGTAAGACATACAATGCGGTCGTCTTGCTCGTTTAATAACGAGCTTTTGCGGAGCTTAAAGACAAATGTACCTCATAACTCTTGTCTCGAGTGCGTGTTATCTAATTGACTTTAGAGACACATATGTTGAATTAAACTGCGTAGTGTAATGAACGGCCACCAGGGGTTGTTTGGAACCGGCTTACATTTAATGGAAAATTCGATGAATACATTTTGTGAGAATTAATATATTATGAATTAATATATTAAATACGTGAAAGCTCTATTGGATATGATGTGTGATTATGTTCATTCTTTTATTGAAAGAAATATTATATTCTTTTATGGGGTGGTAAGATCGCCCTTGTGGTGCCCCGTCTAAACGATCCTACTTTTCATCCTTAGCCTTAATTGGGGAACAATGATTTTGTATCAAGTTTCGATGTTATTAAAAAAAAAATTTATTCGTTCATTTTTCAGCCATTTGTTAACGTTTTATACATTTTGAATGAACACTGTGTAAATGTTATCAAAAATAGTCAAATTTGTCGAAAAAGTAGAACTATTACATAAGCATACTTGACTAAAGACCCCATCAATAGGTCGATCAAGTGGGGGTAGAAATGAGTGGATAAGATATGAAGATCCTGCCAATAGCTATGTGCTTCTTTTATATATATTGGGTTTAACGACGCACTCTACTGATGACTACGTCGTTAAACTTAATATTAAAAAAAAGTTTTCAACAAAAAAACTGATCTCTAAATCGGTTCCCATGAACTTTTAAAGACCATCCAGATGGCCTGTTACTCAATTATAGCCTGATAATATATCTCACCTTGATCATGTAAATCATAATCACACTTTTATACAACTTTGGGTGGAAAACAGAGCTGAAATATTATGACAATTACTTTATTTATTGGAAGAAGATTTTCATACAGAAACTTGGACTGTGGAATGAATACGAGGTGCTAAAAGTTTTTTGGATAGTAATTACTTTTATGATTCATGAGAGATATTATTACCTCTGACTTCTCGGAGATTCGGGGCGACAAATGACCACTCTGCAGTTTCTACTTGGAGTTTTCATTGGATGAGCTTTTATGACTGTTCCATTTAACCGATCAAGAATTGTAACGAATACTGGAGGAGAAATGGCTTATTTGGAGTCCATTATTCATGCTGCTTTATTATTATGTCGGGAAATCGAACCCACACACAGCGTATAGTGTTCTCAGTGTCAGTGTAACATAAAAACGATCGTAGTGGTTATCCATTCGAACATATTGTAGTGAAACTGCTTCATACCATTCAGAGAAGTATCTTATAAAATACTGTCATCCATAATAAGCATTCACAACATGTTACGTGTTATTTGTATGTAACGGTACGCTGTGAGGTGGAAATATCGAGTGTTACTGTTACATACAACTGATCTTCACACCATTCAGAGAAGTATCTTATAAAATACTGTCATCCATAATAAACATTCACAACATGTTACGTGTTATTTGTATGTAACGGTACGCTGTGAGGTGGAAATAGCGAGTGTTACTGTTACATACAACTGATCTTCACACCATCCAGAGAAGTATCTTATAAAATACTGTCATCCATGATAAACATTCACAACATGTTACGTGTTATTTGTATGTAACGGTACGCTGTGAGGTGGAAATATCGAGTGTTACTGTTACATACAACTGATCTTCACACCATCCAGAGAAGTATCTTATAAAATACTGTCATCCATAATAAACATTCACAACATGTTACGTGTTATTTGTATGTAACGGTACGCTGTGAGGTGGAAATATCGTGTGTTACTGTTACATACAACTGATCTTCACACCATTCAGAGAAGTATCTTATACAATACTGTCATCCATAATAAACATTCACAACATGTTACGTGTTATTTGTATGTAACGGTACGCTGTGAGGTGGAAATATCGAGTGTTACTGTTACATACAACTGATCTTCACACCATCCAGAGAAGTATCTTATAAAATACTGTCATCCATAATAAACATTCACAACATGTTACGTGTTATTTGTATGTAACGGTACGCTGTGAGGTGGAAATATCGTGTGTTACTGTTACATACAACTGATCTTCACAACATTCAGAGAAGTGTCTTATAAAATACTGTCATCCATAATAAACATTCACAACATGTTACATGTTATTTGTATGTAACGGTACGCTGTGAGGTGGAAATATCGTGTGTTACTGTTACATACAACTGATCTTCACAACATTCAGAGAAGTGTCTTATAAAATACTGTCATCCATAATAAACATTCACAACATGTTAGGTGTTATTTGTATGTAACGGTACGCTGTGAGGTGGAAATAGCGAGTGTAACTGTTACATACAACTGATCTTCACACCATTCAGAGAAGTGTCTTATAAAATACTGTCATCCATAATAAACATTCACAACATGTTAGGTGTTATTTGTATGTAACGGTACGCTGTGAGGTGGAAATAGCGAGTGTAACTGTTACATACAACTGATCTTCACAACATTCAGAGAAGTGTCTTATAAAATACTGTCATCCATAATAAACATTCACAACATGTTAGGTGTTATTTGTATGTAACGGTACGCTGTGAGGTGGAAATAGCGAGTGTAACTGTTACATACAACTGATCTTCACACCATTCAGAGAAGTGTCTTATAAAATACTGTCATCCATAATAAACATTCACAACATGTTAGGTGTTATTTGTATGTAACGGTACGCTGTGAGGTGGAAATATCGAGTGTTACTGTTACATACAACTGATCTTCACACCATCCAGAGAAGTATCTTATAAAATACTGTCATCCATAATAAACATTCACAACATGTTACGTGTTATTTGTATGTAACGGTACGCTGTGAGGTGGAAATATCGAGTGTTACTGTTACATACAACTGATCTTCACACCATTCAGAGAAGTGTCTTATAAAATACTGTCATCCATAATAAACATTCACAACATGTTACGTGTTATTTGTATGTAACGGTACGCTGTGAGGTGGAAATATCGAGTGTTACTGTTACATACAACTGATCTTCACACCATTCAGAGAAGTATCTTATACAATACTGTCATCCATAATAAACATTCACAACATGTTACGTGTTATTTGTATGTAACGGTACGCTGTGAGGTGGAAATATCGAGTGTTACTGTTACATACAACTGATCTTCACACCATCCAGAGAAGTATCTTATAAAATACTGTCATCCATAATAAACATTCACAACATGTTACGTGTTATTTGTATGTAACGGTACGCTGTGAGGTGGAAATATCGTGTGTTACTGTTACATACAACTGATCTTCACAACATTCAGAGAAGTGTCTTATAAAATACTGTCATCCATAATAAACATTCACAACATGTTACATGTTATTTGTATGTAACGGTACGCTGTGAGGTGGAAATATCGTGTGTTACTGTTACATACAACTGATCTTCACAACATTCAGAGAAGTGTCTTATAAAATACTGTCATCCATAATAAACATTCACAACATGTTAGGTGTTATTTGTATGTAACGGTACGCTGTGAGGTGGAAATAGCGAGTGTAACTGTTACATACAACTGATCTTCACACCATTCAGAGAAGTGTCTTATAAAATACTGTCATCCATAATAAACATTCACAACATGTTAGGTGTTATTTGTATGTAACGGTACGCTGTGAGGTGGAAATAGCGAGTGTAACTGTTACATACAACTGATCTTCACAACATTCAGAGAAGTGTCTTATAAAATACTGTCATCCATAATAAACATTCACAACATGTTAGGTGTTATTTGTATGTAACGGTACGCTGTGAGGTGGAAATAGCGAGTGTAACTGTTACATACAACTGATCTTCACACCATTCAGAGAAGTGTCTTATAAAATACTGTCATCCATAATAAACATTCACAACATGTTAGGTGTTATTTGTATGTAACGGTACGCTGTGAGGTGGAAATAGCGAGTGTAACTGTTACATACAACTGATCTTCACAACATTCAGAGAAGTGTCTTATAAAATACTGTCATCCATAATAAACATTCACAACATGTTAGGTGTTATTTGTATGTAACGGTACGCTGTGAGGTGGAAATAGCGAGTGTAACTGTTACATACAACTGATCTTCACACCATTCAGAGAAGTGTCTTATAAAATACTGTCATCCATAATAAACATTCACAACATGTTAGGTGTTATTTGTATGTAACGGTACGCTGTGAGGTGGAAATATCGAGTGTTACTGTTACATACAACTGATCTTCACACCATCCAGAGAAGTATCTTATAAAATACTGTCATCCATAATAAACATTCACAACATGTTACGTGTTATTTGTATGTAACGGTACGCTGTGAGGTGGAAATATCGAGTGTTACTGTTACATACAACTGATCTTCACACCATTCAGAGAAGTGTCTTATAAAATACTGTCATCCATAATAAACATTCACAACATGTTACGTGTTATTTGTATGTAACGGTACGCTGTGAGGTGGAAATATCGAGTGTTACTGTTACATACAACTGATCTTCACACCATCCAGAGAAGTATCTTATAAAATACTGTCATCCATAATAAACATTCACAACATGTTACGTGTTATTTGTATGTAACGGTACGCTGTGAGGTGGAAATATCGAGTGTAACTGTTACATACAACTGATCTTCACACCATTCAGAGAAGTGTCTTATAAAATACTGTCATCCATAATAAACATTCACAACATGTTAGGTGTTATTTGTATGTAACGGTACGCTGTGAGGTGGAAATAGCGAGTGTTACTGTTACATACAACTGATCTTCACACCATTCAGAGAAGTGTCTTATAAAATACTGTCATCCATAATAAACATTCACAACATGTTAGGTGTTATTTGTATGTAACGGTACGCTGTGAGGTGGAAATAGCGAGTGTTTCTGTTACATAAGAGTGATCTTTACACCTTTTCCATTATTAAATTGATAATAATCGAAAAAATTATTATTAAGATAATGAAAATATATGGGTGGAGGTGCCGGTTTTCATGTAGCAATGCTTCAAGTATTCAGAACATAATTTATATATATATATATATATATATATATATATATATATATATATATATATATATACATATATATATATTTAGACGACTTTTCACCCAACAATCATTCCATTATCATCAGCTCATTCGTACCCCCATATAATCTAGCTGTTAGTGGGGTCGTAAATCATCATCCAAATGAAAATAAAAATAAAATGTGAAGCATTTTCACTACAATAAATCCAAACAGAAATCCACTACAATCGTTTATATGTCACATTGACACTGAAAACGTCACGCCGTATATAAGTTACCCTTGCAACGTATTCCCTATTAGTACCGTCTAATGCATCTCCAGTGGTGTGATCGAATTCAACCCGTCTGTATCTCTACCCTGTCTCTCTTGTTCGCAGTCGAATTACGCGACCCTTTCACCTTTTCACCCGGTCTGCTCCGAGTCTAGGGGGCTGCTATTTCCAGCCGCCGGCTCGCTGGCTCACTCGGCACAGGGGCCGTGTCGGCTACGCGATCGCAGGTAGGCGCTAAGGCGGTCCCAGTCGACATAGGGCACAATCTTCCCGCCAGGGTGGTTCCATAGATACTAGGCAAACGCGTTATGTGTTGCCGCGTTGATGGATGAGCTGGAACATATCAACTTATCTTTGGATTGGTTATTATATATATATATATATATATATATATATATATATATATATATATATATATATATATATATATATATATATATATATATATATATATATACACCTTGAGATCCAAACTATTACATCACTGCCATCTTATTCTCCATTATTGATTTATATGATAATAAAGAAAGCTTTGTTTCAATCGTTTACAATCAAGTGGTGACACTTGTTGTTTTGATTTAATAGGTATCTTAATAGCTTTGAATAATTAACACAAATTACATTATATATTTTTTTACATCGAAACGGCTGATCCGATTTGAGTGAAAGTTCGGAATAATGTGTATCATTATCAGATTAAAATTCCATGAGAATTTGAATCCTCTCAGATGAAATATTTTTTTCTGACCTGTGGAGCGCGAACAAAAAAAAAACAGGTACTTTTTTTTTGGGTATGGCGAAATTGAGTCTTCGCTTCGCTCATTCAATTGATGATCAGGCAATTTTAACAAGATATTAGTAACAAATACATCACAAGATGCAGACAATATTTGTCGTAAATGCTGATGAGTCAAATTTTATAATAATAATGGTAGAAAGATTACTGATTATTGTTCGCGTAACGACCCCACCAACAGCTAGGTGATACGGGGGTACGAATGTGCAGGTGATTATGAAATAGTGAAGTGATGATAAGTGAAAGGACGCTTAAAAAACGCCTTATGTGGAACTCGAACCCACGCCCAATAGTAACTTCAGTTTCTAAAGCGGTGCCTCAGCTGACTGAGCAACCGAGGGTGACTAAAAAAAAGATCAGTTGTATGTAACAGTAACACTCGATATTTCCACCTCACAGCGTACCGTTACATACAAATAACACGTAACATATTGTGAATGTTTATTATGGATGACAGTATTTTGTAAGATACTTCTCTGAATGGTGTGAAGCAGTTTCACTACAATACGTCTATCTAGAAAGTTCCTACAATCGTTTATATATCAAGTTGAAACTGAAAATGTTACTCCATGTAGGTGGGTCCGTCTCAAATTGAATGACAAAGTGAAATAGAGAATACAATAATTTAATTTTCTTTCGAATCGAGTTTGTTTCCAACATCGAGATCTTAGTGTGTAATTGCATCCTAAAGACAAGGTTGTCTACGAACTAAATAATTCAAACTGTCAATAATTATATTCAATCTCACTGCAAATTCCAGGATTCAACTCTTCCGAAATACGTAGCTGCGTTTCTTATCGTAAACCTCGTCATTGAAAAACACAATACTCAAAATATTTCGAAAAATAATATTAATAAAATTAATATTATTAATAAAATTAATATTAATATTAATTAAAATTAATTAAATATAATATGACAAAAATTGATTGAAATATTGAATCTCGCGAGAAATGGAAAAGTCTTGCTGAATTTAGTTATCAATTCGAATGCGTGAAAGAATATAACTAGTGGCTGAGCTGATGATGAGTCAGTCACTGAAATGTCGCCTGATTCGCTGATTTTTATCTCACAAAACTCGGCCTGGATTGGCGAAAAAATCAAGATTTGGTTTGGAAAGAACCGAATGAAAAGCATACAAAGACAAGATAATCGAAGAACCTTCTCCTTACCAACAAAAACTATCAAATTTGTCTCTATCTCTAAACGAATTAAACTCTCTTCTCAGCTTTTAATAAATGAGTGACGTCATTGCAAACTAGATTAAGCTCTTGTCTGTGGTTTTCCACCTCACGACCTCCATTTTGTTTTGACCAATCGTAATTCTGTTTATTTTATAATCACTCAGAAACTTTGTTTCGCTTAATACCAACACTGACACAATTAATTTACCTGAATCCCACATATGATCACAAAACCTTTGATCCTCATAGTATACTTGTATCCACCAAAGAAGAGGGTTATCTACCAACATTACAAACACAAATATCACTGTTATATTCGTATATATATTGTATTTTTTAAGTGTTCAATTTGTATTGACAAAATTCACGATTAAAAACACAACTTAATCTTACAGAATTCCAATCTGACGAATGTTTCTCTACAATTATTTCAGTTTCTAGAATCGTTCAGTTGGTATTGAACCGTTATTACACCATAAACACACTATACATCACTCTTGAACGAAGACAAACCACACAAAGGTTGTTCCTACCGACAAGCTGTTCAAAACAACACCCTTTGACTGTTGAATATCTAACTTCATACATTTCACATCCCCCCATCTGAAACTCACATCTGAATCCTCGCCCGGCAGTCCCATCATATCATATAGCATTGCCCGTCGGTGGTTCCGAGCCCGCGTTATCTACCAGCGTGGCAGCAGACACGGTTGCATACGCTCCGATAAATGTTTTAAGTATCTAATCTAGATAGGAAACTGGTTAGATTCGAGTGAAATGGCGATAAAGGTTTACAGGGAATGTGTTTAGAGGGGAATTATTATCGAGGCTGAAGGGAAATTGTTGGCGTTAAAGATGATAGTGTTAGGGGATGTTTATTAGGGGTTGTGATACTGATGATAACACTGGGTCATGTTGGGAGTAGATTGGGGGGGGGGGGGTGGTTTAGGGTGGTTGGTTGATATTTGATATGATTCGATATTATTATTATTGAAGGATCTTTATTGCTGGCGAAATTCGGCAGTTATTACATTTAACCAGTTTGAAACATAATTCACATAAATTTTAGAAACAAAATTAAACACACGGCAAATACAACAAAATACAGAAGGATACATAAATACATACAGTTGTCGTACACACATAGATATAATGAACATTATGTAGACTCACACAAAATCACTGTAACAAAATAATTGACGACTAGTGATTGACCCGCCCACAAACGTCACAAAACAAAACATCCAATCAAATGGGCTTTTTTATGTGAGGAATTTCACATTCACCTATCAGAGTATCTCTAAATTCCCACACGAAGTATAGATCAAGGTGGCCTGCCGATTAGCCACGCCTATCACTAGTGGTCAATTAAAAGTATAACAAAATATTTTCAGTAAATTTACCACCAATTTTTTCTTTGCACTCAACATTCATAGGAAGAAAAAATAAAGAGAACCAATAGTGAAAAAGAAGCATCAATTGGAACTTGACAATAAATTCAATGAAAAGTGAACAAATTGATGTTATAGGCCTGCTGAACCAGTGTCACAAAAAGTATTTATCATCGCTTTGAATTTGAAGAAGAAATTTTGTACATTCAGTTTTGAAGTTTTTATCATTTTGAGTTTTCATTCGATCAAGTAACGCATTCCACGCTCGAGGTGCCAGAGTTGAAAAAGTCGATTCAGAAAGAGACTTTGCGTGTAGTGGAATAGCAAAATTATTGTGACGCGTGCAATACATATAATATCTATACGAAAATTGTCAATTTTCAAGTCGAAAATTGATGAAAAAAAAAGTACCGATGTTATTTTTATATATTTTTAGGGGGCATTTATCGAGTCGTAATCCGAAATTATTTTCGCGATACCTCGAACGCTCCGGCTACCGGGCCAGGCGCAAGAATGACCCCAAATTTCAACTTCGTCAATAATTTTTGTCATCAAATCATTCTCTGATGTTCGTAGATAGAAGCATCACGATGAACGTGGTGAAGTTACAGCTCATTCGGGTGAATGGTGTGGAAATGGCAAGCATTTCACTTCCACCCTCATTTTTCCGTTTTCGACTGAGGTACCCCCGTTGACAGAAAGTCGAAACTTGATGAATAAAAGAGAGTCCACCTTTTTTTGATATATTTTTTCATGGTGTTTATAGAGTTGTTATTCGAAGAAATTTGGGGATATTTGGCCAGGTGCCAGAATGCCCCAAAATTTCAAATTCGTCAATAAATTTTTCCCATGGATTTTGTTCATACAATTCGTCGATAGGAGCATCACGATGAATGTGGTGAAGTATCAGCTAGATCAGGTGTTTGGTGTGGAAATGGGGAGCATTTTACTTTTCGCGTTTTCTACTAAGGGTACCCCCTTGACAAAAAGTAGAAAATTGACGAGAAAAAAGGTGACGATGTTATTTCTTTTTATTTTGAAGGGCTTTTATCGAGTTAAAATCCGAAGAGATTTTTGCGATACCTCAAACGGTCCGGCTACCGGGCCGGACGCAAGATTGCCCCAAAATTTCAACTTCGTCAATAAATTTTTCCCATGAATTTTGTTTGTACAATTCGTAGATAGGAGCATCACGATGAATGTGGTGGAGTATCAGCTCGATCGGGTGTTTGGTGTGGAAATTGGGAGCATTTTACTTTTCGCTTTTTCTACCCTTGACAAAAAGTAGAAAATTGACGAGAAAAAAGGTGACGATGTTATTTCTTTTTATTTTGAAGGGCTTTTATCGAGTTAAAATCCGAAGAGATTTTTGCGATACCTCAAACGGTCCGGCTACCGGGCCGGACGCAAGATTGCCCCAAAATTTCAACTTCGTCAATAAATTTTTCCAATGAATTTTGTTTGTACAATTCGTAGATAGGAGCATCACGATGAATGTGGTGGAGTATCAGCTCGATCGGGTGTTTGGTGTGGAAATTGAGAGCATTTTACTTTTCGCGTTTTCTATTAAGGGTACCCCCTTGACAAAAAGTCGAAAATTGATGAAAGAAAAAGGTGACGATGTTATTTTTTTTCAATTTGAGGGGCATTCATCGAGTTATAATCCGAGGAGATTTTTGCGATACCTCAAACGGTCCGGCTACCGGGCCGGACGCAAGATTGCCCCAAAATTTCAACTTCGTCAATAAATTTTTCCCATGAATTTTGTTTGTACAATTCGTAGATAGGAGCATCACGATGAATGTGGTGGAGTATCAGCTCGATCGGGTGTTTGGTGTGGAAATTGGGAGCATTTTACTTTTCGCTTTTTCTACCCTTGACAAAAAGTAGAAAATTGACGAGAAAAAAGGTGACGATGTTATTTCTTTTTATTTTGAAGGGCTTTTATCGAGTTAAAATCCGAAGAGATTTTTGCGATACCTCAAACGGTCCGGCTACCGGGCCGGACGCAAGATTGCCCCAAAATTTCAACTTCGTCAATAAATTTTTCCAATGAATTTTGTTTGTACAATTCGTAGATAGGAGAATCACGATTAATGTGGTGGAGTATCAGCTAGATCGGGTGTTTGGTGTGGAAATGGGGAGCATTTTACTTTAAGCGTTTTCTACTAAGGGTACCCCCTTGGCAAAAAGTCGAAAATTGATGAAAGAAAAAGGTGACGATGTTATTTTTTTTCAATTTGAGGGGCATTCATCGAGTTATAATCCGAAGAGATTTTTGCGATACCTCAAACGGTCCGGCTACCGGGCCGGACGCAAGATTGCCCCAAAATTTCAACTTCGTCAATAAATTTTTCCAATGAATTTTGTTTGTACAATTCGTAGATAGGAGCATCATGATGAATGTGGTGGAGTATCAGCTCGATCGGGTGTTTGGTGTGGAAATTGGGAGCATTTTACTTTTCGCTTTTTCTACTAAGGGTACCCCCTTGACAAAAAGTAGAAAATTGACGAAAAAAAAAGGTGACGATGTTATTTCTTTTTATTTTGAAGGGCTTTTATCGAGTTAAAATCCGAAGAGATTTTTGCGATACCTCAAACGGTCCGGCTACCGGGCCGGACGCAAGATTGCCCCAAAATTTCAACTTCGTCAATAAATTTTTCCAATGAATTTTGTTTGTACAATTCGTAGATAGGAGCATCACGATGAATGTGGTGGAGTATCAGCTCGATCGGGTGTTTGGTGTGGAAATGGGGAGCATTTTACTTTACGCGTTTTCTTCTAAGGGTACCCCCTTGGCAAAAAGTCGAAAATTGATGGAAGAAAAAGGTGACGATGTTCTTTTTTTTCAATTTGAGGGGCATTCATCGAGTTATAATCCGAAGAGATTTTTGCGATACCTCAAACGGTCCGGCTACCGGGCCGGACGCAAGATTGCCCCAAAATTTCAACTTCGTCAATAAATTTTTCCAATGAATTGTGTTTGTAAAATTCGTAGATACGAGCATCACGATGAATGTGGTGGAGTATCAGCTCGATCGGGTGTTTGGTGTGGAAATTGGGAGCATTTTACTTTACGCGTTTTCTACTAAGGGTACCCACTTGACAAAAAGTAGAAAATTGATGAGAAAAAGAGTGCCGATGTTATTTCTTTCATTTTTTAGTAGCATTTATCGAGTTATAATCCGAGAAGATTTTTGCGATACCTCGATCGGTCCGATTACCGGGCCGGACGTAAGATTGTCACAAAATTTTAACTTGATCAACATTTTTTTCTCATAGAATTTTTGTGTGTCTTTTGTAGATAGGAGCATCACGATGAATGTGGTGAAGTATCAGCTCGATCGGGTGTTCATTGTGGAAATGGTGAGCATTTTACTTTTCCGCGTTTTCTACTAAAATTAAGGGACTCCCCATAATGTCTCAATTTACTATCACATGCGTCCCTCTATACTCCTTTTCACTTGAGCTGGCGGTTATCTACAAACCTTTAACACACATAACAACACTGTTACATCAAGAAATTTGATCTTGAAAGACATGAGATTTGAAAAAAGAACACAACTCCATCGTTCAGAAGTTTCAAATATTTAAATATTTCAAAGTTACTCTACAGAAACTAAAGTGTTCACAATTATTATCATGTTGGTAGAAGACTTTCATCTTCCGTGGACAATAGTATACATTGAAATTATACCAAGCATTTTTTAAGTCAAGAATCTTGTTAATTGATTCTTAATTAGCTCGTAATTGACTTGTAATCAGACTATCAACTCTGTATTGTTCGATGGCGTTAGTTTCCAATGAGTGACTGTTAATATGTTCTCAAGCATCTACGATTACATTACGTCGTTAAACACAACCCCCTTGCTCTAGATCGCATACAAAGAGGTGCATTAATTATCCGACGCTGGCGTTAAACATCCAGTTAACTCGAGATGTTGAGTTAATTGCTCTTCTTATTTATATGACGTAACAGATAAAATTTAATATTGCAATTTTATGTTTATTATTATATTAATAATTGAATCTTGTTGGGAATTGGAATTAATTTCTCAACAACTGGAACATGTTATTATTTCCTCTTCAGTTATCAAGTATTTTATAGCACATCGGTGCTGTGAATAATTGTAGCAATTAACAAACCATCACATTGCAAACAATAATAATTGTTATTTTATCATTCCAAGTCTGATGATAAATTGGTATTTTTAATTCAATTTTCTGTTTGTAGTCGTTCAATTGTTATTGTTCTTTTTCAATGGAAGCGATGGATAAACAGGAAGTGGGATTGAAACGAAGCTCCGTAACAACATAACATATTGTGAATACCGTATTTATTATCTGTATCTTCTATGGGCCGATGTGTCTGTGTATTGCGGTGTGTGTTTGTGTGTGTGTTGAATGAGCGAATTATTTATTTATTTTCATTCAATTTTTTCAGAATTGTATATTCGATCTTTTTATTTATCGATTCATTGCATATATGTCTGAGACTTATTATTATTACTAGGAGAACGCGTTATGTGTTGCCGCGTTGATGGATGAGCTGTAACATATCAACTTATATCTTTGGATTGGTTATTATATGTACATACACCTTGAGATTCAAACAATTACGTCACTGCCATCCTAATTCCTGATCAATTTCTATGATGATAAATAAGGCTTTTCTAGTCGTTTTTTGGATTGGTGAGACCTGTTGCTTGGATTCAATTGGTTTGAGTAATTTTAAAAAATTGATTATATATTTTTTACATCAAAACAGCTGATCTGATTGGACTGAAAGTTCGGAATAAGGTGTATAATTATTATATTAAAATTCCCTGAAAATTTTAATTCTCTCGAAGGAAATATTTTTGACGAATTTTTTCCTCTTGGTTATTCTTATTGAATTTTTGAAAATTTTGAAATGAGTTTTCTCAGAAGTGATTCAATCGATTGCGCCTCAAAACTATACAGTATCGAATTAGATAAGAACATTTATGTATGCCAAGTTTCAACTGATTCTGAATTTTCTTTTGACCTGTGGAGCGTGAACAAAAAACAAAAAAAGGCAATTTTTTCGGGTATGGTGAAATTGAGTCTTCGCTTCGCTCATCCGAGAGAAAATATCATATCAACAACACGAAATTTAACACAACATGTGATGCATATGTTTTCCGAGACTTTGAAAGCTACTAAAACACAATAATCTTTTATTCGAGTGAATAAAATGTGTCTCAAAATATAAAATATGTATTTTATTATTTCATAAAAAAATAACCCAGTTGACAATATTATCTAATCTCTGTACGTATGTTATGTTATATTGTTAAGAGGCCGCGCTCTACGCGGTCTCGTTGTTCGCTCGCTTCAGACCAGAGTTTAACATGTATCGTGTGCTGGGCGCAACCCATAGACTAACCCGCCGAACTCATATTCACATAAACGCCGTTAATTCCCTTACTCACACTTCTGATATATGTCACATTCCATGATTGTTTGTTTTTTCATGAGAAAATATGTATCTAGGTTTTCGTAAATTGGAAATTTTTCCATTTTCCATTCGAAGAATTTGAAAAATCACAAATTATCAGTTCAAAATTCTGTATTCACGGTAACCTTCGTTTTTCAATTACTAACTGAGTGCAAAAACACTCATATCGATATCACAAAAGTTACGGCCGTGAGAGTTAGCTGCGTGAAATACGAGCGCCCTTAAGGCGGTGGAACAGTGCTGCCGCCTGGCGTCTCTGGTGCGTGGGCGCTGAAAGGGGTGTGGTGACGAGGAGGGGGGGGGGAGAGGGGGGGACACAACATTAGTTGGAGGAAGACATCAATCACGGCCAGGATGACAAGCAAAGCAGTGCAGTCTGGCGGTAGGAACAGGAAGTGGGCCACGATGCGCCACCTGATTGGATAGAATGTTTTTCACGAGAAACTCGCAGTCATGAATAGAAATTTAGTAAAGAGATTAAATTCTTTGTTGGTTTTTCTGGATTAGTGTTAAATTATTTTTCATGTTTTTCTCTCAAGTCATTATAATGAGAAAAAATAATTGATTATCGATAAAATAATTGATTATCGAAACAATCATATACTTGTATTCACCATATGGGGAGGTCGTCTACCAACTGGATAAAACTTTGGAGATTACTATAATTTCGATGTATTTCACTGAACGTCATGCTTTTGAAAGATGAAGATGTCTTTATTTTCCTTAATCACGTCGTAAAATTTCATTAACACCTGAAAATACACGGCAATAAAAAGGTGATATTTATGTTCATGATGTTGGTAGATGAACATTTTCTCTCGCGGATACAAGTGTTATGAGAAAACTACCCGATAATACCGTTAATCACAGCTCTGAGTAAGAGAGAGAGAGAGAGAGAGAGAGAGAGACGGAGAGAGAGAGAGACAGCCCGAGCAAGATGTTGTTGCTGTTGTTGTTGTTGCTGTTGTTGTTGTTGCTGTTGTTGTTGTTGTTGTTGTTGTTGTTGTTGTTATTGTTGTTCTTGTTGTTTTTGTTGTTGTTGTTTGCAGCCCAAACTAACATGAATGGTTACCCAATCAGACTGACCAAGTCAACCTAACCTAAACTAACGAACCTTTTCAAAAACAAACATCCCAAACTGGTAAAATATATTGTAAACTAAAACCAATCTAGAATCTACTTCCGGTCCGACAAACAGCCACTTGGAGTCTCATTCATCCTTCACTGCCTTCTAGATACTTCCATCACAGTTCGTGTAATATGAAACGTGTCGATAAAGTTCAACTCTGACCTCCTCGGGCGATCAGTATAAAGATATCATACAATCAAAACAAGGACGAACTAGGTCACTGCAAATTGAATGTTTACCGACAGAAATGGAGTTATTTTAACTGTACACATTCTGGCGATGAAACATTAAACTAGTGCGACTCTAGTATGGAGTGACGTGGTTTAAGAGGGCGTGGGAGACGATTTGTCGAATACAGGGAGTCGAAAAAATGATATTTTAAAATAACTGCATTTGAAAATACTAGGAAAATGAGTTATGTATTGCCGCGTTGATGGATGAGCTGGAACATATCATCTTATCTTTGGATTGGTTATTATATATATATATATATATATATATATATATATATATATATATATATATATATATATATATATATATATATATATATATACACCTTGAGATCCAAACCATTACATCACTGCCATCTTATTTACCAATGAATGTATATGATAATGAAGAAGGCTTTTTTTAATTGTTCACGATTAATTGGTGACACCTGTTGTTTGGATTTAATTGGTATCTTAATAGCTTCGTTTGATTTACAAAAATTGCGTTATATATTTGTTTACATCAAAACGGCTGATCCGATTTGAGTGAAAGTTCGGAATGATATGTATCATTATTGGATGAGCGAAGCGAAGACTCAATTTCACCATACCCGAGAATTTTTTTTTTCGCGCTCCACAGGTCAAAAGAAAATTCAAAATCAGTTGAAACTTGGCATACATAAGTGTCCTAATTTGATGCAATACTGTATAGTTATAAGGCGCAATCGGTTGAACCACTCCTGAGAAAACTTATTTCAAAGTTTTCAAAAATCCCATTAGAATAACTCAGAGGAAAATATTCGTTAAAAATATTTCCTTCGAGAGAATTCAAATTCTCAGGAAATTGTAATATAATAATTATACACATTATTACAAACTCTCAGACGAATCAGATCAGCCGTTCTGATGTAAAAAAAATATTTAATCTCATTTTTTTTAAATCACTCAAAGATACTAATCAAATCCGAGCAACAGGTGTCACCATTCAACCAAAAACAATTTAGACAAAGCCTTCTTTATTATCATCATAGAAATGAATCAGGAAATAAGAGGTCAGTGAAGTAATGGTTTGGATCTCTAGGTGGATATATATATATATATATATATATATATATATATATATATATATATATATATATATATATGTATATATATATATATATATATATATATATATATATATATATATATATATTTATATATATATATATATATATATATATATATATATATATATATATATATATATATGTCTATATATATATATATATATATATATATATATATATATATATATATATATATATATATATATATATATATATATATGTATATATATATATATATATATATATATATATATATATATATATATTCATATATTTATATATATATATATATATATATATATATATATATATATATATATTCATATATATATATATATATATATATATATATATATATATATATATATATATAACCAATCTGAAGATATGTTGATATATTGTTACAGCTCATCCATCAACGCGGCAACACATAACGCGTTCGCGTAGTAATATTGATATCTGATACCGTTCAAAACTGATTATCAATAACATATATTTGTCTCACTCTCTCAATGAACATGTATTGTTTCAACTGCGTTCTGTCCATGCTGGATACGGTCTAGACCCAATCACAAAGCGCTGGAAACATTTGTTCAACAGTCTGTGTTTACATTCAATATGCTGGACAAACTCGGATGAAAATAAAACGAAATAAACGCCAATAAACGCCCAAACGCCAAAAAAACGCCAATAAACGCCAATAAACGCCAAAAAAAACGCCAATAAACGCCAATAAACGCCAATAAACGCCAATAAACGCCAATAAACGCCAATAAACGCCAATAAACGCCAATAAACGCCAATAAACGCCAATAAACGCCAATAAACGCCAATAAACGCCAATAAACGCCAATAAACGCCAATAAACGCCAATAAACGCCAATAAACGCCAATAAACGTCAATGAACGTCAATGAACGAATGAAAATGTACAACACTACAACAGTTTAACGAATGGAATACGTCACTGGTTGTGATATAATGGAAAATGAAAAGTTTTTGAAGTGGAGTAAAAACACGACTCCTCCACCAAAATATGAAACTGATTATTATTTGGTAAAAATAGTATAGAATGTTGAAAGGAAATAGGAGGGCAGTGACGTGATGGTTCGGATCTCAAGGTGAATATATATATATAACCAATCCAAAGATATGTTGATATGTTCCAGCTCATCCATCAACGCGGAAACACATAACGCGTTTGCCTAGTATCATATAATACATTCATTCATTGCAAAATTCAAATCATTAGACGAGCTTTAGCGAGTATTCAATTCGACATACTGAAAAAAATTGGTGTTCGTTTTTATGTTGTTTTTTTTTCATGTTTTTTTGTCGGTTCTCCACAGGTCAAACGGCTACAGCTATCAACTTCAAACTTTTTTATATCATGGTTCCTCATCTAACTCAGATCTGTATAGTTGTGTGGCATTATCGGATATTAACTTTTCTTAACGAATTCTAGAAATTTCAAAAATACCCATTATAATAACACAGCGGAAAAAAAAGAAAATATTTTTATTTTCAAAAAAAATTAAATTTTGCGTGAAGTTGGGTTACATTTTGATACACATTTCTGAGAACTTTCAGCTTGATCGGGTGAGCCATTTGAAAAAAAAACATAAAATGTGCTAAATTGGTACCACTCGAAGCAGTTTTTACCCATTTCTGAATTAAATGTCACCCAATAGGCGAATGTAGGCATAAGTTTGGTCATAAAAGTCGACATACTATTACTCTCCGCTCGTCTAACAACGCGTATATAGCGTTTTCCTAGTTACAATAGAATAAGAGTAGAGACAAACAAAAAATTCGAAAAGAGGCAAGAAATGGAGTGAATCGGAGTAAAATGGCTTTGCGGCCAGCTTTGTTGTTTATAAAATAATAAGTTGAAGCTAACCCCAACTTTTCGATCCCCTCCAAGAAGTTCCCATTATAAATACGAGAAAACACGTTCCATATTTAACGATCTGAAGTTTCTCCCTTGTTACGGTAACCTACCCTGTTGTCGGTTACAATCATTATACTAATACGTCAGAGATGAAGGCTCGAACCACCCGTGCGCTAGTGGTGTGAGGTAGGGGGGACGGTCGCTCGGAACATTCACATCTCGTGGATACCTCGGGCGTACCTTGAGATAATGTTCCATCAAAACTTGACGTAACTTTTACTTGAAAAAAGTCTAAACTAAAACATAAACATTCTCTTGGGAAGTATTAGCACAACTTTTAAAATATTCTATTCTATATAAATATGTGTATAATTTTGGGCTATAGCTTTACGCAACTCTTCCTAATTCATAATGCAGACTCTCTCCGGAGCTGGGAAACATGAGGGTTTTGGAACTTTCAGTTCTGCATGGTGAATAAAGTTGAGATTATTTTGTGAATCGTATTATTATGATCCTCAACGTTTATTCAACTAGGCAAACGCGTTATGTGTTTCCGCGTTGATGGATGAGCTGGAACATATCAACTTATCTTTGGATTGGTTATTGGATGAGCGAAGCGAAGACTCAATTACACTATACCGAAAAAAAAGTGCCTGTTTTTTTTTGTTTTTTTTTTGTTTTTGTTTTTTTTGTTTTTTTGTTCGCGCTCCACAGGTCAGACGAAAATTCAAAATCAGTTGAAACTTAGCACACACATGAACCCCTATCTGACTTGATGCTGTATAGTTTTAAGGCGCGATCGGTTGAACCACTTCTGAGAAAACTCATTACAAAGTTTTCAAAAATCTCATTAGAATAACCCGGAGGAAAACATTCGTGAAAAATATTTCATCTGAGAGGATTCAAATTCGCAGGGAATTTCAATCTGATAATGATACACATTATTCCGAACTTTTACTCAAATCGGTTCAGCCGTTTCGATGTAAAAAAATGTATAATGTTATTTGTGTTGATTATTCAAAGCTATTAAGATACCTATTAAATCAAAGCAACAAGTGTCACCACTTGATCGTGAACGATTAAAACAAAGCCTTCTTCATTATCATATAAATTATTATTGAAAAATAAGATGGCAGTGATGTAATGGTTTGGATCTCAAGGTGTATATATATATATATATATATATATATATATATATATATATATATATATATATATATATATATATATATATATATATATACATATATATATATATATATATATATATATATATATATATATATATATATATATATATATATATATATATATTTGTATATATAATAACCAATCCAATGATAAGTTGATATGTTCCAGCTCATCCATCAACGCGGAAACACATAACGCGTTTGCATAGTTATATATATATATATACACCTTGAGATCCAAACCATTACATCACTGCCATCTTATTTTCCATTATTAATTTATATGATGATAAAGAAGGCTTTGTTTTAATCGCTTACAATCAAGTGGTGACACATGTAGCTTGAATTCAATAGGTATCTTAATAGCTTTGAATGATTCACAAAAATTACATTATATATTTTTTACATAAAAATGGCTGATCCGATTTGAGTGAAAGTTCGGTGCAATGTGTATCATTGTTAGATTGAAATTTCCTGAGAATTTGAATTCTCTCGGATGAAATATTTTTCATGAATATTTTTCTCTAGCTTATTCTCATGGGATTTTTGAAAACTTTGAAATGAGTTTTCTCAGAAGTGGTTCAACTGATCGCGCCTCAAAACTATACAGTATTGAATTGGATAAGGATACTTGTGTGTGCCAATTTTCAACTTATTTTTAATTTTCGTCTGACCTGTGGAGCGGGAACAAAAAAAAGTACTTTTTTTTCGGGTATGAAGAAATTGAGTTTCCGCTTCGCTCATCCAATGAAATTGTGTACTGTTCTTTTGCAATTTGTGTGAGATATATTCTCCGAAGAAGTATTCATTGAAGACATAATAAATGCTGCGCGATGAAATTACGTGAACTTGTATATCCGCTTTCGTGTTTTTATCCACAAAATGCCTATTAGGTGTTAAATTTCCAATACGTTGAATGCGTGGTGAAATATATTGGCAAGTAGTGTAATTTTGACCGCGTTAACAGCACAATTTTGGTATTCATTATATATATATATATATATATATATATATATATATATATA
>OZ023331.1:47846988-47854488 GCA_964007535.1 Brachyptera risi | reverse complement strand
ACTCCTGAAATATGATTGATTTTTTCACCTATTGCTCAGTTAAACTGATCGAAAACTTGCTATAGATTGTTGATACCGACTATACACAAGTCGGTAAGGCCTATATTTGCTGAGCACTCGGTGGAAATACATACATGTGAACTACTTTGCCAGTAGATTCAATAATTACTCAATACCACCGCAATGCTCTAACCGAATTATGTAATCTCAAGACATTCGACGTGGCTGTCGGCTGCCGTGATGAAGATTAAGAGGGGGGGCGGCGCACTGGGGGTCGTGGGGGTGGGGGGGGCGGGAGATTGAGTGGGATGTAAATAGCCTATCGAGGTAGAAATGCGGGAAAGGAAGCTAATGGTAGAATTTACAGTGCGGTAGAAGATCTACGATATGTAGAGAGAGAAAGAGAGAGAGAAAGAGAGAGAGAGAGAAAGAGAGAGAGAGAGGGAGAGAGAGAGGAGAGAGAGAGAGGAGAGAGAGAGAGAGAGAGAGGAGGGAGAGAGAGAGAGAGAGAGAGAGAGAGAGAGAAAGAGAGAGAGAGAGAGAATTCATTCCATGTCGTTCTCACATATCAATTATATATATATATATATATATATATATATATATACATATATATATATATATAAGATATAATAAGATATATATAGAAGATGGAAGGTTATTTTACTATGTGTTTTTGACATTGAGAAGGAGTCGGTCGTGGCCTGTTGATAAGGAACCATCCCAGTATCAACCTGAACGACAGAGGTGAAAAACATCCTGTCAGGATGGTCAACCATAGCGGTAATCGAACCCCGGTGTCCTGAATGACGGTTCAGTGTACTAGCCACTCGACGTAACACTCGTATCAGTTTCCATCGTCATTACATTTGTAACAATTAATGTTGTATTCCTCTATATAATCCATTTAATGTGAGTATACATAATTAAATTCACTCTATACATTTGACATTATAATGCCATTTGACAGCGATGACGTCTGAATATTACAACAATGATGTATTACTGTTTAACGACGCTGGTTTATTACACAGTCTATATCGTGTTCATTATCAATGCATTCCGCTCGGATTAGTGCTTTAATCCTGGACCGAACATTGAAACTATTCCGGGTCATTTGCAATCACTTCTCTCCGTCTGACAGCCCCCCCCCTCCCCCCCCCCCCTCCCCATCATGACGTTCTGCACAGGCGGGTAGCGCAGTCACGACAACGCCTTGCCTATAGGTGACGTCACTGACAGTGTTGGAGAAGTTCACTTATAAAAGGTACTTTTGAAATGTTTAGTTCGTGTCAAATGAATTGATATTTTAAAAAGTTCAATGTTTGTTTTCGTGGCTTTGCTGTAAAAGTTCAAGTTCAAAATTTAAAAAAAAAACATTATTTTATTCAAAAATTCACCTTAAAAATTATATTGGAAAAAGAGTTTTAAAAAAATATGAAATCCTATGATCCCATGATGAAATCCCGAACAGGGAATATTATACATTCGGGATAGATCGTAAAATAGTCGATCTTATTCGGTATTTGGGCGGGGAAGTACGGACAGTGCGATCGTGTCGAATAGGATAATGAGTGATCGAAAATTATGAACTTTCAAATGAACGTTTTATTCCGTTAAAGATCACCGAAAAATCGAGCGCGAAGAAAGTTTAACAGCGTCCACTGTAAATGTAACGCGTTCATTTTAAAAGTGCACTACTCACCACTGGTCACTGACGGCGCGTTAACGACGTGTCATATGACACAGGGCTGATGTGTGTTTGATACAAGATTCAGGATCTTGTAAACTGTAGAAATATACTCGGATTTGACCGGGAATAGGAAAACGCAGCGTATCCAGGCTTCTGTCATAAAACCAGTGTTGGGTAATGAACTTTTAAAATGAACGCGTTAGTATTTTCTGAACTTTTTTCCAATCAACGCGTTACATTCACAGTCGACTATCTTGAACTTTCTGCACGCTCGATTTTTCGGTGATCTTTAACAGAATAAAACGTTCATTTGAAAGTCCATAATTTTAGATCACTCATATTCCTATTCAACACGATCGCACTATCCGTACTTCGCCATCCAAATTCCTAATGAGATCGACTACATTATACGGTCCATCCCGAATGTATAATATTCCCTGTTCGGGATTTCATCATGGGATCACTTGTCACCAGGTGAGCCCTTTTTGTTGATCCTTTTTTTCATATAATTTTCAAGGTGAATTTTTAAACGAAATAATGTTTTTTTTTTTTTTCATTTCAACTTGAGCTTTTACAGCAAAGCCACAAAAACGAACTTTGAACTTTTTAAAAGATCGATTTATTTGATATGAACTGAATTTTTCAAAAGTTCCTTTTATAAGTGAACTTCCCGAACTCTGCATAAAACTATCAACATTAAGACTACTAAACATTCTGATTGGTCAGTTGCAACTGGTGGACATTGTTTTCTGTCTCTTCCAACAATGGGTGACGTCACTTGACAGAAAGAAGCCTATTGGTAGTGAGTAGGATGAGCGAGATGTTCCCAGATGTATCATTAACAAACAAGGAATGAAATTATTCGAGAAAATGTAGTTAGATTGCGTCTCACGAGAAATGAAAATGCGTTATTTTAGCTAATTATCATCGTTTCTTTTTTTCTTTTTTTATTCATTTGAATAGTTTTGTACAATGTTATATAGTGTTTTACGCTCATAAAATAACCACAGAGCCTGAAACAGGCTTGTCTGTGGGTGCACACAATGTACATGTACAGTACATGTGAGGCATACAAATTATATTTAAAGTGAAATATTAGAAAAAGTATCATAAATGGTAAACAGAACAGTTTAATATATTATAGTAATCAAGTGCAGGGTTCGTGTGAAAAATGTTATACTCAAGTTGTAAGTGATGTTAAGTGATGTTGTAAGTGATGTTAAGTGATGTTGTAAGTGATGTCAAGTGATGTTTTAAATGATGTTTCAAAAGTATAATTGGTAATTTCAAGTGTGATAATAAGTTAATTAGACAGTTATGGCATTATCAAGTATAATGTATAATTCGTAAACCGCACCAGAATATTCTCTGTTTTCATAATTTGTTGTCATTCTATATTCAAAAATGTGTCAACAATCCATTTTGAAATATAAATTCAATTTGACATTTTTTTCTTTCTGTTTGTGATACAAATGTCACATATCACATTATGTTAACTGGAACTCTCCATCATTTGTTTGTCGAACCATCCGAGGTAAAATCATCAAACGCAAACTGAACGTTACCATAATTATAAATATGATATAATTATATTATAAACTGATATCTCGTTTGATATGATGATACTAAACATTTGTCGGGTTTGTATCCTTGTTTGATATTTCCGTACCAATTAAGGTGGAACAGAAGCAGGTATCGGAGTCATCCTTTGATGTGCAACTAGCGCGCCGTGCGGAAATAACGACAACTACTGTTCAATGGACGCTCCGAGGTATCTAGCCTTTGTCAACTAGTGTATACTTGTATCTACATGAGATCGAGTTCGAATACCAACTTGATAATATATAAACTTCAGTAATCACATTTAGGCCCTAATATCGCCACAATACACGGGACACAAACGATTTGACAATTGACTTGGCCAACTAGATGTCAATTGACGACTCGAAATAGGCGTGGCTTCATCAGTCAGCCAGTTGGATCTATGTCATTTGAAGATACCCCGATTGGATATCTGAATATGACTAGAGTTTCAACAGCGCTGTTGATTGGACGGTATGATTTGTGACGTCAAGGGGGCGGAGACTGCGAGTCGTCAATTGATTTGGCCAACTCAATTGGATTGTCAAATACTTTTTCATTCCATTCATTCATTTTATTCATTGTAAGTTTCATTTAGACCCGTTATACCAAGTTTAGTTAGTCTTTATCTGAGAGTTGGTGAAAACAAATATAGCATGGGTAACCATGGTGATAACAACTTTAAACTGCCAGTTAGAGTGACTCCAACATTGGTAATTCAGGCACTCGAAGAAAGCCAAGTAACCATTAGTCGGACCGGAAGTAGAATTCATGTTGGTTTTAGTTTAGATTAAATTAGTTCAGGATGTTTGTTTGATTAGGTAATTTAGTTTATAGGTTAGCTTAGTTAGTTTAGGATCACTAAATCAGTGAGATAATATTTTTTAGGATAACAACAACAACAACAACAACAACAACAACAACGTCCAACAGTTTGAACTGTTCAGTTGACATTTCAGTAGACAGAAAATTGTTATGAAATTGTGGCAGATTTTGAATACATCTATAGCAATATAGAACACTGCATTACTTGATTCAAAAATATCCGAAAATATTCAAAGATATTTGTCAGAAGAAGTTTTCTCATTTTCAAATGGATGGATATGGTTTTGATGTTTCAACACTTTCGAAAGACGTAGTTGTAGTTCTCTTAGTAAACCTTGTCCTAAAAAATCAAAATATCAACAAATGACACAGCTATACAAATACAGCAGCCAAGAAAAAGTTGCAGGTACGCTGTTGGTGCTAAAAGGTGGAACCAAAGAAAAGTCACGAAATGAATGAATGAATGTTGGGTTTAGAGGCGCGTCGACTCCGAGGTCATTTTGCGCCTATACGAAGTATTAAACCAATGCATAATCGTGTTTAATGTTCATTCACGATGAAATTCATCATCATGGAACCAAATAAAATGTTCAAAAAAACGAAATAAAGCGCGCGCATATTTCCAACAATGATATTGATTGGAATATTAGATTGTTGACTGAACTTTTGTAACCACTGATGGATAGTCGGCCATGTTGAGATTTGGAAGCGCATTCTGGTGTTATTTTCCTTGTTTAATACCAATATAACGGTGATATTTGTGTTTATTATGTTGGTAGAAGATGGTCTTCTCTTGTGAAGACAAGTATATACGATGTGAAATATTATATCTTCAGATGAGTTCGGTAACCAAGCTTGATGTGTTTCTCAAAGCTTCTTTGAAATAATTTAAAATTCAAGCTTTGACGAAATTCCATCGAGTGTTTAATAATACATTACATTTGTTGAAAGAGGTTTGTTTGATGGAAGATCTTGAAGCACAGAATAAGCTGAGAGGAACCAAGCTACAGCGTGGCATTTTCAATGTCAACATAACATATAAACAATCGCGTGACTTTCCGGTTTGTTTGTTTTTCTGTTCGCACTCCACAGGTCAAACGAAAATGAAAATTCAGTTGAAACTGTCCCAAAAGTGTCATCATATAATTCAATACTTGATCTTTTTAAGCTGCAATTGGTTTCACCACTGAGTAAAAACCTTTTTTGAAGTTTTTCATATATAAATACGACAATAACCCAAAGGAGAACATTTAGAAAAAATATTTCCTCCAAATAAATTCGAATTCACACGGAATTTTAATTCAATAATAATACACAATATTCCGAGGTTTGACAAAGACCGATTCATCCGTTTAGACGGAAAAAATATTAAATGTTTTTTTTTCACATCAACATTTTTTTATTTGAATTTTTACACCGTATAGTTTTTGTATGTTCAGTAAATCAGGTGGAAGTTTCTTAAACAGGGTCGGCATCAGATATTGTTTTTCCTGTTTTCCATACGAATTGATATAAATTGGTGATACAAATTTGTCCTTATATCTAGTGATGTGGTTAGTTATCTACTCATCTAGTTATAATAATAATTTTTAGGTATTTTTTTTATTGAATTTAAATAATGCGTACATACAACATTGATCAACACGCTTTTACACAAAGCCAAAAAGGCTTATCTGTGGGATGAAAAATAAAATTAATAACTTGGACGAAAATGAACCAAGAAACAATGAAACAAGTTCACTTAATATTTACTTTGTTTCACTGTCTTATAAGTTGAGGTTAGGACTACTTGAAATACAACAAAATAGGCCTATCATACTATTTCTATTTTCACAACTCTCAAATTAGCAAAGAATTTTTTGTTCCATGGTCAAGGAATACAAAATCGAATATATATATATATATATATATATATATATATATATATATATATATATATATATATATATATATATATACATATATTCATATATATATATATATATATATATATATATATATATATATATATATATATATATATATATATAATAATCCAAATTTGCCCATATCACTCAACCAACAACGAATATATATAGCGTTTTCTCAGTGAAAATAATGATCAAGATAAAACGACAAGCCATCAAGAGCTGTGATCTTATTGGCCAGCTGCTGGTGAGACTAAGAATATCCACCGACGAGTGACATCTTCATTAATATCCATCCACCGGACCGTGTCTGCCTACGTCACCGTGTCACCACTAGCGCTGCGCGTTACTCTGCTGTCAAACACATTAACTACACCACGCTCGGCTATTTATGTAGTGTTTTTGGGCGGGTGGAAGGAGTGAGGTTTAGCACGCCCAATTGACAATTCATAACGTGTATATATACTGATACATGGCACAGCCGTCGGTTAAGTGTTTAATGAAATCAGTTTTAAAAGGGTTTTAGTGTAGTTGGTTGGTTTTTGATTATGTTAGTTGTTTCTAGGTTGGATTAGTTAATTTTAGGTTATAATAGTTGTTTTTGTGGGATTAGTTGATTTTAGGTTGGATTAGTTGAGTTTAGGTTGGATTGGTTGATTTTAGGTTGGATTAGGTTATTTCAAGTCCGATTAGTTAGTTTTAGGTTAAATTAGTTGATTTTGGTTTCGATTAGCTGGTTGCAGATCGTTATTTGGTTTCGGGTTCGATTAGTCAGTTTTGAGTTCGATAAATTGCTCATGGGCTCGGATAGTTATTTGTAACTTATCTTGATTAGTTTTCAGGTCATATATATCAGTTGGTTTAGGTTCGATTTTGTCATTTTTTGGCTAGAAACCATCCGGGCAGTGGCCTAAAATACAGAGGAAAACAACGAGAAATTCAATAAATCATATATATATATATATATATATATATATATATATATATATATATATATATAAACATATATATATATATATATATATATATATATATATATATATGAATATATATATATATATATATATATATATATATATATATATATATATATATATCGAAAACAACGAGAAATTCAATAAATCATATATATATATATATATATGTATATATATATATATATATATATATATATATATATATAAACATATATATATATATATATATATATCTATATATATATATATATATATATATATATATATATATATATATATATATATATATATATATATATATATATATATATATATATATATATATATATATATATATATCGATGAAATTGAATGAAAATGTTGACGAATGCTGCGGAACAGATAATTGAGTCCTCGGACGTCATATTCTGCTTGTATGTGTGTTCCTAGAGTAAAGGGGTCGTGATTGAATCGCGTGCCGAGGTTGGCAGCGCCGAAGAGGGCTGTGGTGCACATCAAAGGCGGCCGTGGACTGAAG
>OZ023331.1:47819488-47844488 GCA_964007535.1 Brachyptera risi | reverse complement strand
TGAGTATACATGATCTGTGAACACGGTAAGCATATAAATAGTGAGTTTTTGTCACAAAATAAATGTACAATTTCAATTTCAATTTCCTTTGAAGTCACAGCGACGAGTCTTATTCCAAGCGTATCTTATTTCACTCTCAATACGCATGAAAAAGCGTATTTTTGACGCTCAATTTGTTTCGCGTGGGCGAAAAGTAAATTCAGAAATAGAACTTTAGTCGGAATAACGAGGATTTGGCTTAAAAGACGCCGCAAAACACATTTATATGTAAAGTTCAACTTATAGTTTCTCTTGAGAATATGTAAATTCGTACAAAGACATTCATCAAAAGTGTTTTCAACATCAAAACTAGGCGAGGATTATTTAATATTCGGAAGAGAGATCTGCTAATAGTTTTCTTTGATGATTGTTGGAGAAAATTTCCATTCATGAGAGAGCGTCCTTAAGAGTGACTTTTATTAGAATAGAATAGAATATATTATTCATTGTATCCCTAATTGAATAATTAGGTTTTAATTATTTTATTTCCTATAAAATTATTAGAATCATCTCGAAGTTTCTGAAAACTCCGTAAGATTTGACTGGGCGGAAAATGTTGAGAAAGAAAATCTCTCCAAGTGAGATGAAATTATTCACGAATGTGTATAAATGGATCATGCACATTATCATCATTTTGTATGCAATTATAATCAGCCGTTTTGAAGAAAAAAAAATTACTGATTTTATTCATCGAATATATTATAAAAATATAGACAAAATTAGGTTGCCGAGATTCACTGCTTTCTAGATTCAATATTTGCCCAACAATGAAGTATTTTTCATATGCGTCAATATGTGTATAACCTTCAAATTTCAATCAAAATCAGAATTTTATTCTAATATTTAATTATTTCTGAGAATTTGAATTATTAGAATTAAAATTCTAATTAAATATAAATACAATTGAAATGCAATCAATACATACATTCAAATACAGTTGAACAGAAGAAATTGTGGAAAAGTTGGAAAATTAGAACTTATTGAAGTTTTTATAATCCTCAATTGTGTAATTCATTAAGAAGCTTTTCAGCTCACTTTTGAAATTGTCAATGATTGTTACAAATAACAACATAATAACAATAATAACAATACTAACAGATAGACAACTACCCCTAATTACCGATTCATTATTATATCCACCATGAATCATATTAATCTATTTTTTTTTTCTTTTCTTTTTTAAATAAATGAAGAGTCACGTGACGACCACAAAGCCCTAGAGAGCTTGACTGTGGATTAAATATATAGAAAAATAATGAAAAGAATATTGTGTGATGCGATGGTTGAAGCAGAAGTAACAACAAGGTCGCATTTTCGAAATTTTTTCATTTTCCATTTGAAAAATTCGAGAAATAACAAATTTTTTGTTCAAAATTGTGTGAATGCGATAACCTCCGTTTTTCAATTATCAACAGAATGCAAAAACAATCATATTGATATCTCAAAAATTACGGCCGTGAGAGTTTGCGGCGTGAAATACGAGCGCCTGCTGCCTCTTAAGAAATTAATGTACAGTTTGCATTTTTTACACTATGCATACAATGTTACGTAATTGCATACATTTACATACATTCGTGTACAACATCACATATTACTACCCAACTACATTTTTTGTTGATCCTTAGTTTGACTATCAATCCGTAAAACCTGACCGAAATTAATTTGAAATATCATAATAAAATATAACCATGGATTAATCAACCACAAACTCCTGGTTATAAAAGCAAGTACACTTGTAAGTGAGAATAAACAAGGTGTGAATCATTGGTGTTTTAATTGGAGCATTCCCATTGGTTTAACGACTGAGCCCTCGTGCAGTCACGTGACAGACATCCTATTAAAACACAACTTGCTTATGATAATATCCGGCTGGAGAAGTGGGTTTGGAATACTGTGATTCCTGGCAGGGATCTCGTATGATATACACTTGCCTTGCAAGACTAACTCGGAGACGAGATTCTTGTATTTATATTCGGTTTAACGACGATCTATTATCTTTTAATAATAAGTCCTCGCAGTCTTGTTGTTGAAGTTCATTGGATTCGAATAATTAAAATGGGGTGGTAAGATCGCCCTTGTGGTGCCCCGTCCAAACGATCCTATCTTTCATCTACAGCCTCAATTGGGAAACAATGATTTTGTATCAAGTTTCGATGTTATTATAAATAAAAAAAAAAAAAATTATTGACCACGATATATATATATATATATATATATATATATATATATATATATATATATATATATATATGTGAATATATATATATAAATATGGGCCTAAATATATATATATATATATATATATATATATATATATATATATATATATATATATATATATATTTATATATATATATATGTAAATATATATATATAAATATGGGCCTAAATATATATATATATATATATATATATATATATATATATATATATATATGACCATTCAGGATCATATGATTTTATATTCTGGGAGGAAAGTTGAGATAGATTGTGTTGCTTTAAAAGATTGTCAAGTGCTTTGAGGTTGTTTCCTTCGGTGCGTTTGTACAAAGCTAACTACTGTGAAAAAGTTGTGCATGTAACTTTCATAGTGTATGAGAAACAGATAACGATGATCACCCTCCCTAGCTCAGTCAGCTGAGGCACCGCTTCAGAAACTGAAGTCACCGTTGGGCGTGGATTCGAGTCCCGCATAAGGCATGGGTTTTTGTGAACGTCTCTTCACCTATCATCACTTCATAGTTTCATAATCACTTGTTCATTCGTACCCCCGTAAAACCTAGCTGTTGGTGGGGTCCTTAAGCAAACAATACTCACTCAACATGTACCAAAAAAGTGCACATTCAACATTCATTCAGTATGAGGCTCTCAAAGTCCCCTTAATAAAGTTTTAAAGAAAGTTTCAAGTTTGAAAGGTTAAAAAAAAAAAATAGCCGAAGTCTTTATAAACGAGTGATATATAAATATATAAAGACGGTATATAAAGAAGTGATTGACGGAGATTGCGTCGGCAGCGACATCTCTTGACGCGAACTGCATTTAGCATGCACACGGTACTTACACTTTGTGACGTCAGAGCACTTCGCACGCAATTACTCTGAAAGTGTCGACTCATGTCACGCCGACTGCTCAAACTTGACAACATAAAACTGTCCTCGCCTATGACGTCATATATTCCTACATTCAGTGGCGTAACTAGGAGTTTTGTGCCCCGGGGCAAAGGACAAACATGACCCCCCTCCCCCCATAAAAAAATATATATCAATTCAAATGATGGAATTTCGATATTACTCAACATGCAACCTCCATATTCAATGTTTTTTCAATTTACTATTGAAGACGATTAAAATACACACAAAATTATGATTAAAATACATTTACAATTATGTCATTCTATGAAACAAAATGGTTCTATTGAAGGTGAAGATTAAATGATTTTTACTCTTGAGAGGAAAACATTCAACTTTTCACCAAAATGAAGTCGAAGTAGCAAGCTCATATAATACCGGCACAGTAGCTGAGTGGTTAGCGCACTTGCTTCGTGTGACCCGGGAGGTGAAGGGACATATCAGACCCGGTTCTATCCCCGCCACCGTCCATCTTGACAGGGGTTTTTCGTGGTTTGCCTCTGTAGTCTAGGCTGATGCCGGGATGGTTCCCACAATAAAGGCCACGACCGCTTCCTTCCCACTATCCTTCCCACTACCCATAAAAACCTTCATCTCATCATCCCATCATCTTATTAATCAACCATTCAACGCCAATAGATCTCAGTCATCATTACAGTGCGTCGTTGAACCCAATATATATATATATATATATATATATATATATATATATATATATATATATATATATATATATATATATATATATATATATATACATATATATACATATATATATATATATATATATATATATATATATATATATATATATATATATATATATATATATATACATATATATACATATATATATATATATATATATATATATATATATATATATATATATATATATATATATATATATATATAAATATATATATATATATATATATATATATATATATATATGTATATATATATATATATATATATATACATATATATATATATATATATATATATATATATATACATATATATATATATATATATATATATATATATATATATATATATATATATATATATATCAAGCTCATACTCATTCTAAGTGCTGTCAGCGGAAAATTATGACAGTGTTTCTGATACGTTTCGTATTCGAGAATATACTTGTTCAATCAGAGATTCAAATTTAATTTCCTCATTGTGGAATTATTTTTAAAATCAGTAAGTCATTTTCTAAGTAGTTTCAGATAATATTGAGAAGTATTTTTTTCAGTTACATAAATACGTTCCCCATCATCTCATTAATCATTCATCCGACGCCAATAGATCTCAGTCATCATTACAGTGCGTCGTTAAAACCCAATATATATAAAAAAAAACGTTTATTTTTTTCGGTAATCGTCGAAACGTATTTCTGATGGCCTCGGCTGCCCCTGCGATAGTTACGCCACTGCCCACATTGTTGTCTAACGGAGTCGTGAACTGAAGGGGCTCTTTTGTATTTATAATGTGTTGAATTTTGTATTCATAAATTCCATTTAAATTAGTTCAACTTTGTGGCTAGCCATTTGCAGTTAGGTTGTTATTTGAATGGTGTAGGAAGATGGAGTGTTTGACAGGTTGGCATAGTAACTAGGAATGTTGAGGAGAAACAAATTGAAACTGTAGTTTTGATTGGAGGAGACGATTTGGGAGACATTAATGTTCGCTTTTTGCAACAATGTGTGATGACTATGAAGAAATCTGTGTGGAGATAGTATGTTTTGCAAGTCAGCATAAGCCTAGTTCAAATTTGAAATAGTGATTATGGAATAAGGAATATGGAATATGGTATAGTGTTTAAGGTATAGTGTTTAAGCGAATGGATGATGGCGTTTCCATGTAACCGTTCACAATAAGGAACTGGTTATAGTGATTAGGTCATAAGTCATAAGAAATTTTAAAAATCCATTCCTTATTACTTATTCCTTATAACCGTTATGACAAGCCAAATTCTGACCAATCAGATGATATTACTACTGCAGTCAAGTGACTTACCGTTATGTATTTCGGGTATTTTATTTTTCTCTGAGACTCAAATCAGACATTCTCAAGGAATAAATGTCAAAATGACTTTTGACAGTGGCTGCAAGGCCTAATATATTATTTTAAAAGAAAAATAGAATAATAATGTAATAATCTGGAGGGCCTTGGTTGTTGCCACTGCCACTAAAATTCGAACCGTTCGAGGCAAAATAATGATTTAGGAATTGGCGGTGAACCATTGAAATAAGAGGCTATTGTGGCTCACCTATGTCACTATACACTATAACACTATTGCTATTTCATAATCACTATTCCATAATCACTATTCCATAATCACTATTCCATAATCACTATTCCATATTTCAATTGTGAATCAGGCCTTAGTAACTAGAAATGTTGTGACGAATAAAATAATGCAGAAGTTTTGATTGGTAAACACATTTGAGGGACATTGTTGTACGATTTTTACAACAATATGTGACATAACTTGAAAATAGTTTGTGAGAATTCAGTTTGTGTATTTTATGAACAAATGTCGAAGATAAGATATTAGATTGATTGCTTCAATTGAAATAATTTTTTATCTGATATTATTATTATTTATAATATATATATATATATATATATATATATATATATATATATATATATATATATAATATATATATATATATATATAATAATTCATATATATATATATAATATATATATAATATATATAATTATTTAATAATTTTAAAGTTCATTCGATCAAAAGTGGGTCTTTTCTCTGTTGTTATTTTTTGCGTTTCGTTAGTGAAAAGGCATAGCCAAACATGGTGCATTGCTTCACTTCTCACTCTTGATATTGTAAAACGCAGCATGCGGTAACAATTTGTCAGGTAGATTTCTAGAAATAACGTTCAACATTCATAGAACATTGAAAACAACTCTAAAAATTCTGACTTAATAGACCAATTTTATGAAATTGGATCAATTTCTGAACTAATGTGTGAAGTTTCCAATAACTTTCCATACATATAATTCGCTCGTTTTTCAGTTTATTTTCATTCCTGTTTAAATTCATTCTATAATTCATTTTTGAACTTTGAACAATTTCATTCAGCGTTCTACTAGTTATGATAAAGTTGAACTACACTACAATGAATCACCAATTCGAAAGAGCTCTGCCCTTTTGTTGGAGAAAGTTTCAAACTGCTACAAATGAGAAGGTTTCAATTCTATAGTATCTATTTAGAGATGTATTTTGATTTTGGTATGTATCTATTGAGATACATAGTTCTCAAGATTTATATTTATATTATATCTATATTTTATATTGAGATATATAGATCTCAAGATCTATATTTAGATGGTATCTCGATAGATACGTATCAAAATCAAAATACGTGAAAAAAATGGATAGGATAAAATTAAAACTTTCTCATTTGTAGCAGTTTGAAACTTTTTCCAACAAAAGGGCAAAGTCACACCAGTGGGTTAAAGTCACTTTACGGTAATCATTTTTCATAAATCATATTTCTTCTTCTTTCGTCATTTATATTTATCATTTATCAGAATTTATCATTCATCATATTTCTTCTTTTTTCGTCATTTATATTTATCATTCATCATTTTATATTTATCAGAGTGGGTCATGAAAAATTGATGACAATGTAAAAAGAAAAAAATATATGTTAATGAAAATAACTTATTCTACTCCGATATTTCATCATCTTTCGTCCAAAGTCGAAGATGGAAGGAAGGCGGTGCATCTGGTCTTGTCTGCTCAATGCAATTTCCGTTGGCCGTTCACAAAACTGATTTTTTTTTCTATAAATACAAAGCAAACGAAATATGTTGCCATTCATTTCTAAATATCCCGGCATGTGGTCACGCTGGGCTAACAATTAAAAACTCCCCAACTCGACGTGTATTATGTTTATGTTGGCAACAAATTGTCAATTTGCAAAGCACTCGAAAGCCAAGAGTTTGTTTTTCTAGAAGAAATGTTTCAAATTATGATGAACTATTTGAGGAACAGGTTCAAGGGCTTTGTGCAATTATTGCTTATTTGAGGAACCGGGTCGAATGGGCTATTTCAATGAGGATTTTTTTAAGAAAGAATATTTCTAACTTGAAGATTAAAGGACACCACTTGACTTGGAACTAAATTTGAACGAGTAATGAAGATATTCATTTCTTCAATTTCAGAATTATGATTTCTGAATATAAGTATATTTTCAACTGACTAAAATAAGTTATGAGCCTACATAAAGAGTAGAACTGTGTGGTTCTACTAATTTTACCAACTTATACTAATCTACTAATACTAATGTCTACTAATTTCAACTAGTTTGATTAAAATTAGTAATACATTCTGAAAAAAACCCACAAGCACATGAATGCTACGTAAACATGATTCTCGATTCATCCATATTCATCAAATATAAACCTTGACACAATGATTTCCAGTTAGGGTTAAGGTTTAGGGTTCGGGGAAACACCAAGTACCGGATACGTTTCCGGATGAACGTATTATTGTGAAACTGCTTCACATCGTGTAGAGAAGTACATTCTACAATATTGTCAACCCATAATAAACATTCACAAAACCCATGTTAGTGAATGATTAACCTGGTGAGAAATGTTCACCCTACGGATACTGAAGTCACCTTAAGGCATCATCTCAGTATTACACTAATCACAACATGCGAACACACTTCAGCGGGAATCGAACCCCGATCTTCTGAATGTAGTTTCACATTCAATAGTATCAACATATATATATACATATATATATATATATATATATATATATATATATATATATATATATATATATATTTATATATATATATATATATATATATATATATATATATATATATATATATATATATATATATATATATGTATATATACATATACATATATATATAGATATAGATAGATGTAGATATATATATATATATACATATATATATATATATATATATATATATATATATATATATATATATATATATAAATATATATATATATATATATATATATATATATATATATATATATATATATCACTATGATATGTAAGATACTCTAATTTGGACAAATCCATTTCTCCACAACAACTCAGTGTTGATAATTTATAATTAATTTTTGTTCTGTTTGTCTTCTCTTGAATATCAAATATTATTCATTTATTCCGTCTTACGCGGGCTTCTGTTAATCTGTCAATTTTATAATCCTTACTTACATTAGGCATCAACTATTATATTGTAGAGAATGAAATCAAATGAAAATGAAATAGTTAATCAGAAGCTAAAATACGCTATATTCCAGTACCAAACCTCACCCCTCCTGCAAATAATTCCAACATTTATAATTATCAAATCCAGTTTCCACGGAAAGTAATCCTGATAATTATTATCACATGCGGTCTGGATATTGAATAGAGTTGTCTCTATCCTTTGAAGCCACCACGTCTTGTGAGTAAGCCTAATTAATTACAGGTGAAACTATAATGAAGACGGCATTAAGACCCCGAGATAGCGTCTAGCTCGGTGTAACCGGCTTCATCTTTCGTTTATTAATTAGAAAGCATTACGATTAAATCTGAAACCAATTACGTGAGGAGATGGAACTATAGCTGCTGAGAAAGATGATATTCGTGACGTAGTTGGTAAGAACGTTTATTCGAGAAGCCGTGTTGAGACATTTGTCGCCCCCGAGCCAGGAAATTTTAATACACAAATTAAATAATATGAAAAATTACGAAGGATATGATTTTTTCATATCAATCTGAGCTATTAATGAACTAATCAGACCCTTACCTAATACATGACGTGCTAGTGCTAGTTAGTTCCAAGAGGCCAAGACTTAGGACTACCTGTCATGGCAACGTACCTGGTCTCTGTGTATTTCCATTGTTGTTAGCACAAAATCACAGCCCTGTTTATGAGGTGAGCTTCGAAATGTGATGAATTATTCAGTCCAAGAGACCGTGGATTTGTTTTCATAATATATTGTTATTGTTGATAGCATTTTTAGTAAACATTAACCGATCAAAGTCTAACCTCGTGGAGCTAGCTAGTACTAGCACGTTATTTCTAGTGGATCATTAGGTAAGGTCCAGAATGAAGCAATCGGTATAACCAATTAAATTGTAGAACGATTAAAATTAGTAATGCATTAAACAGGAAGGAAGTGACATAACTGTTTTGAACTTGAAGTGTATTTATAGCTGTTCATTACATTTCATATAAATATGACGATATCGCCCAACCAACAACTCATCCAAGTTGATGGGGACCTACGTGACATATAAACGATCGTAGTGACTTACCATTCTGTACATATTGTAGTGAAACTGCTTTACACCATTCAGAAAAGTATCTTATAAAATACTGTCATCCATAATAAACATTCACAACATGTTACGTGTTATTTGTATGTAACGGTACGCTGTGAGGTGGAAATATTGACTGTTACTGTTACACACAACTGATCTTTGCATCTTTGTTATTTTTAAATTTGAGTTATTGGAATTTTTGACATTTATTGTTTGCATCTTGTGATGGATTTATTAACTCTTTATCTTGTATAATTCAATTCAATTCAATTCCATTTTCAATTCATTACATTCACATTTATATTTCGGATAACAACAATATGGACAATGACAATATGATGAATATTCAGATCAATAAATTAGATAAGTTATAGGAAAATATAATTTGAGCTATAAGTGAAGTATAAATATTACGGTGTATGGAAAAGAAAACAAAAAAGTGATGTGAAGCCCGCGTGAAAATATAAGCTCTTTTGTGCGGGCTAACTAATATTTGTGTAATAAATTATAAAAACCGTTGGAATACAAGCAAACAAATAATGTAATACAGAGAGTATAGAAAAATTGTCAAAAATTAAATTTTGAACATCAATCTTCAAGCCAAAGCTCTTATAACCAAATCAAAGTTGTTGTTGTTTTTTATAATGTTATGATCGTTGTAAGATACAGATTTGTATCTGTGGAATCCCCCTGGCGGGAACTTTTTGCCGTAAAGAGACTGGAGACAAACTCTTCATTTCTTACTCTCTAATCAAACAACCTCCCACTTATGTTCTACTCTCCCCACAGGTCCCACTTATGTTCTACTCTCCCCACAGGTCCCACGTTTGATATTATTTAGTGCAACGTGTTTTGTCGTTTCATAATCTACCTTAATCGTTCTGTTTAGATAATGACTTGGAGCTCGCCCGAGAATAGCATAGACCCACACACTCGAACAGGGGTGAGCAAACCGCTTGATATTAATTTATATAACTCTAATCTCACTGTTACGTAGGCCTACGACAAAGCTTGATTCAATCAAATAAACTATTATTTAATGATCAGGAGTTGGTGGAATGGTGAAATGGTGGAATGGTGGAATGATGGAATGGTGGAATGGTGGAATGGTGGAATGGTGGAATGGTGGAATGGAGGAATGGTGGAATGGTGGAATAATGGAATGGTGGAATGATGGAATGGTGGAATGGTGGAATGATGGAATGGAGGAATGGTGGAATGGTGGAATGGTGGAACGATGGAATGGTGGAATGGAGGAATGGTGGAATGGTGGAATGGTGGAATGGTGGAATGGAGGAATGGTGGAATGGTGGAATGGTGGAATGGTGGAATGGTGGAATGGTGGAACGATGGAATGGTGGAATGGTGGAATGGTGGAACGATGGAATGGTGGAATGGTGGAATGGTGGAATGGTGGAATGATGGAATAGTGGAATGGTGGAATGGTGGAACGATGGAATGGTGGAATGGTGGAATGGTGGAATGGTGGAATGATGGAATAGTGGAATGGTGGAACGATGGAATGGTGGAACGATGGAATGGTGGAATGGTGGAATGGTGGAATGGTGGAATGTTGGAACGGTGGAATGTTGGAATGATGGAATGGTGGAATGGTGGAATGGTGGAATGATGGAATGGTGGAATGGTGGAATGGTGGATTGGTGGAATAGTGGAATGGTGGAATGGTGGAATGGTGGAATGGTGGAACGATGGAATGGTGGAATGGTGGAATGGTGGAATGGTGGAACGATGGAATGGTGGAATGGAGGAATGGTGGAATGGTGGAATGGTGGAATGATGGAATGATGGAATGGTGGAATGGTGGAATGGTGAAATGGTGGAATGGTGGAACGATGGAATGGTGGAATGGTGGAATGGTGGAACGATGGAATGGTGGAATGGTGGAATGGTGGAATGGTGGAATGATGGAATAGTGGAATGGTGGAATGATGGAACGGTGGAATGGTGGAATGGTGGAATGGTGGAATGGTGGAATGGCGGAATGGTGGAATGGTGGAATGATGGAATGGTGGAATGATGGAATGGTGGAATGGTGGAATGATGGAATGGAGGAATGGTGGAATGGTGGAATGGTGGAACGATGGAATGGTGGAATGGTGGAATGGTGGAACGATGGAATGGTGGAATGGTGGAATGGTGGAATGGTGGAAAGATGGAATAATGGAATGGTGGAATGGTGGAACGATGGAATGGTGGAATGGTGGAATGGTGAAATGGTGGAATGATGGAATAGTGGAATGGTGGAACGATGGAGTGGTGGAACGATGGAATGGTGGAATGGTGGAATGGTGGAATGTTGGAACGGTGGAATGTTGGAATGATGGAATGGTGGAATGGTGGAATGTTGGAATGATGGAATGGTGGAATAGTGGAACGATGAATGATGAAATGAAAAGGTTTTAAATCATCAATGATAAATGAATCAATGGAAATAATAGGAAATTAATTAGTTTTTCAATTGATAAATGGATCAATGAATTCATATGTTTCCTTTCCCCGATAATTCTCCGTCTTGCTTTATCATCAATTACTTCTCAGTTTCTTGTAGTCGGTTTGATCGCGTGTTGTCCACCCCTGCTGTCTGCAGCACGAGGTCCGTGCTCGGATGTTAATAGCATTAAGGGAGCTGCGTGTACTGAAAGCCTCTTAACGCAGATTACAGCTTGCACGAGTAATTGCAGAGAAATGGTTGTGTAATGAAATCAGCCAGCTGGTCGCCCTGCCCACAGGCTACACTTGCGGCAACGTCACGTGGTTTAGGCAGACGTTTAATTTAAATGAAATCAACGCACTTTGTTACATTTGTTCACATCTCAACATGAATCAACATAAATTCGTTAACATGAATATTAACTCTTGCTACTAATGCCCGCACACAATATTTAGTTCTTACGCGGGCTTCTTCTTCTTTTTTCTTTTTTTATTTTGCAATATTGACCCATATTTTATTTATTTTATTTATTTATTTATTTCGTTTATTTTCCTTTCCTTATAATTACGCACAACAGATACAACAGATTACAAATACAATAATACAATTACCAACAACACATGATGAGAGGAAAATATATTACTGAGTGCAAGAAAGAAGAGATCTTGTGTTTGCACTCAGATTATAGGAACTAAAATTATATATAAGTCTTCATTCTATGAATATGGTGAATTGGAGATTATTAAAATAAAATGAAAACCATGATAATGACTTCGGAAAAAGATGGAGAAGTGAAATATTTTTATAATTACACATAATGAAGTAACAAATTGATGATTATGATGGCCCAACTTAAGTATTCGTAATGTATGTAGACTATAGTATTCAACATCTGGAAATAATTTAATAATTTAAATATTAAATAATTAATATTAATACAAATATGTATTTATTTGGTTCACTTTATCACTGTTTGTTTTGTTATCCTGTTGTGAATTAGATGAAGAATAAAGAGATTTATAAATTGAATTGAAATTGAGATTTAGAAGTGAACAGTGTCCGAATGGCCAAGTTCGAAGTGGAAGTTATATAAATATCTATATATTTATTTTAATTAGGTGTGTTCTTGTTTTAATTATCATGACGGTCCATATGACGTACATTTCAACCACTGTTGTACTACATGGACATGTGTGTCCAATTTGGACAAATATTAAATAAAATAGGAAAACGCTATATATGCGTTGTTAGACGAGCGGATAGTAAAAGTGTGTCGATTTTTGTTTCCAAACTTGTGCCTATACATTCGCCAATTAGGTGACATTTAAGTTATAAATGGGTAAAAACTGCTTTGAGTGGTACCAGTTCAGCATATTTTATGTTTTTTCTTCAAAATGGCTGACCCGATCAGCTGAAAATTTCCAGAAATATGTATCAAGGTGTAATTCGACTTCACACAAAATTTCATTTTTTTTTTTTAAATAAAAATGTTTTCATTTTTTTCCGCTGTGTTATTCTAACGAGTATTTTTGAAAATTCTAAAAAAAATAAAAATAAAAGTTACCACCCGATAATGCCACAAAACTATACAGAGTTAAGTTAGATGAGGAACCATATTGGAAAATGTTTGAAGTTGATAGCTGTAGCCGTTTGACCTGTGGAGAACCGACAAAAAAACATAAAAAAAAACATAAAAACGAGCACCAATTTTTTTCAGTATGTCAAATTGAATTCTCGCCAAAGCTCGTCTAATGAGAATAAATAAATAAGTATTATAATAAAACTTATAAAAATTAATACTTGGAATGAATTTTGGAATGATGTAAAATTGGGATGGAATGAATGGCCAAGATCTTTAATTAGTAGAGTGATAGGCCTAATTATCAAATTTCAGGTCTATCACTCATTATTTTTATTTATTTTTTCATTCTGATGGGCTTTACATCTGCTGATGATGCGAGGAGGTGAACATTGCCTAAGAAACTTGGTTCAAAGTGGAAGATATCAACATTCGTGTGTTTTCTTTACTCTTAATACCAATGCTGGTAATGTCCGGATATATATCACATAACGGTTTATACTTATAATGTGTTCCGGACTTTTGAAAACTGAAAAACTTTTATCTGCGGCGGAAAATTATGGCCACCGACAGCGCAGTCCTGATGTTGAAGTTCATTGGTTTCCGACGACCGGACTTTTTCGACTTCAACATTTTTTTTCCGATTTCGACATAAGTTAAAATCGATAGTTGCAGACAAAGTTGAAAGAAACAAAACTACATCTTTCGAAACCGTTGAGATAATACAAAAGGTTTTATAATTATTCAGTTTGTAAACAATATCCCTCATTCATGGGCACTCCCCCCTTCAACATCCATCATCAATTTGACAAAATGTCAAAGTTGAATCAATGTGTGGAAAACATCATTGTACAAAGTCTGATGTGAACCGTGGTCAATGTCGGACCATCTTTTGAAAGAAAAGTTCGAGGTGGTTAAATTTACTTTTCATATGATGGATCCATTCAATTACCGGAAAGACTAAATAAAAAATGTGAAGAATCGAAAATTTCACATGATTTTTTTTTTCATAGTGGAAAAAAAAGTTAGAAATATTATAACTAACAAAATTCACATCGCTTGATCCACAAAGCCTCACACAAAATTAGTTGAATAATTGCTATTAGTACTGTTGAATCCAGATATATTGTACGAGATATAGAGGAGGAACTTTGAGCATGATTCTGAGAGGACAAGTGCATCCAAATTTTGAATTTTGATACTGAAAAAAACCAGAAATAACCAATATTATATTTGTCCCTCAGAGATCTTAAATTATGACGTAGATATTACAGATATCTATATATACATATATACATATATATATTATATATATATATATATATATATATATATATATATATATATATATATATATATATATATATATATATATACATATATATATTATATATATATATATATATATATATATATATATATATATATATATATATATATATATATATATATATATATATATATATATATATATATAAATATATATATATATATATATATATATATATATATATATATATATATATATATAAATATATATATATATACATATATATACATGTATATATATACATATATATATTATATATATATATATATATATATTTATATATATATATATATATACATATATATATACATATATATATTAAATATATTTATATATATATAAATATATATATATATATATATATATATATATATATATATATATATATATATATATATATATATATATATATATATATATATATATATATAGATACAGATGTATAGAAACATTGACAAGACAGTATAATTTCTACGCCACGACTCGGAAAAAGGGCTGAGTTGCGTGTTCCTTGTTCCTTGTTCTTCATGTTCCCTGTTCTTCATGTTCCTTGTTCTTCATGTTCCTTGTTCCTCATGTTCCTTGTTCTTCATGTTCCTTGTTCTTCATGTTCCTTGTTCTTCGTGTTCCTTGTTCTTCTTGTTCCTTGTTCTTCTTGTTCCTTGTTCTTCATGTTCCTTGTTCTTCATGTTCCTTGTTCTTCATGTTCCCTGTTCTTCATGTTCCTTGTTCTTCATGTTCCTTGTTCCTCATGTTCCTTGTTCTTCATGTTCCTTGTTCTTCGTGTTCCTTGTTCTTCGTGTTCCTTGTTCTTCGTGTTCCTTGTTCTTCTTGTTCCTTGTTCTTCTTGTTCCTTGTTCTTCGTGTTCCTTGTTCTTCGTGTTCCTTGTTCTGCATGCGGCCACGAGGGAGCTCATTGACGCACAGCGTCGGCTAGCCCAACACAAGGTCTAACAAATGCATGTGTAAAAATAGGAGTACGTTGATTGATGTCCAGACCTCCATTGCCAATGAAAACAAACCACTAATTGAGTCCGGGGATCAACAACATTGCGCACGCATGGAGCGAGGTTCACATGACGTTTTCTTCACTTGCCGTCCGCAGAAACTATCGGACGGCATCATTTGTGCACGATACAGTGATGCCAACTTATTCTATCATGATCTAAAGAAGATGCTCCAATTCGGCTCTAGAAAGTGAAATATTTCCGGGGTCAGTTCCCGAGTCCAGGGTACAGATTGCCTGTAGCGCAACTATCGCTTTTATATGGAACTACAATTATGTATAATGCCACCGGTACCGTAGTCACTCTTATCTACATCTGGTTCACAAGGGAATCCGCTAAATCGTGACAGGCAATCAGGACCTTGGCTTTGAACTGAACGCAAGAAACCACAAATGCCTTCCATGTTATCAGTATGGGAGTTGGGTCACCTTCTTTATACTAGTCAAACGCGAAATATGCGTTGTAAGATGAGCGAGATATCTCAATAAGGTATAAAAGTCCTTGAAGTAGTTCTACCCTTGCTACTTTATCGACTCTGGTATTCTACACACCTTGATATCTGAATAAGCTATAAAAGTCGTTAAAGTAGTTCTACTCTTGCCACTTCATTGACTCTGGTGTTCTACACACCTTGACGCATATAAAAAATACTTCATTGTTGATCAACTCTTGAATCTAGAAAGCAGTGAATCTCGACTACTTAATTCTGTCACAATTTTTATGATATATTTTATGAATATTATCAGTCATTTTATTTTTTTTCTTCAGAACGACTGATCAGAATTGCTTAAAAAATCGTAATAATGTGTAAAATCCATGTATACACATTTAGAGAGAATTTCATTCCATTTGGAGAGATTTTATTTTTCAACATTTTCTGCCCAGCCACATCTTATGGGGTTTTTAGAAACTTTGAGATGATGATTCTCAAAATCGGTCCAACCGATTCATCCCAAAAACTATACAGTTCTAAGTTGGATGAGTTTGCGTGTAAAAAAAAAGTTTCATGTTGATCAGTCAACCCTTGCGACCTGTGGAGTGCTTACAAAAAACCAAAAAAAACACACAGACAAAGCCCTATAAGAGTGGGATGGAGACTTCGCTACGCTCATCAATTATGATAAGATAGGTTGGACTTCCGCAAAACGTCCCGTCCCGTCCCATCCCGTCGCGTCCCGTCCCATCCCGTCGCGTCCCATCCCGTCGCGTCCCGTCCCATCCCGTCGCGTCCCCTCCCATCCCGTCGCGTCCCGTCCCATCCCGTCGCGTCCCGGCCGTCAAAAGTTGAAGTTGGCTCTACTTGGACGGGGAAAAATTGTTCCCTCCCACCGATGTTTTCTCTTGCTCGTGATTGGTTGAAAGTTGCCGCCGGCCGATGTTTGAACGGAAGGCAGATGGGAACCTCGCTTTGGACGAGGTGGGTCGAGTTGCGGGACTACCGGTCGTTGGTGTTGTGAGATGGGAGAGACGGTCGTTCGGGACCGTCAAGTGAAGTGATAGATTGGCCTTGGACGTGATCGTGGACTAGACCTCGTGTCTATCTTTATCAAGAACATAACATTGGGAAAACGCTATAAATGTGAGATGTTATTTTTCGTTGAATCTGACAAATCGATCGATCAGAGGAACTAACCCTCATTGAAGATTATTATAATTCATTATTAATGGAAACCCAGTGTGACATTTACAGCGTCAATATAACATATAAACGATCGCAGTGAACTGCTTCACAGCGTGCAGAGAAGTATCTTATAAAATATTGACGATCCATAATAAACATTCACAATATGTTACGTGTTATTTGTATGTAACGGTACGCTGTGAGGTGGAAATATTGACTGTTACTGTTACATACAACTGTTTGTTACTATACTATTGAAGTTATCTGAATTTTCTACCAATATTGACTGCATTTCAAGGCTATTTCTTTAAATTTTGTATCTCGCATGGTTCAAGTTTTATTTATGATTCAGATTTATTTCCCGTTCCATCCTATTCGTACACGTTCACTCACTCTCTCTCTCTCTCTCTCTCTCTCTCTCTCTCTCTCTCTCTCTCTCTCTCTCTCTCTCTCTCTCTCTCTCTCTCTCTCTCTCTCTCTCTCTCTCTCTCTCTTTCTCTCACTCTTCTTATTTATCACTTGTGCTGATTCGAAGTAGAGTTTGTACATCGAAACGAGAATGAAATACACGAGAAATGTTGTCGTGAATTTGTTCCATTTCCCCGCCGAGTGCGCAGTGTTGCCACACTTCAAGTTTGACCGACAAAAGCACCCAAAAAGTTAGTGACAAGTCGACAACTTGATTAGAAACTTGTAGTTGGAGTTGCTCTAGCCACGGGCAGTAACGACATCTCAGACAACAATTACTCTCTTCTTGGAAAACTCGTTTTGTTGTTGTGTGAGAAAGTTGTCGTGTGATGACCCTTAAAGGACCCTCAAAGGACCCTTAAAGGACCCTTAAAGGACCCTTGAAGGTCATCACGACCCTGAAACTAGAACTCAACGAATAATTATGTAATCGATTCTCCTAATTTCAGTGAAAACTAGAAATCATCATCTCAATTTCAGAAATTTGTAATCATTCTTCATATCCTCCAGAGAGATCATGAGTCATGACGTAGGCATTACCGATTCTGTACAGAAATATGAACAGAATCAAGTAATTTCCACGTCACGACTCAGAAAATGGCAGGATCCTGGAGGACAAATGACTGAATTGAGATGATGATTTCTAGTTTTAGATTTTTTATAGTTTTAGTTATAGTTTTAGTTTTTAATAGTTTTATTTTTCATAGTTTTATAGTTTATAGTTTAGAGTTTTAGAGTTTTAGAGTTTTTCTAAAAAAAAACTAGAAAAACTAGATTTCTAGATTCTAGTTTTCTCTAAAATTGGGAGAATAAATATCGTCATTATTCGTTAAAATCTATTTTCAGAGTTGACGTCCTTTAAGGAAGTCTTCAATTCGATACAAATTTAAGGCGTCGTCAGCTCAGTTGTTGACGCACTCGCTCCATGTGATGCGGGAGGTGAGAGGTATATTGGACCAGGTTCGATCTTCGCCACCGTCCATCGTTTTTCGTGGTTTTTCTCTGTTGAACTATGGATGGAAATTGAGGTTATGACAGCTCGATTGAGTCATCATTCACGACAGTCACAATTCTTGAAAATGAAGAAATAAGGCACCTGGTTTTACCGTTTTGAATGTTTGGTGAGTACTAGGATAATTCCATTAGTTTTCTCACTCAACATGAATATATTATATTTCGATTAGATTTAGAAACGTTATACATCCACTCATATGTTTATACGTTTATACGCTCATATGTGATTTATACGTTTATACGTTCATACGTTTATAAGCTCATATGTTTATACGTTTATACGTTCATACATTTATACGCTCATATGTTTATACGTTTATACGTTCATACGTTTATACGCTCATATGTTTATACGTTTATAAGTTCATACGTTTATATGCTCATATGTTCATACGTTTATACGTTCATACGTTTATACGCTCATATGTTCATACGTTTATACGTTGAGAGATGATATTTGTGAAGAGCGAGAAGTATATATATTTTTTTAATAACATCGAAACTTGATACAAAATCATTGTTCCCCAATTATGGCTATGGATGAAAGATGTAATCGTTTGAACGGGGCACCAGAAGGGCAATCTTACCATCTCATTTTGATTAGATGAAAGTATTTCAGTTTCCGAACGTTCGGTACACATTTTGACTGTTTCTGTGATATTTATCCAGACACAAAACACGAATGCTGATATCTTCGTCTTTGAACCAAATCTCTTGAGCAATGATCACTTCTTTCCATTAACAGCAGATGTGAAGTCCATCATTATAAAAAATGGGTAGAAAAAATTATATATATATATATATATATATATATTTATATATATATATATATATATATATATATATATATATATATATATATATATATATATATATTGATGATTCCAACAATTATATTTATATAACAATTTGATAATCTCAAGTGACCTCAATTAACATTTCCGTTTGAAACTTAATTGGATATGAATTTCCTATCAAAAAACAGCAATTGAGCTCGATTGTTTTACTAGGTCATATCGGACGATTCCGAGAAATATCAAATGTTAAGAGAGCGTTCCGTTAGAATAACTCCAGCCTCTTCAGAAGCGACATGAGAAGTTCTAATATCAACAGTTTTACGGCGAGTGTGTTATTAAGAAGAATTGCTTGTACCATCAAATGTTCTCATATGAAAAGTGTTTAATATCCTATTAATATCTTTAATAACTGTATTTTTCTTGTTTGGATTCCATTAGAGGTCATGGCAACCTTGTAACTAGATTTGTATTAAAAATGATGACGTTTTCATGAATTCAGAGAAATCAAGAAATCATCATCTCAATTGACCATTGTAGATGGGCGTGACTTATAAGAAGCAGGGGGAAATTTAAGCTACCTTGATTGGCTATTTCCCTATTTCCCCCTGCTTCACTGTCCACTTGATTGGTTTTTATATTTTGTGACATCACGAGGGCGGACGATCTACAATGGTCAATTTCATAAATTCAATTATTTTTGGCCTCCATAGACCTTGAGTCGTGAAGTATGTATTACCGATTCTGTATAGAAACATATTGAGGAAATTGAGTTAAAAGATGTGTTAAAGAGTGACTCATCTCTACTATTATTGAACATTGATTTTTGTATAGGTATGGCTGGAAAAACAAATCCATGTTTTCCAATTCAATGTGTTTGCTTTTCAGTTTTTCAATTCTATGTCTTGTAATTTCATTATGTTATTCATACAGCTACAATTAATCCAAGATTTGACACACAATTTTTCGTGTCATTCTTTTAATATTGGTGGAGGTGCCAGGTTACTGGAGAATCATAAAATGGCACAATTTTTAATTGAGATTTGTTCTGAAATGCTACAGTCATGATATCGATCTGTTTGTATAACCTCCCCCCCCTCCCCTCCCCCCCCCCCCCCCCCCCCCCACTCATCAGGCTCAACCAATATTAGAGGTAAAACTAATTTTCATTTTCCCCTGGTATTGTACACATTTCATCACTGAAGTTGCCTCGGACAATCGACCGTCTACCCTATCTGTAAACCCTAACGATCGAGTGTGTCGACACGTCATCATCCTCGAGAGGAAGTATATCAGCTTTTCTCGTGGGTATTAACATTGTTATTTGAACTTCATTAAAAAAAAAAGGTCCATATTTCTCTGATATGCGATATATTTTTCCGGTTCGAAACAAAAAAACTGGTGAAATGCGAGTATTTTTGATGATGTGTGTGTTTATAATGGTGAAGTTGAGACAGAGGTTTATTGATTATTGTAATTATTGGAATGGGTTTTGGACGTGATTTATAGTTGCTATCAATTACGAGAAACCAACTAATTAAAGGACCGGAAGTTAAAGGATGCCTCAGATCAAATTACTGCGTAGAAGATATATTAGCTCGTTTATTTTTTCAATTATTCATTTGGGGTTTGACGACGCACTCCACTGATGACTGAGATATATTGGCGTCGATGAACGATATATGGGATGATGAGATGAGAGATCATTTTATTATGTGTTTTTGGATAGTGGTGAGGAGTCAGTCGTGGCTTGTTGTTAAGGAACCATCCCAGTATTGACCTTAACGACAGAGGGAAACCACAGAAAAAACTCCTGTCAGGATGGTCGACCATGGCGGGAATCGAACCCCGGTCTCCCGAATGACGGTTCAGTGTATTAACCACTCGGCCACGCGTCTCAGTCATTTATTATCATTCATGAGAATCATATCATCATCCAAATGGGTTTATACAATTATAATTATTGCTATTATATTATATTATATTTATTATTATATTATATAAAAATATATATATGATATTATGTATAATATTTTTGATGAGCGTAGCGAAGTCTCCATCCCACTCTTATAGGGCTTTGTCTGTGTGTTTTTTTTTTTTTTTTTTTTTTTTTTTTTTTTTTTGTTTTTTTTTGTAAGCACTCCACAGGTCGCAAGGGTTGACTGATCAACATGAAACTTTTTTGTACACGCAAACTCATCCAACTTAGAACTGTATAGTTTTTGGGATGAATCGGTCGGACCGATTTCGAGAATCATCATCTCAAAGTTTCTAAAAACCCCATAAGATTTGGCTGGGCGGAAAATGTTGAAAAATAAAATCTCTCCAAATGGGATGAAATTTTCTCTAAATGTGTATACATGGATTTTACACATTATTACGATTTTTTAAGCAATTCTGATCAGTCGTTTTGAAGAAAAAAAATAAAATGACTGATAATTGATGAGCGTAGCGAAGTCTCCATCCCACTCTTATAGGGCTTTGTCTGTGTGTTTTTTTTTTTTTTTTTTTTTTTTTTTTTTTCTTTTTTTTTTTTTGTAAGCACTCCACAGGTCGCAAGGGTTGACTGATCAACATGAAACTTTTTTTGTACACGCAAACTCATCCAACTTAGAACTGTATAGTTTTTGGGATGAATCGGTCGGACCGATTTTGAGAATCATCATCTCAAAGTTTCTAAAAACCCCATAAGATTTGGCTGGGCGGAAGATGTTGAAAAATAAAATCTCTCCAAATGGGATGAAATTTTCTCTAAATGTGTGTACATGGATTTTACACATTATTACGATTTTTTAAGCAATTCTGATCATTTGTTTTGGAGAAAAAAAATAAAATGACTGATAATATTCATAAAATATATCATAAAAATTATGACAGAATTAAGTTGTCGAGATTCACTGCTTTCTAGATTCAAGAGTTGACCAACAATGAAGTATTTTGTATATGCGTCAAGGTGTGTAGAATACCAGAGTCAATGAAGTGGCAAGAGTAGAACTTCTTTAACGACTTTTATAGCTTATTCAGATATCAAGGTGTGTAGAATACCAAAGTCGATAAAGTAGCAAGGGTAAAACTATTTCAAGGACTTTTATACCTTACTGAGATATCTCGCTCATCTTACAACGCATATTTCGCGTTTGACTAGTATTCTTCAAATACATCATACAAATTGTGACAGAATTAAGTTGTCAAGATTCACTGCTTTCTAGATTCAAGAGTTGACCAACAATGAAGTATTTTTTATATGCGTCAAGGTGTGTATAATACCAGAGTCAATGAAGTGGCAAGAGTAGAACTACTTTAACGACTTTAATAGCTTATTCAGATATCAAGGTGTGTAGAATACCAGAGTCGATAAAGTATCAAGGGTAGAACTACTTTAAGGACTTTTATACCTTATTGAGATATCTCGCTCATCTTACAACGCATATTTCGCGTTTGACTAGTTATATAATAATTATATTATTATATTCGTTATTATCCATTGTATTGTTATCATATTTTATTATCAGGAAGGTATTTTATTTTTTCATTGCATTATATTTAAGTGAATTGTTATTATATATCTCCACAGATAAACCCCATGAGGGTTTCGTGGAACCTCACAAGAGTACCCTTTATTGTTGTAACGCTTTTATTTGGAATCAATAAAAAAAAAAAATCATTATAATTATAATTATTCCAACTTGGATACGAATTAAAAGCTGATAGGAGCGTTCAATAGTCGTACCCCTTAATTATGAATATATTCCTATATAAAATATCAAATATAATACATCAGATTAGAATACAAAAATATGTCAAATACATTTTTAAATGAGGTGACAAGTCAGCAACATGTTCAGAAACGCTAGATTCAAATAATTCGAAAAACGTTCCATTTTACTACAATTTGTTAAAGAATTCAACCGTTTTAAACAACTTTCAACTGTTTCATTCCGAGTGGAATAAAGTATTGTTCGTAGCAGCAATTACACTCGCCAACTTTACACTCTTGAATCAAGTTTCCATCAAGTGGTCTTGACACCCCCCCCCCCCCCCCCCCCCCCCCCGCCCCTTCACCGCTAACCGAACGAAGAATGGGGGCGGCGGTTACAGCAAGCAGAATGGAATGGTAGAAACAAAGAATTGTAGCAAACCTAGCGGAAAGTGGAGCAATTATAATGCTCAGATATTATACATGGTTTACTGAGACTTTGTCGTGCAAGATTTTACTGCTTTTGTATTTGGGTTCCTCATCGCTCAAACGCATTCTGGTTTTAATTGAAACATATAGATCCATATCACCGAGATACGTTACTCAACGTTAAGAAGGCTGTGTCTCGGCAGTAGCTTCACACCCGCTTTGCAAACCAGGAAGTTTCACACATGTCACATATTAGACATATATCAGTGATAATATAGAATGCTTTGCTTACATTCTATTTGTACATGTCCAATATATTTTTTTTTCCATTTTGTATAATGACAAACTTTACATTTGCTGTTAATGAAACGAAGTGATCATTGCACAAGAGACTTAGTTCAAAGTGGAAGATATCAACATTCGTGTGTTTTGTTTACCTCTCAATACCAATGCTTGATAATGTCCGGATATATATCACAGAAACGGTTTTTACTTATAATGTGTTCCGGACTTTCGGAAACTGCAAGACTTTGCGGCGGAATATGAATAACGAAGCGAAATAACGAGCATATGTCGCTACCGGCTGTAGGAGTAACGTATCTCGGTGAAGTAATATAATATGATTGAAAAGCGTTCGAGTTTGGGTGATATTTGAAGATGGTTATGTGTTGTTTTCTGACTGTCACCATGGTCGCTGAGCTCGTGTATCAACAAGAGCTATCTGCTGAGCTGAAAGCAGGCATTAGATAAATTTTAGTTTAGATTAAATTAGTTTAGGATGTCTGTTTGGTGAAGTTAGTTAGCTTAAGTTAGTAATTGGGTTAGGTTGAGTCCGTCAAATAAGTTGGATTGGATTATTTAGGATAGTTTGAGCTGCACGAGAGAAGAAGAAGAAGAACAACAACAACAACAACAGCGTCCGCATGTGGTGACGTTGACCGACGATTCGATGAATGGGGGCTATCTTTTTTATCATCCCACAAACCACTGCCTTCTTTTTCCAGTTCTTTTAGTTCTGAAGCTCTCGGCCAAGAGACTTGTCTCATTCAATAAAGAAGGCTGTGAATAAAGAAGAAAGTCGTCTACCAATATA
>OZ023331.1:47653844-47819288 GCA_964007535.1 Brachyptera risi | reverse complement strand
GAGAACGAGCGCACTTTTTCCTGGAGCAAGATGGCGGTCGTGACGTCACACTCCAACCTATGCTATTAGGCACTAACCTCACCCGGTCAAGGTCATTAACCTCTCATCCAAGATGGCGACCAAGGTCATAAACCTATGAAATCATCCAAGATGGCTGACATGACGTCATATTATGTCGGTGCCATTTCCAATTTTCAATTCCAGCGCCATTTTTTAAATTTCGAATTTCCGCGTTATCTTCAATTTCGAATTTCCACTCTGTATGCAGGCGTGATCTGGTGGCCAATTTAAAATCTAAATCAATCAATTGATTATTTTCACGATTCAGACGCTATCTGGTGGCCTATTTTGAAACCAAATCAATTAATTAATTAATTGACTATTTTTAATACAAAATGACCGAGTAATAGGATTTGAACCTGAGAGATCAGCGTTTGAAGTCATGAGTCTTAACCACTGGACCAATCAACCATTAGGAATTCCATGCGTTAATATTCGATACAAGCTCAACTATCTGACTTATGAGAGATTATTTCATACCCTAACCTAACCTACGCTATTATACACTAACCTCATCACATTTACCTCATTCTCAGAGGTTCTTAATTCGAGGGCTCCTAATTTTCGGGGGTTTCTAATTTCTGGGGGGGGGGGGGGCTTAAGATTTTTGAGGGGTTTCTTTTCAAAAAACAAATATTTTATTTTCAAGTGACGTCACATTCTAACCTATATACACTATAATCTCACCACATTCACCTGATTCTGATTCTGGGGCTTTTAATTTTCGGGGATTTTTTGGGGCTCAAGATTTGGGTCTTTTCTTTTAAAATTTGCACTCTCTCACTATTGTGAGTGTTGATTATTCTCTCACGATAATTCTCAAACAATTCAATTTTCTTTTAAGGATGTAAGATGCTCATGTTATCTTTACCATACGGTGTTTCTTGATATATATTTTTTTTTTTCATAGGTTTTTTTAATTTTTCATAAGTTTTTTTTTTTTTTTTTTTTTTTCATACTGTGAATTTCAAGTTCAAAACCTTCATCCATTTATTCTTTCGATCTGAATACAACTCTCATCATACTTATACAAATTAATCATTCATATTTTATTTCTTGAAAGAAGTTGTTATTCTTCTTAGTAATTTGATCAATCCAAATACATTTATATTTTGCCAGTGATTGCTAACTATCTATATAGTATTTTCGAATCGTAGATCTATCAATATGTTCTGATTTCTATTATTTGTCTGAAAATGATAATCATATATCATGTGCTCGGTATTTCTCACAGAGCAAAGTTTTATTTATTGAGTTGATACACATAAGTGTCTGAAGTTGTTATTCATGATGTTATAAAACAGAGAATCCATCGAGAGAGGATAGCGAAAACATATGTTTCTCATTAAAATACGTTTTTCTGAACAATATTAATTTATTGTTACATGTTATATTTACAGTTCCCATTATATACATTCTCAATTTCGATACATATATTTCAATACCAATACAAAAAGACCAAGATTTCAGTTTACAATCAATATGTTTCTATTCATCCAATAAATAAATTGTATACGTTCAAAGTAGACATTCATTTACTCTATCATTCTGGGAATTTTGAAATGCCCATGAGCTAAAGTTTCTATTCCGTTAATCAAAATATAACGTTTGTCATCAAAACAAGATAGTGTTGTTTTTCTTTGTTTAATAGTGAACAGCTGGTGGTCAAAACTCCTTATCGAGTACATATCAGCTGACTGTATCTGTTTTTTAAAAAGACAATTTCTATAGTCATTATGTTTTACATATTTCTTGAGGGTAGATTTGACTATACCTTTACCAACTTTCTTATTAGTTCCTGTATTCTCTAAGATTGAATACATTTTGGCGCGTAACCCAACAAATTCTTTAATAGGGGTACCATTCATCTCATCCTTCATTTTACCCAAAACTTTCTTATTTTTTTCACTGAAAAGTTGATGCTGCTTAGGGAAATTAGATGTATCAAACAAATCCTCATCAGCTTTCATATCCAAGTACAAATCTTCAGTCTGAATTTCGTAGCATAAGCTATCAGTATCCGTAAATAATAATTTCAATTTATCACCAAATTTCTTTTTTGCGTATTCATAATGGAATTTATACATGACAGTTTTACTCAGATCCAATATAGTGAACCCTGCATAGATGGGCCGATTGAGAGATAATTCTGGCTTTTTTGAGTGAATAGCTACCAAGTTATTTGAAAATATTTTAAAACTTTCGAATGCTGGCGATGCAACCAATTTTAGTGCACGCTTTTTCTCAATAACGAGTTCAACATTAATTCTGTTGCGTATATTCTCCATAGTCTTACCAAAAACCGCGTTATTCATTAATTTAAAGAAATATTTTTCAAAATTGTTGACAGCTAACGCTCGCTGTCTTGTATTGAAGTTAATGTAGGGTTCTAACCACGCACTTTGCTTAAATTCTAGTACACGGTGAATTTTACTAACCTTCATGCCAAGAGATGTGTATTGTTTCAAATTTCTATAGTGTAAAACGTATTTCTTCTTATTATTTAAATTTGGAACCAATTTTTGTACGTTTACGGGTATTTTTCGATCAAATTGCCTCAGCAGATCAGCACTATATTCAGAGATTATATTTTCAGAAATTACCATTCTTTCAGGAGCAAGAGGATAGTCATTATGTAAATCATGTAGTTTCTCGGGATATTCCATATCAACTTCTAGAATATACCCCATTTCAGCATTATCTTCTACTTCTCGAAAATTAATTTGATTGATTTCATCCGAATTAAGCCATTTAAAATCACTAAGTGGTAACTGTTCAGACATGGCCACCCCATAAAGATTATTACAGTCCCAATATGCAATGTATTTTGAAGGCTTACTGGGGTCATATCCATCCAAATATTTATTATTCGCCTCCGAGAAACGTTCAGAAATCATGGCTACACCTCCCCGGATGGCGCTTTCAATAAACAAATACATATTAGGATCTGTAAACAATTCTAATTTAACTCCCGACATTTTTAAGCAACTCTACCACGCAAGTCCGGGAGCGGTATAGGTATGGGCGGGATCGAGTTGATAATTTTTCAAACAAAGCGACCGAAAATTCTCAAAGACATCAGCTAGAAGAAGAACGTCTGTTTTGACATATAAATCTTGATACTGACCTAAATTTCGAATTTCAAAAACACGCCAAACTTCACTTGCGTGATTGTAATCTATATCACTGATGTCTTCTCTTGTGAGTATATTATAAAATTTATCACGAGTTGGTAAGCTGGTCTCCATCAACTTGGATTCTGAATCAATGTAATCATAAGGAAAAACACCTTTTCGTAGTAGAAGATGTATTTTTTCCTTTTCAAAACTTTCTCCTAAAATATTAAATTTATCAGAACCATACCCCAACAGATTCGTCACTAATGTATCTGAAGAAGCATTTAAAAATTGGTAAGAATCGATAAACCGTAACCTACCGACTGAAAAAGAAACGTACTTTTGAATGTTATTAGGAATGCAAGTAATTTTTGCCTTGTATAGCTTACCGATATGTTCCATAATTAAGTGGCTATCATAATTTCTAAGGTTGTGGAAAATAACTGGAATGTGTTCCACTTTCTTATAATTTAAGTTACATGAATTATGAGCAGCCCCCCTAAATTTTCCGCTGAGATGACAATGATCTCTAACTCTATCCGAACCCAATACCCTACCGCATATTATACACTCACTCGCTTGCTCAAACTCGACATTATTTTCCTCGGTCATAACAAGCGGTTTCTCAGATAACATAATTTCTGTAAGCTCTTTCTCATCCATCAATAAAACTCCCAGAAACTTGTCTACTGCATGGGGTCCTCTATAAACACGTGGCGGTTTGAACACTTTTCCATCAGAATTAATAATAACATACGAAAAACCAGAAGGTTCATGGCGGGTTAACTGTGTAGTGTGAGATACATTTTCATCTTGATCACAACCAGAAATCTTTGTTGCAAAACACTCAAAGTCTGCATAAATCACAAACGGCACTCTCTGAGAGAAACTGTAATTTTTGAAAGATAAGATTTTTTCAGATTCTTGAGGCATTTTTATCTTCTGTGGATCATGTTGACTACAGAGAGTGTGATGACTTTCCAGTAGAGCGGTTGAGGTGAAGCGATGTAAGCAGTAAGGGCAGTAATATTTTGCACCATTATGTTTCGTTAACGAACTTAAAAGACGATTCAAATTCTTAATGTAGAAATAGTGAGAATTGTTCTCATCACTAATTAATAATAAATTGACATGATGACGACACTCGCGAAGTTCAGCTATTCTTAGCGGATAAATATCAGCTTTCTCATCATATCCAAATACGTTCACTGAAATGTCATTGTTTTTTTCAAAAACTTTCAACTGTGATATAGGCACGGGTAACGAAATATTTCTCATGTCTAGTTCATTCTCGAATTGCTTATAATACTTCACTCGTTGGGCATCCTTTTTCCGAGGGTGTAAGCTTGCTAATACACTCCAAATAAAACACTTCTGATCACTATTGTTGATGTTGATTATCGATTGATTGCGTCTCAACTGAATTGGAAGTTCCATATAACTACTAGCAGCCAAGGGCAAGTACTCGGCTATTTTTAGTTCTAGATAGTAAATATGTTCGATACCCGTGCCTATATCACAGTTGAAAGTTTTTGAAAAAAACAATGACATTTCAGTGAACGTATTTGGATATGATGAGAAAGCTGATATTTATCCGCTAAGAATAGCTGAACTTCGCGAGTGTCGTCATCATGTCAATTTATTATTAATTAGTGATGAGAACAATTCTCACTATTTCTACATTAAGAATTTGAATCGTCTTTTAAGTTCGTTAACGAAACATAATGGTGCAAAATATTACTGCCCTTACTGCTTACATCGCTTCACCTCAACCGCTCTACTGGAAAGTCATCACACTCTCTGTAGTCAACATGATCCACAGAAGATAAAAATGCCTCAAGAATCTGAAAAAATCTTATCTTTCAAAAATTACAGTTTCTCTCAGAGAGTGCCGTTTGTGATTTATGCAGACTTTGAGTGTTTTGCAACAAAGATTTCTGGTTGTGATCAAGATGAAAATGTATCTCACACTACACAGTTAACCCGCCATGAACCTTCTGGTTTTTCGTATGTTATTATTAATTCTGATGGAAAAGTGTTCAAACCGCCACGTGTTTATAGAGGACCCCATGCAGTAGACAAGTTTCTGGGAGTTTTATTGATGGATGAGAAAGAGCTTACAGAAATTATGTTATCTGAGAAACCGCTTGTTATGACCGAGGAAAATAATGTCGAGTTTGAGCAAGCGAGTGAGTGTATAATATGCGGTAGGGTATTGGGTTCGGATAGAGTTAGAGATCATTGTCATCTCAGCGGAAAATTTAGGGGGGCTGCTCATAATTCATGTAACTTAAATTATAAGAAAGTGGAACACATTCCAGTTATTTTCCACAACCTTAGAAATTATGATAGCCACTTAATTATGGAACATATCGGTAAGCTATACAAGGCAAAAATTACTTGCATTCCTAATAACATTCAAAAGTACGTTTCTTTTTCAGTCGGTAGGTTACGGTTTATCGATTCTTACCAATTTTTAAATGCTTCTTCAGATACATTAGTGACGAATCTGTTGGGGTATGGTTCTGATAAATTTAATATTTTAGGAGAAAGTTTTGAAAAGGAAAAAATACATCTTCTACTACGAAAAGGTGTTTTTCCTTATGATTACATTGATTCAGAATCCAAGTTGATGGAGACCAGCTTACCAACTCGTGATAAATTTTATAATATACTCACAAGAGAAGACATCAGTGATATAGATTACAATCACGCAAGTGAAGTTTGGCGTGTTTTTGAAATTCGAAATTTAGGTCAGTATCAAGATTTATATGTCAAAACAGACGTTCTTCTTCTAGCTGATGTCTTTGAGAATTTTCGGTCGCTTTGTTTGAAAAATTATCAACTCGATCCCGCCCATACCTATACCGCTCCCGGACTTGCGTGGTAGAGTTGCTTAAAAATGTCGGGAGTTAAATTAGAATTGTTTACAGATCCTAATATGTATTTGTTTATTGAAAGCGCCATCCGGGGAGGTGTAGCCATGATTTCTGAACGTTTCTCGGAGGCGAATAATAAATATTTGGATGGATATGACCCCAGTAAGCCTTCAAAATACATTGCATATTGGGACTGTAATAATCTTTATGGGGTGGCCATGTCTGAACAGTTACCACTTAGTGATTTTAAATGGCTTAATTCGGATGAAATCAATCAAATTAATTTTCGAGAAGTAGAAGATAATGCTGAAATGGGGTATATTCTAGAAGTTGATATGGAATATCCCGAGAAACTACATGATTTACATAATGACTATCCTCTTGCTCCTGAAAGAATGGTAATTTCTGAAAATATAATCTCTGAATATAGTGCTGATCTGCTGAGGCAATTTGATCGAAAAATACCCGTAAACGTACAAAAATTGGTTCCAAATTTAAATAATAAGAAGAAATACGTTTTACACTATAGAAATTTGAAACAATACACATCTCTTGGCATGAAGGTTAGTAAAATTCACCGTGTACTAGAATTTAAGCAAAGTGCGTGGTTAGAACCCTACATTAACTTCAATACAAGACAGCGAGCGTTAGCTGTCAACAATTTTGAAAAATATTTCTTTAAATTAATGAATAACGCGGTTTTTGGTAAGACTATGGAGAATATACGCAACAGAATTAATGTTGAACTCGTTATTGAGAAAAAGCGTGCACTAAAATTGGTTGCATCGCCAGCATTCGAAAGTTTTAAAATATTTTCAAATAACTTGGTAGCTATTCACTCAAAAAAGCCAGAATTATCTCTCAATCGGCCCATCTATGCAGGGTTCACTATATTGGATCTGAGTAAAACTGTCATGTATAAATTCCATTATGAATACGCAAAAAAGAAATTTGGTGATAAATTGAAATTATTATTTACGGATACTGATAGCTTATGCTACGAAATTCAGACTGAAGATTTGTACTTGGATATGAAAGCTGATGAGGATTTGTTTGATACATCTAATTTCCCTAAGCAGCATCAACTTTTCAGTGAAAAAAATAAGAAAGTTTTGGGTAAAATGAAGGATGAGATGAATGGTACCCCTATTAAAGAATTTGTTGGGTTACGCGCCAAAATGTATTCAATCTTAGAGAATACAGGAACTAATAAGAAAGTTGGTAAAGGTATAGTCAAATCTACCCTCAAGAAATATGTAAAACATAATGACTATAGAAATTGTCTTTTTAAAAAACAGATCCAGTCAGCTGATATGTACTCGATAAGGAGTTTTGACCACCAGCTGTTCACTATTAAACAAAGAAAAACAACACTATCTTGTTTTGATGACAAACGTTATATTTTGATTAACGGAATAGAAACTTTAGCTCATGGGCATTTCAAAATTCCCAGAATGATAGAGTAAATGAATGTCTACTTTGAACGTATACAATTTATTTATTGGATGAATAGAAACATATTGATTGTAAACTGAAATCTTGGTCTTTTTGTATTGGTATTGAAATATATGTATCGAAATTGAGAATGTATATAATGGGAACTGTAAATATAACATGTAACAATAAATTAATATTGTTCAGAAAAACGTATTTTAATGAGAAACATATGTTTTCGCTATCCTCTCTCGATGGATTCTCTGTTTTATAACATCATGAATAACAACTTCAGACACTTATGTGTATCAACTCAATAAATAAAACTTTGCTCTGTGAGAAATACCGAGCACATGATATATGATTATCATTTTCAGACAAATAATAGAAATCAGAACATATTGATAGATCTACGATTCGAAAATACTATATAGATAGTTAGCAATCACTGGCAAAATATAAATGTATTTGGATTGATCAAATTACTAAGAAGAATAACAACTTCTTTCAAGAAATGAAATATGAATGATTAATTTGTATAAGTATGATGAGAGTTGTATTCAGATCGAAAGAATAAATGGATGAAGGTTTTGAACTTGAAATTCACAGTATGAAAAAAAAAAAAAAAAAAAAAACTTATGAAAAATTAAAAAAACCTATGAAAAAAAAATATATATATCAAGAAACACCGTATGGTAAAGATAACATGAGCATCTTACATCCTTAAAAGAAAATTGAATTGTTTGAGAATTATCGTGAGAGAATAATCAACACTCACAATAGTGAGAGAGTGCAAATTTTAAAAGAAAAGACCCAAATCTTGAGCCCCAAAAAATCCCCGAAAATTAAAAGCCCCAGAATCAGAATCAGGTGAATGTGGTGAGATTATAGTGTATATAGGTTAGAATGTGACGTCACTTGAAAATAAAATATTTGTTTTTTGAAAAGAAACCCCTCAAAAATCTTAAGCCCCCCCCCCCCAGAAATTAGAAACCCCCGAAAATTAGGAGCCCTCGAATTAAGAACCTCTGAGAATGAGGTAAATGTGATGAGGTTAGTGTATAATAGCGTAGGTTAGGTTAGGGTATGAAATAATCTCTCATAAGTCAGATAGTTGAGCTTGTATCGAATATTAACGCATGGAATTCCTAATGGTTGATTGGTCCAGTGGTTAAGACTCATGACTTCAAACGCTGATCTCTCAGGTTCAAATCCTATTACTCGGTCATTTTGTATTAAAAATAGTCAATTAATTAATTAATTGATTTGGTTTCAAAATAGGCCACCAGATAGCGTCTGAATCGTGAAAATAATCAATTGATTGATTTAGATTTTAAATTGGCCACCAGATCACGCCTGCATACAGAGTGGAAATTCGAAATTGAAGATAACGCGGAAATTCGAAATTTAAAAAATGGCGCTGGAATTGAAAATTGGAAATGGCACCGACATAATATGACGTCATGTCAGCCATCTTGGATGATTTCATAGGTTTATGACCTTGGTCGCCATCTTGGATGAGAGGTTAATGACCTTGACCGGGTGAGGTTAGTGCCTAATAGCATAGGTTGGAGTGTGACGTCACGACCGCCATCTTGCTCCAGGAAAAAGTGCGCTCGTTCTCTCATTTTCACACTACTCTGGTCTCGGGAACTGACCGCGGAAATATTTCACTGTGAAGACCCGAGTTAGGTCACCTTCTTTATATTATGATGAAATAGGTTGGTATCACTACATCGTAGAAGGACTGTACCGACACGGCCGTCTTGATACCAAGGAGGGCGATCAATCGTCCAGCAGACTCCTCTACCAACTGCTCCTGATTGATCATCTATTCAGATTAATCCAGAAGATTAACTGTGTTTGTGTTCAAGAGACTCCAATTCTTCAACTAAGTGTTTTCAAAACTCTAACAAAGTCATGATCCAGTTGCGACATATACTTGGATACATGTATGTATCCTCATAGATTTATCTAACAGATATATTTGTTATCACAGATTCATTTGTATATATATATATATATACCCTACTTTATTTTATTTTACGTTTACAAAACTCAGCATATGCGTTGTCAGACGAGCGAGATATCTGTATAAGGTTATAATCAGAGCTGGTAAAGTAGTTCTACCCTTGCTACTTTATCGACTCTGGTATAATCGAAAACTCTACACACCTAAACACATATAGAATAAACTTCTGCATTGTTGAGCAAATATCGAATCTAGAAAGCAGTGAATCTTGGCAACATAATTTCGCTATCATTTCTAACATTTGATGAATAAAAACCGCGTCAATTAAATTATTTTCTTCTAAGCGGCTGGTCCGAATTGCATACAAAATTTTAATAATGATTGTGTATAATTCATGTGTATACACATTCAGAGTTTTTTTTTAGATTTCATTTTCCAAATTTTCTTGCCCAGCCCAATCTTATGAGGTTATTAGAAATTTTTTAGATGGTATTTCTCAAAACTGGTTCAACCGATTCAACCCAAAATTCCAAGTTGGATAAGTTTATGTGGACAGAAAAAGTTTCTTGTTGATCAGTCAAATCTTGCGACGTGCGCAGTGATTACGAACAAACAGAAAAATAAACAAAACAAAAAACACGGACAAAGCTCCATAAGAGAAGGATGTTAGTCTTCGCATTCGCTCATCCAATTATTCAGTCAGTGAATGACCACGGAGTTGTATTGTACTGGTGGTATAGCCCCATGTTGAAAGCTCAACCCACGTGATCACTTTGCTGAATGACAGCTCGCTGTCGACGCGCCTTAAAACCCTAATATTCAATTCAATTCTTCAGATAGCGGGTAACGGCGGTCATGTTCACTGCTCAAACTGATTGTTATCAGGTGTGGACCCACGGAAATCTATTTTATATTCAGTAACTGAAATCACGGCCGTCTATATCATTACTCAAGGCCTTCTATATCATTACTCAAGGCTTTCTATATCATTAATCAAGGCCTTCTATATCATTACCTAATATCAAGGTCTGCTCTATCTCCGCCTAGCGGACGGACGGTAAACCGCTTGTATTGACGGTCCGCTGTCCGCAGGGTCGCTAACTGGAAAAAGAAGGCAGTGGTTTGTGGGATGATAAAAAAGATAGAGATAGAGCAGACCTTGCCTAATATGTGATGATGAAGAAGGCCTTGCTGGATTACCAACGTGGGAGTAGCTCCAACTGGCTGTTGAATTATAATAATACATTAATTTTTTATTAATTTCACTTTTACATCTTCACAGATATAATACATTTTCACATTTCGGTAAGGACACACAGTAAAATATAACAAATGACATTTAATATTTTCAGGAAATAATATAATTTAAAGTAAGTTATCAAATTATAGATAGGAAACTCGTATTTCACAAATTTCAAAACTTCTCTTCTGAAAGCATTTGTAGATGTTAGATTTGTTACTTTATCTTCAAGTTTATTGAATAATCTTATTCAATTAAGAACATGGCCGCCGTTTGGAGGTAACCGGAAGTACATGGCTCGTCGCTGATTGGACCTCCATAACAATACAACTCCGTGGAATGCTCTTCTGTCTTGGCCAGAAGTATAGTCTTGTGTATCGAAGAGCTTCGGAGGCAACTGTAAACCGTGTATCGAATGAAAGCACGCGAGAGCCGAGCTCAGGCAGTCTCGAATAACACGTGACTCGGGTTATGTGTGTTTTGTAAGGAAATAACACCGACTGCGCTGTACACTCAGCGGCGGACAGTGGCGTAACTACCTCGGGGGCGACTGGGGCGTGAGCATTTTTCTACTGATCGGTTTTTAAATGGGAGGAAAAGAACCAATGGGATCGCCAAGATTTGTGACTTGTAGTACTTATTATGGTAGGCCTACACACTTATAATATATAACATAATATATATATATATATATATATATATATATATATATATATATATATATATATATATATATATATATATATATATACATTATGATATATAGTATAATGAAGTACAGTGAGTAGAGTATGAGTACTAAGGTCTTTGACAAAAGTACTAGGTCTATATAACAATGCAAGTCAATAACAGTCACGGTCTCTTAGACTGTGAAAACTTGACATATTTTTCCGCTCACTTCAAGAGCAGTGCTAGGATTTTGTGCTAACAACAATTGGAGTATACTGAATCAAGAAGTGTTGCCGTAGAATTTAGCTCTGATAGTGAATAATAACCAATCACATTTCTGGTCTCTTGGAGTCTTATGACGCTATTACACGTGACAGTCGCGATAAGAGTCCAGTGTTTCTTAACTCGTGGGTCACTTAATAAGCATACAGAACTATTTTCTTTGAGGGGGCATTGCAAGTAATTCTGCTTGCCATGATTCCTGATTACGCCACTGGTTGCGGACGTGTACTGGCTAGGGACTCGGCTGGTTTCGGCTTATCTCGGCTATTCTCGTTACAGGGAAACTTCGTGGAAACTTTGTGTGAGTATAATAGATTAGACCCTATAGACTGTGGAACCAATGTTGAAGTGCGCCGTGTATTTGTTTATCGATATGTTTTAACGGTACGCCTTGTGGATCCAGCTAGGGTTTAATATAGTCAGATTATGTTCTCATTTGATTAAATGAGCGTAGCGAAGACTTCCATTTTAATTACCAAAAAGATCGAGCGTCGTTTTCATGTTTTTTTTTTTATATTCCATGTTGTTAATTCCATCGAAACAAGATGGCGTATCTCAGTCTGAAATTATTTCAGGAAAGTTGATTTAGCTTCAATAATTTCGGCCGAAATCGTTTTCGAAAAAGTTGTCAAGTTAAGGTCTTCTATAGCCACGACCTTCCTGGATTCATTTTGACACATATGCCTTTTTTCAAGTACTTCCAGAAATGAATGTGAAACAAGGTTGGTTTATACCTTGGGTTATACCTTTGGTTTATACCTTTATACCTTGGGTTATACATCCTAATTCTTGAATAGGGTATTCTCAACTGACGTCACCCATTGTTGGAAGAGAGAGACAACAATGTGCACCAGTTGGAATTGACCAATCAGAATGTTTGGTAGTCCACCAGTTCGCTGTATAGTTGCTATGGTAACGATTGTTTGCCGTTTGTTACGTGCGAACACCCTATTGAAAGATTTCTCATTTTGATTCAAAGAAGCCGTGGTTGTCATCACGTAAATGCCCTGACAAAACCGAAGTGAAAACCGGTAACAGAATTTCAGCCGAAATTTAGTCGACCGTTCCGTAAAAAATCCTACAGAAACTGATATTCCACTTTACAGCCCGCTCTTTGAGTTCCCTCAGTTGCCAACAATATATCATTATGAATGAATTAACCACCGCCCCCTCGAACTTTCCGCACACCGATTTCAGCGTATAATTACACTTGTACAAACACAGTTAAAAAATACGTGACGTCTTCAACTATACTTGTATTCACCAGAGATGACGCTGATCAACCAACATAACAAACATAAAAATATTAGTATTTCTCATACATTTTAAAATTCGAACGGATTTGATAGATGTAGTCGTGTTTTTTATAATAAACCTCGTCCTTGAAAATCATTGATACCAAAATAACAACAGCTCCACAAATATATAACTTCGATTTTATTTTTTGTCAGTTTGGTAGATAGCCGTGAACTCTTGTGAGTGTCGTAGTTGAGTATTTTGACGCCCACGACGCAAAGCGCCACGTCAGTAGGTGTAAACAGCCCGCCATCTTATATTCATGGACCATTTATATGATAATTGATAGTAAAAATGCTGACTTTTATTCGCAATTCCGTATGAAAATAACTATTTTTATGACGTGAGTTACTAGCGCCGTTGACGGAAATATCTGCTATCAATGTGTTTGTAGAATGGGTGTCGTCTTCCGGTTGAAACGGGAGTAAATTCGTTTTTATATTTGTATTGTTTTTTATTTGTCTCCTCTTTCGTTGATCGGTGATATCGCCCTTTGTGCCCTGTCGGAACGATCCTACCTTTCATTCATAGCGTACATTGGGAAAACAATTATTTTGTGTCAAGTTTAGATGTCGATCAAATGATTGTCAAGGCTTTTATAGTAGAATTTATATTAATTTATAGTAACTGGGAAAACGCAACACATGCGTTGTTGGACAAGTTTTACAGGCATATTTAGATGAAATGTGATGGAGAGCTATATATGAGCACCTTGAGTTCAAAACTCTCATATCACTGCCTTCCCTCTATATTCATTACTCATTTCAATCGTTCCACAATTTAATTGCTTATAACTGCTGCTTAAATTCCCAATGGGTTCCATAGCTTTGATTGATATAGAAAAATGACACAATATTTTGTTCATCAAAACGTTTCGAATCCGAATCAGAACGATCCGATTCGAATGATGCTCTGGAATAATGTGTATCATTATCAAATTTGAATTACGTTAAAATTTGAATTCATTCAAAGGGAATATTTTTTCCGAATTTTCCCCTCTGGGTTACTCTATGGGTTTTCAAAAACTTCAAAATGGGTTTTCTCAAAAGTGGCGCAACCGACTGCACCTCAAAACTATGCAGCATTGAGCTAGATAATGGCAATTGTGTATGCCAAGTTTCAACTGAGTGTGTACTTTCGTTTAACCTGTGGAGCGCGAAAAGAATACCAAAAACAAAACGACAACAAAAAAACTTTCGTTTCATTTGAGTACGCGGTGAAATTGAGTCTTCGCTTCGCTCATCCAATCGAAAACGATTTTATTGATTCGTAGGAATTAACGTACGTTGGGGCAAGAAATTTTATCCTGCTATGGTTATCAGAGATAATTCAAAATAAAATATTCATGCCGCCCTCGGTAGCTTAATCAGCTGAGGCACCGCTTCAGAAACTGAAGTCTCGTTGGGCGTGGCTTCGAGTCCCGCATAAGACACGGGTTTTTATAAATATCCTTTCACCAATCATCACTTCATATCATCATTATCACCTGCTCATTCCTACCCCCGTACAACCTAGCTGTTGGTGGGGTCGTATTGAGAACAATGCGCATTACCCTGTACGCACGCCCATGTGCATATTCATCCTAACCAAAACCTTAACATTGTTTTCTTACGACGTCCATCCTTGTCTTATCTAATATTTTAGTAATGCTACGTTCCTTCTCACTCCAAGTAATTCATGGAAATGACCGAAGAAATTCAGAGAAGCCAATAAATCGTAACATGTTCTTTTTCCACTCATACCAACTGTTGTTTTCTTTTTGTTCGAATGCGGAATTGTCATCTCGAACCTTTATGCAGTACTCATCAATTATTCACATCCCCCCTCTCCTCCCCCTCCTTCCCTCCTCCCCTCCTCCCCCTCCCCTCGAATATATTGCACTCCCACAGTGTTAGACAACATTACACTTGTATATCCACGAGAGATGGAAGGTTCCGAGCGACCGTCCCACCTATTCCACATCACTAGCGCGCGGGTGGTTCGAGCCTTCATCTTACTCGATGTTTTACATCATTACACTTGTATATCCACGAGAGATGGAAGATCCCGAGCGACCGTCCCCCCTATCTCACATCATTAGCGCGCGGGTAGTTCGAGCCTTCCAGCTCTGTGAATGTGTACTAGAATACCTGGATGTCACCTCGCATTCCTCTAATGGCTTTTCCACGTCTCTGTGTTTCTACCGTGATTAGGGGATGTTCCCGCTTGTGCACTTTATGTTCATCTTCCCCTTTCCCCTCCCCCCTCCCCCCCCCCCTTCCCCTCTGATACTCGTCATTCATTTCTGTTCGTGTGGAACAATTAAATGGGGCCATACTGTGATGAGCGGCCGAGTGGCTAGACACGGAACAGTCATTCGGGTGACCGGGGTTTGATTCCCGCCATTGTCGATCATCCTGACAGCGGTGCATAGTGGTTTCTCTTTGTCGTTCAGGTTGATACTAGGATGGTTCTTTAACAACGGGCCACGACCGACTCCTTCCCACCATCCAAAAACACATGAAATAATCTTTCATCTCATATATCATCCACCGACGCCAATAGATCGTAGTTATCAGTAGAGTACGTCGTTAAATCCTATGAAAAAAATAGATGAATATATATAATAATTAATATTCAATAATAACATACAATATTATTCCATCGAATATTAAGAATGAACTATTATTTTTATTTTAAAAAACGGCACTTCCACCAATTGGTGGAAGTGCCGTTTTTGAGAATGTTCCTATTTCTTACAATATTATACACATCTCTAATGTTTACCTTGTCACTAGATGGCACCAGATGGCACTGGTGTGTCAGTTACATTGCTGACGTCAATTGGCTGTGAGCAAAACGTTGTCGAAACTGTGAGCAAAACGTTGTCGCAACTGTGAGATCTCAACACAGCCTTCTAGGTGCAAGGTTGACCGTAGAGCGATAACAGGCAAAATGAGGAGAAAAGAGGGCGGTAACTTCTTGACATTCAACAATGGAGTCGTGTAAAAATTAAAAGCCAACCAAACTAATCAAAAGATCTCCCAAAACACTATGAAAATATCGAAGTTGTGATTTATTGACAGACATATCCTTGTTGGCACTGTTAGCCAAGTGGCTAGACGCTGAGCAGTCATTCAAGAGACCGGGGTTCGATTCCCATCATGGTCTACCATCCGGACAAGTATATTGTTGATTTGGATTAGAAAATGTTGGTTTTGGATTATGATAAATTAGTTCAGACTGGGTTGATCATAGGTTGTGTTTGGGTGGGTTATAGTTAGATCAAGGAATCTTTGGTCAATTTTGATCACTCGCAACAACAACAACAACAACAACAACAACAACAACAATAACAACAACAACAACAACAACAACGACGACAACAATTATAACAACAACGATGACGATGACGACGACGACGACGACGACGTCGTCCGCCATACCCAATTCTAGCTGCACCTGCAGACCTTGCCAAAAATTGAAATCTGTCTAAACTGGCCGAAAAAAAACACTCAGAACACCATAAAATAATATACAATTTCAAGAACTCCCCCGCGATATAATTGCGACTGATTGGGTCTGATGATACCCCCACTGGAACTGATATTCAGTCTGGGGGGGGGCAGTTTCCCCCCCCACCCCCATTGAATATTCTCCCTCCGACGCCCGTCAATTCGTACATGGCAAGAATGGAAGTGAATAATATTTACCGTCAACTTGTTCTCGTTGGAAAGAAGTAAAAGCAAAGAACTGTAGATACTAAGGTCTTTGGCAAAAGCATTCTATTATTTGTGTGAAGGCAGCCGCTGGAAACAAATATTGCCCGAGGCATGATTACACCGTGTTGTTCCAGGAGGCAGTGATCGGTTGCAGGCCGCAAGCACAAACAACCCGTGTCAACAAACACACTCTGTTATGATATATTGACTGAAGTCATGTGACTTCAGTCGTGGAATTACAGCAAACGAATGCAAACACCTGAATCAACAAATATACACTTTTATATTGATTCCATATTTAAATATTATTACATGGCTACTCGGTATCATCAAAGTCCAGTTAGCTTCATTCGGGGAGTTGGTGAAAACAAATAGAATGGGTAACCATGGTGATAACAATTATTTTAACCGCCAGTCAGAGCTATTTCCACTGTATAGGTATAATTTGAGGAGATGGAATAGCGTCAAATAGAAAAATGTAGAACCATTTATGTAACATGTTATTTGCAAAACTTGGGTTTTAAAAGCGATTTGACAATAATCCAGTGGAATAAAGTCAAAAGGTGTTTTGACTTTATTCCACTGGAGTAACGTCAAAATATCCGATTTGACTTCAATCCAGTTAGAAATTATGGTTTAACAACCATTTTGACGTTATTCCGCGGAATAACGTCAAACTAAAAATTCCACATTGAATCTTATATAATGATCATGGATGAGAATCGGAAAAAGGACGCCAACATATTTTTTATTTTCCGAAAAAAATAAAGTGAGGAAAATAATCAAGTTTCTTTTGGACATTATTCCAGTCGGAACAACGTAAAATATTAATTTGACTAATGCAATTGGAATGAAGTCAAATGCAATTTGACTTTATTACTTTATACTTTATATACTTTATATTATACGACTTTATTATATATAATATCAACTAATACCGCTAGGCTCTCACATCACAATGCACAGCCCTATCACTTCGAAATTTGAACTGATAGAATTCATTTTTTAAATTGAATAAAATGCTTCTTTGTATATTGTTGTATTCAGCTCTGCTTGACGGATCTTCTAGATCTTCCTACAGCCCTCATTGTTAAGAAAAGCAATTTTCTCTTATTGAAATATAGAAATATTGAGTCAGAACGATTGAGTTGATATTGCAAGTTATTGATGGGCGGAGCTTCAAAATCACAGATTGGAGATTATTTACAGTAGGAAAACCCGTTTTTTTAGAGTATGCTTTTTTTGTTGTCACCATGTAACACTTGCACACTAAGTCATTGTTGCTCAATCGAGGCTAAATGTGACAAGGTAGGATCGTTTGGACGGGGCACCACAAGGGTGATCTCACCACTTCATAGGTAATAATTCATTTTAATGTAGGCCTAAGACCCGGTATTATCACGGCCAGTTAGTATCTATCTGAGAGTTGGTGAAAACAAATAGCATGGGTAACCATGGTGATAACAAGTTCAAACTGTCAGATAAAGGCTAACTGGACTTGGTAATACCGGGCCTGAATGATTTAGATCCGGTTTCATAATTAGCGTATTGATTTTCTATCGCCCTTGGTTATAGGCCTAGAGAGGTGTGTTATTTTCTCACCTCAGAATATAGGCATATAATATAGGTATTTTCTTACCTTTTAATTAATTAAATATAAAATAAGACTTGAATATCAGTTGGTGAACTAAAACCGCATCTTGCTGTAGTATTTGTATTGAAAATTGTTTATAATATTATCTTATTGTTTCTTTATTTATTATTATTCATTCATTTATTCGGTCTACAATTAGAAAATTGGGTTTTAATTTAGATCGAATTAGTTCATGATGTTATTTGTTTGCTTTTGTTTGTACCTCGTGGGTTTCACAAGTGTCCGTATGACACTTATCGTGAAGAGGTGGGATAGGATAGTGCGAAGGAAGCGTATCTTAGTTAGTTTAGGCTGGTTTGGTTAGGTTGGATCATTGAATTAGCTAGATTGAGTTCATTTAGGTTAGTTGATGATGCGTGCAAGAACAGCAACATATAGACCTATATTCACATATGAATAAACTCAAAATTCTGAAAAGATACATTGACTTTGCATCATTTCTCAAGCAGTACGTGCAAAATATGAACCTCAATTTCACATCCAATTAGTGATTAGTGATTAGTGTGAATTAGTTTACAGTGATTTATTAGAAGAAGAGGGATTTTTCGTATCGTGGTGGAGGGATTTCCAAGTATATGCTCATCTGGCAACACTGCTATGATTCCACAACCTTAGCGAACCACGAACAGCCTATAGCATGAACCACAATTCTATTTTTAGACACATTCGGACAAGAAATGTCCGAAAACGGTCCTCTTGATTATAATATGTCATTGAAATCTACATTAAAGAATCTTAAAATTCGATGTGGCTCTGATATTTGACGTCACCAAGTGGGTAATTGTGGTTAATGCTATTCGGCACGAAAAGTAACAATAGAATGCGCTTCTAAATTCCAATATGGCCGACGAATGGTTAAAAAAAGTTCAGTCAACAATGTAATTAATATTCCAAACTATATCATTATTGAAAATATGCGCGCGCTTCATTTCATAACTTTTCTCTAGTTCCAATTTTCAACACCAACAGCGTACTTACAATTTTTTTCTGTGCAATAGAGTCAACTGACGTACGTTACTGTATTAACCGTGTTTATACTCTGGTATAATATGGACAGCTAAATGTCAATCATAGACGAGTCGCATTTCATTTGATCGCACTTTTACGCGCTCCGACTTTATTACACTTGGATCTCATATTGAATGAAGTCTAAAGTTGAGTTCTCGAATCAAATCTGACGTATCGATTGAAAGTTTGACGTGCCAGGGCGTCAAACTCTGTCAAACTTCAGCCGCAAGTCTGAGATATTGCTCGGAGAAAGACGGAGAGAAGAGAGTTGGTTATCATGTGTCACCGCTTTAATAACATATTGGGAGAGAGGACGTACGTCAAATGGTCAAATGTCATCACAACCACGAAACTAGATTTCAGCGAATAATTACTGTATTTATTTATTTAATTTTAAAGAAAACTAGAAATTCCGTAACTAGTAAGTCCGTAATGTTTGTAGTTCTTGAGATATATGTGGCGAAAGTGCACCCTGTAAATCTGTCCCAAGATCCGGGCTCTTGAACAGCATAAAATTATGTTAGAGTTGAAATACTTTTCCATTCAATTACACTCTGGTTCGTGAGCATAAAAATGAATGGTATAAATATAACTGAGACGTGTGGTCGAGTGGTTAATATACTTAACCGTTATTCAGGAGACCGGGGTTCGCTTCCCGCCGTAGTCGACCATCCTGACAGGGGTTTTTTATGGTTTCCATCTGTCGTTCAGGTCAATACTGGGATGGATCCTTTACAACAAGCCACGACCAACTCCTTCCCACTATCTAAAAACACCTAATAAAATAACCTTCCATCTCATCATCCCATCATCTCATATATCATTCACCGACGCCAATAGATCTTAGTCACCAGTACAGTGCGTCGTTAAACACTATGAAAAAAATAAAATATATATATATATATAATATTCAATAATAACATACAATATTATACCTTCGAATATTGATCAAAAACTTGTTTTTTTAAATGGGCACTTCCACCAATTGGTGGATTGGTGGAAGTGCCCGTTTTTCAGCATATTTTCATTTCTTACGCCATTTCACACATCAATCTGGAGTGTTCACTAGATGGCACTAGTGTGTCATTGCATTGCTAATGTCGATTGGCTTCAAATACAATCGTGGTTACCGTTGTTAATGAACCCTCGGTAGCTCGGTCAGCTGAGGCATTCCCATGACATTTTTCAAAACATTTCTCTCAATTTTTCTATATCTATTTTTTCATTTCTTTTATAATATTGTCATCACTTTTTCCTCTCATACAGTCCCAGGCTTTCACATTATATTTCATGACATTTTGTTCTACCTATTCCAGTTTTAAATAAATTAAAATCATGTGGTTATTCATTTACACAATTTTTACTTGAGATATATTTTACAAAAATATACATTTTAATAAATTAAACAATAGAAATAATCCTTGGTTTTAATCCACCAACTTGATCATTAAAATGTTATCTAAAAGATTTTGAAATTGACGCTTCAATTTCAGACACTCGTCTTCACGTTTCACGCATCTCTATTATTATCCCTGACCCAATTCCTCTTCTCCGGATACTCTCCGTGCGTACCTTCCCCCCTCCTCCTCGGTCTCTTCCCCTGCTTCTCCTCCGCACACTGCGACCTCTGTCTCTGACTCACCTCACAATCAGACCTCTGTTTCTGACCTCTGACCTCCTCATTCCTCTGTTGCCTCTGCCAATCCACCGGCTCCTTCGGTCTCCGTTTATCCCCGCTGTTCTTCTTCCCCAGACTATAACCGGAATGAAACGTTCTCAACGTCTTCCTGTGATCCTGATAATCGTCGATATTACTCTCAGACTTTGTTATTTTTCTTGTCTTCCGAGCGTTTCCCTCCGCGCGGAGACGAGGAGGCGACGTTCTTGTCACTTTCAACAACGCGTTCTCGCTGCGTTCCGACATGTAACGCGTTTCCCGCTCGGACTCTCCCGAGCTTTCCGTCTCACCGACCTTCTCCAGACAGAATATCGGGTTCGGATCGAAGATCGGACATTTCCACGGCCGCTTGAATCGCTTCACCCTGTACGTGGGGCCGTCCAGTACCGTGTTGTACGCATCGGGATCGGGATCTACGTTCGGTCGCACGCGCCTCGCCCTCGGGGATCGAACGGCGACGAAGCTCCTGCGGCGGAGTATTCTCTTCCTGCGTTGGATTCGTCTTCGGACGTTGACGCAGCGCAGGGGAACCCTCGACGGCATTTCCCATATCTCCATGCTGCTGAGATATGGGCGACACTTCAGTTGGGAGGATATCGTCGGTAACATGAAACCGTGCACGTAAATGTTTTCCATGTAAGGCCCCGGTTGGCGAAGAACTCTCTGCTTAAATATTCGCATACCTTGATGAACGTCGCGTCTTTTTTTCCTGTTACGTTTGTTTTTAGGTTTGACGAAACGTTTTGTTTTTTTCTTGGTGCTTTCTTCTTCGACTTGACGAAGTCGGGTGATGTTTTCCTGTTCGTCCTCACTATCGCTTGGCATGCACTCCACGCACGAGCCCACGTGTGAATCTACGCACGAGCCCACGTACGAGCCCTCGCTTGAGCGGCATGAGCCTTGGCTCGAGCAGTCGCTGTCCACGGTGTCGAAATCTGCGAGCCGCGCGTTCGTACCGTCGCCTCGAGCGCGGAGATCGGCCGCTGCAAGTGATTCGTCTTCGCTTTCCGTAATCGAACCTGCGTATTCTATTCTAGAATGGACTCTTCCCTGAAAGTAATGAACAGAAGCTAGGATGAATACTCCATTGGGTTGCATTAATTATGGAGTATTCAGATGTTTGAGCAAAAACTTGGTCACGGTAATTCAAGACTTGAATTTGAAATATTATGAAATTAATCATCAAATATTTGAAATGAATATTATGAAATATTCACTTCAGCATTCTGTTCTCAATTAGTTGGGATCATTTCTGTTAATGATATTTCATGTTTTTTTGGCGCTCTGTATGGTATTATGTCTATTATCAATCTTTCCATTTCACACTATTTTTTCAAATATTGATTATTTATCTGATTTGATTTTTTGCATGAAAATTTGGAATTTCAAAAAATGATTGTTATATATGATCTATTTGTAAACTGGGAGGAATTGCAATATATCATCAAACTCTGAGAAAGCCGTGTAGAATATTACAAGATAAAATTAAAATTAAAATTAGATTTCAGATTGAGTAAGGGTCCAAGTAGGATTATTTTGTCCGTGTCTGTCCCCACGTACAGTGTTGGGTAATGAACTTTTGAAATGAACGTGTTTGCGCGAACGTGTTCGTATTTTCTGAACTTTTTAATGAACGCGTTACATTCACAGTCGACGATCTTGAACTTTCTTCACGTTCGATTTTTCGGTGATCTTTAACGGAATAAAACGACATAATTATGAACTAATTTCATAATAATTTCAGATCACTCATATTCCTATTGGACACAATTGCACTATCCGTACTTCCCCGTCTAAATTCCGAATGAGATTGACTATTTTACGGTCTATCCTGAATGTATAATATTCCCTATTCGGGATTTCATCATGTGATCACTTGTCACCAGGCGAGCCATATATCATTTTTAAATCCTTTTTCCATATAATTTTCAAGGTGAATTTTTGAACAAACCTATGTTTTTTCGAATTCGAACTTGAACTTTTACAGCAAAGCCACGAAAACGAACTTTGAACTTTTCAAAAGATCGATTCATTCAACATGAACTGAACTTTTTAAAAGTTCCTTTTATAAGCGAACTTCCCCAACACTGCCCGCGTACCTCGTCCTCCGTGTCCGTGACGTCCTCTATCGTGACCGTCATCTCGCGGATCCTCCTCGCCTCGGCCCGACGCTTGGCCCGGTCTTCGGACGTCTCCGTGATCGGCGGTACGTCTGGCGGAACCGACGACGACGTCACGTTCTCGCTCTTACGCGCGTTCGCCGATAAGTCTCCCTCGTTGACAAGCGTGCCGTCAGAGTCGGTCTCCCACTGGGAGTCGTCACCGTCGTCAATACTTCTGGAGATGAGCGTAAAAGAAATAATTTCAGCTTCTATTTTATATAATTATTCACATTTACCTAAGATTCATGTATGTGAGCTGCGTCCCAATAGTCATTTATGTCACGACTAAAGAAAATTATTTAAAATTAATTCCAAGTAACAATTGAAAATATGCTGCTTGGACTATAATTTGTTGAAAATATTATTCTCCTGAAATATTAGGGGATGTTCTATAATACATTTTGAAATCATAAACCAAGCTAGCGTTATTAATAGAAATGTGGAAATTCAGCAATAACGAAATTGACCATCAAATCTGAATATTTCATGTGGATATCTATTTCTGGTTCCCTTTATGTTCCATATTATTTCGATTCATTCGTCATTATATTCTATTCATCTACTTTTCACTATAAAAATGTCTCTTTCAGAGCATTTGGCTGCATTTACCTATTACGTGGAAATATACACGATTGTAAAAACATTGAGCTATATTGTATGAAAAATTGTTATTGAAAAGTATGTTCAAATATGAATTAACTTGACAAACAAACGGTCAAATAGCAGAGAATCGTTATCTCTTTCCTCGTGTAACTATCAACATTAAGCGGTATTCGAACAGCTTCCTACATCAGACTGAAACGTCCGAAAGACTGGAATTTCCGTTGGTAACCCCGAGATTGTGGATGTAGAATTTGCAGCTCATTTTTTTTCCAAGTAGTTTGCTACAAAATGCTTCATTCACATTGAAAATAAACTACTAAAACTAAATTCGAATGCTATATTCTAAATCTCTAGTTTGAAGAACAATTTTGAATTACTTTCTAACCTGTATAATTTCCTCTGTGCCTGGATTGTGTTCATGAAATCCGTCAGGTTCCTCTTGACGTTCTGTAGCCGCCGTATGAGATACTTGTTCTTGACGGCCGAGTACGGCTTACGTTTCTGCCGTTTCTTGTCCAACGAGTAGAGATCAGCCGCCCGCCTCGTAATCCGGTCGTTGACAAACTCCAAGTGAAGCTTCTTGATGTCTCTACAGTGAACAATATCAAACCTGCATCAGCGTTCATCACTAATTCAAGAAAATGATCCAATGTTCATCACTAATTCAAGAAAATGATCCAGCGTTCATCACTAATTCAAGAAAATGATCCAGCGTTCATCACTAATTCAGGAAAATGATCCAACGTTCATCACTAATTCAATAAAATGATCCAGCATTCATCACTAATTCAAGAAAATGATCCAACGTTCATCACTAATTCAAGAAAATGATCCAACGTTCATCACTAATTCAAGAAAATGATCCAACGTTCATCACTAATTCAAGAAAATGATCCAATAGAATCTCTTAGATATCTATCCACCGTGCATCTAGCACATCTGCAAGAATATTCACAAAGACAAAATACAAACATATTAATTATCATTTATGTTTGTTTTTCTCCCTAGTGTTGCTTTTAACGCATCGAGCTTCCATCCTCCGCTAACTCGGTAAGGCACCGCTTCAGAGACAGAAGTCATCGTTGGGCATGGGTTTTGGTATACGTCTTTTCACTTATCACCGCTTCTCAATTTCCACCCTACAGAACTTGGCGGTTTGTTGGTGGGGTCGTTAAGCACTATTAATGAAAAGAATAGAGCATCAAACCTGATGTTGTGGACTGTAGATATACTACAATAAGTAGTAGTAGTGGATATTTATTTAGCCCCATCGTCACGTAAGGATTATCGTATTATTCAGATCTCTAAAGAATGATACGAGTGAATGAGCGGAGAATAGATTAATGACGTTTGTGGTGCTCGAAACTTACGTCCAAATAGACTTCAGTTTCTAAAGCAGTGCCTTGTCTGAATGAGATTAGGGAGGCGGCTCGTCAGGGAGTAGAGTCGTTTTATGTCCGATGACGGCGATTGAAAATTTGACAAGAAAACAGGGTTTTTTTGAGAATCGAGAACTTTTTCAAATAAACTATTATTGTCAGGGTATGCGTTGCAAATATATATACTTGTATCAATGAAATAAGAATTTAGTCTCCCAACACAATAAACACGAATCACCGTTATGTTTGTATTGCTGTGATATTTTGAGAAAACTTCAAAAGGACATTTCAACCCTGAAACTAGATTTTATCGAACAATGGCGATATTTATTTCCTGAATTTTAAAGAAAAACCAGAAATCATCATTTCAATCTCAAAAATAATCATTGATTCATTTGATTTATCTTCCAATGTCGTGACGTTGACATTACCTGACCCTGTTCTTGTTTCTATACAGGATCGGTAATGCTTACGTCATGACTCGTGGTCTCTGAAGAACCAAAAATAAATCTGAAATTGAGATTAAAATAATTTCTTGTTTTTTCTTAAATTAGGGAGATAAATAATGTCATTAAAAATCTATTTTCAGTGTTGTGTTGACTTTTAAATGTTTATAGTTGCAGTGATTTTCTCCACAAACTACAATTAAAGAAGCTCTCGTAATAATTATTCAGTTGGTAATTAGTCGATCGTCATCTCTCGTGGTTAGAAGACTTGCTAGAACTCTCTTGGGGTGATAAGATCGCCCTTGTGGTGCCCCGTTAAAACGATCCTATTTTTCATCCATTGCCTTAATTGGGGAACAATGATTTCATATCAAGTTTCGGTGTCTTAAAAAGAAAAGAACTCTCTCATCTACTGTCCGCTCGGCCGCGTCTTGACGAAGCCGTATACTCCCCGACACTCTACTCACTTCCTCGCATTTCTCAATTATATCGGCTAATGAATCACGTAATTCATGTTGCCGTGTTGGCGCTGCGGTAGCTTCTAGACCCGAAGTCTAGTTCGACTAGTTGACTAGTGACTCTAGTGACTAGTGAGTCTAGTGACTAGTTCTAATCTCGCTGAGATCAAACTGTTTTAAATTCATGATTGATATAAAGTTTTTGATAATCTTCTAATATCCTGCTTTGCTTTATGAGGGAATCTAGAGTAATATTGCAGTAAAAGTGACTGTTTCGATGAATTGGTTAGAGCACAGAAAAACTATATGGTTAGGGTTTTGTTTTTTTTTCTCTTGTATTTTGCCATTTAAATGAAGAAGGTTCATACTTCATTTTCTCCAGAGAAAAAGTCATATCTTTCTGTTTATTTTGTGATATGTATTTTTATAATCGACAATAATAATAGCGTTTGAAATGTATATTTTTTGATTGCAATATGTGATTTGATTACTTCATTCCTCAGGAGACACGAATGCACCATAATTATTCAATTCTCATTCGCTTCCCTACGAGATAATCTCACTGGAAGCTCAAATACTTATGTGACTATTGTATGAAGTGTCATTTAATGTGTGATGTAATTTTAAAAAAAAAATTTGTATCGAGTTCAGCTATTGCCTTGGGGCCGATACGGGTCTGTAAAGTCACGGCCCTTCCGGACGTAATTCATAGAAGGCAAACGCAACAGTCAGTTTGAGGAGTCGTTTAATCATAAATTTAACAATTTAAAAAGTATATCTTACAAAATTCCGTTGCTATGAAGCTCACTGAGTCTAGGAGAAGCGACTCCCGATTTCATCTTATTGAATTCTTCGAGAAGTTCTTCGCAAATGCTCGCCAAAACATACGGCTGCAGTTTCGCTCTTTTCGACGGCATTTTTCTCCGCAGCTTGAACTTGTTGATGATGTCGCTCTTCAAGTCAACGCCGGAACTGTCAACAAACAAATCGATAATATAATTATTAGTAAGAACATCAGTAAATTGAGGATTGATCGTCTATCGATTTACGCTTGAATCGATCTTGAAATATTGAATGATCAGTTTTGTTTTTGGATTCTGTATTATCATTTTATTAGAAATTTTTTCAAAATACATTTTTCAGAACCGCAATATTATCTTTGATAGACAGATAGATAGATAGATATTTATTAATTTAGCATTATTGCTATTTTTTCTTTGGTTTACATATACAACATACAATTTTATAACACTTATTATACATAAATCATGGTACAGGAATAAATAATTATTACATAATTATTCCTGTAGATAGTTCTTATCTTAAAATATTATACATTTATATTGAACTAAATATAGTACTGTACCTAGTTTTGTTAATAATTCAAATATAGGCCTACTGTTACAATGGTCTCATAACATGAACTAATTCACAAATTTATTTAAGGCCTATTTCTAAACTCTTCTCTAAACAACTTGGTCCCAGTATTTAATTATCTCGTACGCTTTAGGAACTAATTTACCTTCTTTAATGATTTTGCAACAGTCTCGTCTAAAACTCGTGATACTTTTATGATTTCTAATTTCAATAGGGATCCTATTGAAAATTCGAATACCCTTCACAAATGTGTTTGAGTGTGATTGCCTTGCAAGTATTATCGATATCATAAAGCAATTGTATAGTACTAAATGATTTCGATTCAAGACTGGATTAAGTACCGTATATTAATGTGCGATGACGCTGATTTCTGCTGCCACATACAACGCTTTCATTAGGTTCATCTTACCAACATTATGAATCACAAAAGAAACAATTATAAAGTGAAATATTATAACTAAGTGTGTAGACCCACAGACAAGTCAAATCTTATGTGACTTTGTGGGTCTACGTTATTATCATAATGTACTAATATAACATGTAAATAAAACGCCTTGAAAAAAAAAAAATCTCAATTAGATCAGCTGAAATGAACACAGCATTACTTTTGCCTGCTGATGTTAATCACATTTTATTCAATTTATTTTTTGATATGATATGAATCAAATTGACCATTGTAGATGGGCGTGACTTATACGAAGCAGGGGAAATTTCAGATATCTTGATTACTGATTAGTTATTTCCCTATTTCTCCCGCTTCAATGTCCACTTGATTGGTTCTTATATTTTGTGACATCACGAGGGCGGACGATCTACAATGGTCAATTGAATGTTCAGTTATGGTTATTCTTTCAATATATATTTCCTTATTAAAAAGTGATCAAAAGATCTTTTTTACCGACCATTTTTTAAAACAATTCTATTAAATTAGATACCTTTCTGACGATGAAGACGAACCAGCTGACGACGACGCTTTGCATTCACACACCTTGGATCCCGATACTGTCGAACGCATCGAATTTGAATGTCTATCAGAATCTGAACCACTTTTCTCTACCGACTGAGAATGTTCATTACATCCTAATTCATCTTTTGTCGACGTCGAATGCTTCTCCGAGCCGAACCCGGTGTTTGGTGTTGTCTTCAAATCCAGTCGAATTTTATCTGCCGACTTCCGATGATTTCTCGATCTCGTTTCATTTTTTGTCGAAGAATTCTTATTCGACGATAGCTGACTTTTCAGTGAGGTACTTGATTGTTTATCTGATCTCGCGTCACTTTTACGAGTCGACTTGGAATGCTTTGAACCTTCTTTATCAACAGTTCGACCCAGCTTCTTTCTATCCGTCCCCGAGTGTCGTTTCCGTATTTGATTCATCCATATATCTTCTAGTTCCTGCCTACCATCAGGTAAATTATTAATATCGATAAAATCATCTTCATAATATTTTTTCCATTCACGTTCATTCTTTCGTTTGTCGTTAAGTTTCGCGAATTCGTTCTCGGCGCCGTAAAACTCTTCGTCGGTACTCAATTCCCTGAGAGCCTCGGCCCCTTGACTTATGTAAGACAAGATCTCGTCCTTCTCGTAATCCTCCAGGATCTTCTTGATGAGATCCGGCAGGTCGTTGACAGTGAAACCAAGCTGCGGAATGTCGGAGGAGAGAGGATCGGACTTCATCTTGTCTACAACGTCCTGAATCAGTTGAGGCACAGAATCGATATAAATGGCATCCCTGTTTGGTCGTCTCCCGGGCGACACGGTCTTCTTAACGTCTCGAATGTGCTGCGGCAGGTCTTCCAGATTCAATATCGCGCTCGTACGAGGCGTTGATCCGTCACCGTTTCGCTCTCTCAATTTAGTCATCGCTTCGATCAAGTGGAGCGGTAAATCGTCAATGCGAATCAATTCCGAACCGTCGCTCGATAAGACGGAGCTTCTCGATGCGCGGGCAGTTATTTCTTTGATATTTCCGTCGTATTCTATGGATTCACAAAAATTGTCGGAGAATTCGTTTGTGCTGTTTGAAATTTCTTGAAAATCTTTTTCATCGCCACGCTCGTATTCCGGTATAGAAGAAACGGATTGTAAAGTATCACCTATTTCCGACGAATTGAAAGAAACACTTCCGATAGAACTCGACGTGCAGCTTATACTGTCTCCGCTCTCATAACTGTTAATATGACTTCTTTTTGAGGATGATATTTCCATTTCAGCGGAATCACCTTCAAGCGGCTTTGATTCTGACGTTGTTACGTCTGTCGGCTCTTTAGCGAGTACTGACTCGGTCAGAGTTTCATGATACGTGTTGACCGCGCATCGATTAGAGGCTTCTCCGTCGACTCTATTTCCATGCGCATCATTTGCATCGGTAGATTCGCGATCCGAGTCTGATAGGTTGTACGAATCACTGTAAGTAAAGCTTATTGTGCTGAAAGTACTGTGTCCGCTGTCTTTATTATCCGAACTGAGAAGCGAGAAGCTTCCAGTCAGCGATGAACAACTATAATCCAAATCCTCTTCGTCTTGTTTCTTCAACTCTGAAACGGCAGTACATTTCTCTTCTTCTTGTTCGGGATATACTTCTAACTCGCAAATAATATTGGTGATGTCTTTCATTCGAGCTTCTCGTCTTTGCGAGTCTGTCGGCTCCAAGTCGGACAAGGAAGGAATGTGCCTCAAAGTATCGCTCGATGAAACCGAGCCCGTCATAGTATGATTCGATGGAATAATATCCAGTTCGTCTAAACCGCCATCCAATTTGTCTAAACTGTCGAGGGAAATATTCGATTTTTTCGATGTAGACCTACTTCTACTCGTAGGGACGTCACCAACTTTATTCAACGATTTTAACATAGAATTTCGTTGTTCTTTCATTTGTCTAACCATCTTCTCGAATTCGTCAAAATTTAACGATTCACGGGAACGAGTTTGGAAGCGTTGCATCATCTCCTTCTTAAGAAGTTGAATGTCGTAGGTTTGAAGACCAATTGAGCTCTGTTCGCTGTCATCGTCTGAAGAATGGAGGTTGGGCCAGACGGAACCAGATTGTGCCAAGTCACCCACTTTCACGCTGCCTCTGCTGCCGTCTTGCGAGATGTTATCCACGTTAGACGTTCTTTCCGACACAGTGCTTGATTTATGTACGATAATCTCGTGGTTTCTATCGCCTTCGTCGTACATTTTGCTCTTAAAATAGGAGTTTCACTTGAAGTGGTCCTGCCAGTAGTGAATTTAAGTGCGTCACTTTGTAAGGATTGAATATTGGTGTTTATTTACAAGTTTTAAATCGAAAAGTATACATTTAAAATAATGCGCTGTACACGAGCACTTTGAAAACTGTTTTTTCTCACGACCACCTAGATTATGAAATGATTAGAGATTATCTAGGTAGCAGAGGAAGACCAAGGTTCATAGGTTATTCATTTTCATTCAATTTCTCCATTGGGAAGCACAAGAAATATCTTGATGGCAGTGGATCAGATATCTTGGTCAGAGTTGATGAAGTGGCATAGCAAGTACACAAGATAAAACTACTTTATTGACTATGGTCAATGACTATCAATAACGTAACGGGATAAGCAACACGGCATAAGTCCTATCCTTTTAACATTAGGCCATTTTCACCATGATGGAATCAGCGCGCTTTCGTGTACATTTGTGAGATTCGCAATTTCAAATCAAGTTGTATGTATTAGGCTCGTATTTCAGTGTATAGTACATAGTTGTACAATTGCATTGATTTTAATCTTTCTCGTAGATGATGAGTAATTATCCAGTTGTCAAATGGTGAATATAGCAGTAGGGCTGTTGACTAGGGGACTAAATGCTTTTACAGACGTATTTTAAATTTAGATTGGCCAATTCAAATGAAATTTATTCCAATATTGCTTAATGCAGTTGGAAAGAGCTGGATTCATAAATTGCATTACATCTATTACTTGTATAGATCAACTTACAACAATACCAGCAAATCATCATAACATTTGTGAGGCGGCATCCCTTTGATATACGCATGGTGCGAAGGAAAGCGCCATGTTGCTTATCCCGTTACGTTATTGATAGTCATAGCTATGGTTTGATAAAATCTTTGACTGATTAATTGACTAAAGTTGACCATTGTGACCATGTGAACCAAATAAAGTTTTTTCATATTGAGTGCTGCATCTAACAAAAAAATTAGTTTCAGTACAATGATTTGTAGAAATGTATCAAATACTTGGATAATTATTTTAATTCAATAAATTGAGGGTGAAATATTCATTTGTCAATAGAACAATACGGGACTGGAATGGCCTGAACCAGAGTATGTTTGACGGAGTTGATAGGATTGGTCAATTTAAAATGAAGCTGGCTAGATAAATTTAGTAATTTTAGATTTTGCAAGTAATTTAAGTTAAGAATTAATTTTAAGATGTTACCACCTGTTCATAACTATTTGTAACAGTGAAATAAACAAACAAACAAACAAGTGTACTTTTTTTTAATGTTGTGTTTTTGTTATCAATTAGAGATAGTCCAAAAATGTTTTTGTTTTTTATAATTGTTGTAAGACCGCCTCGAAGTCTTGTAACAACCAAGAAGTGCTGAGATTCAAGTTGGTCTCACTATTCTTTGGTGAAGCCTGGTTCCCACTCGTCATTTTTTTCGTGTCGCCGCAAAATTTTAGCCGTCATTTGGTCACAGGTTCCCACTAAGATTTTTTAACGGCACATTTTCAGGCTTCTGTGAATCCAAATAAGCAATTTTTCCAATCTAGAAGTTGGATGTACACATTTGTTCAGATCCTAAGGTTTATATATAATTAATAATATAATTGATACAATTAAAAATTGCCCATCAATTTATTAAATAAGTTTAGCGGTATGTATTTTTTTTTTTATTATTCTATTTCTCTTATAACATCAAAACTTGATACAAAATCATTGTTCCCCAATTAAGTCTATGGATGAAAAGTAGGATCGTTTGGACGGAGCACCACAAGGGTGATCTTACCACCCGATTTTAATTATTTAAAACCAATGAACTCATGTATTTATGAAATTTATTAATTGAATTTATCAATTTATTTATGAATTAATCCTTCAATTCCATGAATTCTTCGAATTTGTTCAATTTTCTAATGAAATTCATTTCATATTCATTCAAAGTATGATCATAATAATCATCTTTCAAAATCAAATGTTGTAGATCTGGCTAAAATTTCTTTATAGTGTGCTCGGGGGGAAAAAATATGTACATATAATATAATTAATCAATCGATTCTACTTTCTACGAAATTTGTGCAACGCAATTATAGAAACTATTGGGAAATAAATCAATGACATGAGTACGCGTTATAGAAAAAACATTGGTCCGTTATACGAAAACCGACGTTCGTCTTAAAATAATTTGTGTTCGTCGTGTTTGCTGCGAACGACCGTTCCGTTCAATATGACGTCATAGTGTTGTTTAATGGCGGCCTGCATGTCAAGTTTATTGAATGTCAGATAATATTTTAATAAAAAACGATCTAACCTGGAATTTCACGATGGTATGTAAGGTTATCGATTTTATTGTTTTTCTGTAATCACACTTTGAATTATAAATTAAGAAAGAATAGTGTAATAATACTCTTGTTCTCCATTTTTAGCATTAGACTTGATTAGACTCATTAAGGTTAGAGTTGTTCCTGTATGCCTAGGCCACTGTCAATGGCCCCTATCTCATTGCCCCTATTTTCGACTAGACCTAGGCCTCGTCCTAACCATTGTGATAATCAATTTTCTACTTGTACTTATTGAATGTTCTCTTCTATTCTAGGGTTTACTTGCCATTCTTCGCAAGCTGAAATCTCACAAAGACAAGGAATTGCGACTTTTACTACTGGGCCTCGACAATGCTGGTAAAACAACCATCTTGAAGAAATTAGCATCGGAAGACATTTCTCATATCACTCCGACTCAGGGATTCAACATAAAATCCGTCCAATCCGAAGGATTTAAACTCAACGTGTGGGATATCGGGGGCCAACGTAAAATACGACCGTATTGGCGCAACTACTTTGAAAACACTGATGTTCTGGTAAGTTATTAGGCTTATCAGTCGAAATACCATATCTTGGAGATTACGAAACCTAGAATTTCTGCCCTGCCAGGGCTACTGAAAAAATGTACCAACATGCCTTCTCGTTTAAAAAGTTTCCTAGTTGACACGCAGTGTAAGATTGAAATACCAGGTAGGACCTTAAAATTATGAAAGCTGTGGAAAATATGTCAAATTGTTGAGTAAATGTCGGATGACATTGCGTACGTACTTCAAAAGTCTAAAGCTCAGCCGACTTGAGAGTCACGCGCTTACACAATTTGGCCCACTAACAGCATTAATGCTCACAGGCGTCAATCCATGCGATATACTTGAGAATTGTGTACTCCAAGGAACTTTTGTTACAGCCAAACACTCTTTTCATAAAAATATTCAACACTATAATGTTGAGCCTATATTTTCACCAATGACTATAAATCTTTGATATTTCCTCTCTTGCTCAGATCTACGTGATTGACAGTGCCGATGCGAAACGTCTCGAAGAAACGGGTCACGAATTAGACGAGCTTCTACTGGAGGATAAGCTAGCCAACGTGCCTTTGCTTGTGTACGCCAACAAGCAGGATCTAGGAGCAGCTCAGTCGGCCACGCACATTGCCGAGGCGTTGGGACTTCATCTGATCAAAGATCGGCCGTGGCAGATTCAGGCGTGCTCGGCGTCGATGGGCGAGGGTGTCAAGGTAAGCGAGCATCGAAAGCTCTTCTAATTACACACTTACTGATGTGAGCCAGTTGTACACTCGAGACGTTTCAAGGTTAAATAGACTGACATGCCACTAGTAAACATATTTGGGTACCGATACTCGAATTTTCACCAACCTCAAAAGAAGAACAGCTAGAACGTATATTAGGGAGAATTGAAACTGCTTGAGCCTTCTAGTGAGCTTTATTTCCATATCCTCTCGTGTTATTTGCCAGTAACAACTTAATTTGCAGTAACTGATAACAACAATATAAAATTTGGAGAAGGAAAGTGAAGTAAAACAAATCGTATGTTTTCTCTGGCTAACGAATTTGACTACCCAATTTGTAACATGCCACTTATAGCCAGTACCAATTAGGCAATATCCAAAAGTCTGCCCAACAATAATATCTTGCTCCAAAATGAAGGTAATTTTTAAAACTTATGTTCTTTCGTTTAATCCAACACTAGGGCCGTGTTTTATGAAAAATTATCTCTCAACGAAACTAGTTATTGAGGATTAGGTCCTGAAACGAGATTGGTATGCTAACCAAGATTGATTACAAGTTAATCCACCGATTATCGCTTAATCCGGTAATTAATATAGCCTTTGTTTCGTAAAACTGACCCCGAGCTAAGAAGCTGAATGAGCATACCGATCGTGACTAAGTGTAGTATGAATGCTTACTTTTTATCATGACATTATGTAACGGTATTACCAAGTCCAATTAGCTATTATCTGAGAGTTTGTGAAAACAAATAGCATGGGTAACCATGGTGATAACAAGTTTAAACTGGCAATTAGAGCTACTCCCACGTTGATAATTCAGGCACAAAGTTAAATAGCCATCTAGATAGACAGGTCTTTAAAATATCAGCCAATATATACATTGACTGAATATTTAACGCTCTATCCCTGGCTACTTGACTTTGCGCCTGAATAACCAACGTGCAATTAGCTCTAATTGACAATTTTATATATGTATATAAATTCGTGATCAAATGTCCTCTCTTACAAATGAAATACCTGAAGACACAAAATAACGTGGAAAATATCAAAATCTAATGAAATTACAAATCTATTTGAATGTGTTGATGAATGCTTGATTTATATAATGTATTCTGCACTGAGCACCAACTTGTTCCCCGCACTGAGATGAGCACTCGCACGATCGTAAATAAATAAAATAATACAAAGTCTTACGTAAATTAATTTGGTTTACAGGATGGAATGGAATGGGTGTGTAGAAACGTAAAGAAGAAATAACGAACGCGATCTCATTTCGACGTGGTTTCACGTTACCACGACCTATCGCCACTCTCGTTTGAACGCAATTAGCCTCGGTTGGTGTTTCGTCGGCACAAATTCACTCGCAATTGAAATCCCCTTTTTTTTAGTGCCTTTTCATAATAATTTTGAAGTATCTGGCATATTTAATTGAGCCCTCACGTGTGCTACTTTTCTAGTCAATTTTGAGTTTCAGCCCTCAGTATGTTTGCAAACTATATTCTAGATAGAAATTTATTTTATATAGCCCAACTGCGAGTGGAAAAATACATTTTTATTATTTTCTATTCTGAATCTCACTTTGATACATTCGTGTACAATGGTATTCTGTAATTTATTTTCAAATTTACGGTAAATTTGAAGTAGGCTGTTGCTATCTGTTTTCCAAGAGGTTTTGGTGTGTGATAGTTAGGGTTAGGTGGGCCAAGATTTTGACCATAAAATTACAACGCTGGCGCTTACCGCGAAGTTGCCACTTAAGCTCCCCGCCTATAGGCCCGGCCATTCTATTATGATCGGCGGGCTTCTTAGGCGGGGGCTTGAGTGGCAGTCGCGGTAAGCGCCCAGATGTCAGTTTAACTAAAACCATACCTGATCAAACCCTAACCATCACTGAAAAACCTTAAAACCCTATCAAAGATAACCTAACATAACCACCAAAACAGATTGGCATGGCTAACTATAAATTTACCATTTATGTGAGTTCTGTGTGTAGGCCTACTTTATTTTTAATGTGGCCTATGTTATGAAAATATTGATATATAATTCATTCAGAAGTCAGATTGCACTCGAATATACCGCAGAACCTTGTTTGTTGCACAAATTCTAGTCAGCGTTGTTTGAAGCGCACAACTAAAAAACCTTATATCTAGTCGTGTTTTGCCTTTAGTAGTTGTCGTACGTACAATTACAAAACTAAAAGTGATTGAGCTGATCTCAAAGTATAGCCGTCCAGTATTGTAGTCAATAATTTATTATATTGGCGCAATCATCAAATAAATAACATTTTTCATATGATATATTTTAAAATAATTAGTGGTTTTATTCAATATTGATCTCTGACAGTTTCTCGTTGACAAAGTGAAATACATGTGTGTTGAACTTTGACATATATCTCCTACGAAATTATACTGTAATTTAAAATACTGATTAGTCAAAGTTATGTAAATTAAATAAAGCTTGAATTATAACTTAGCACCTGGGTTCACGTCACTCATTATTGACAGGAATCATCCGAACGTACCAACTCACTAAAATAAATCAATACATTTATTCGGCCCGATACATTTTCGCTATCATATCATTCAGCGTAGGTTTGTAGAAATACCTGTTTGTACGAAAGAAGGTCGCCTAGTAATTTAATAATTTCTAAAACTTTGGAAATGGTGGAGCCACCGAGGGATTTTGGAAGATGTAGTTGTGATCCCAATCGTAATTCTCATCCTCGGTAATATTTCCACTCCAAAATACCACAGCTGCACAAGAAAACTGGTGGTATTTATGTTTGTCATGTTGGTTAATGAACGTCTTCTTTCGTGCATACGAGGATACTAATATAAGTTATGATGATTTGACATTAAATATACGCAGATCCTCAATTGACGACTCAAAATGGGCGTGGCTTCACCAGACGGCCAGTTGGATCTACGTATATTATTTGTAGTCATTTGAAGATACCCCGATTGGATATTTGAATTTTACCACAGTTCTAACAGCCCTGTTGATTGGACGGTATTATTTGTGACATCAAGGGGGCGGAGACTGCGGGCCGTCAATTAACAGACATTCCTCATTTGACATTTGTCAATCCCAATACCTGAAAAGTGAAAACATACTAACAAGTCCAAAATGTCCATTTTTTCAAATATGTTGAAAAATCACGATTTTTCTGTCATCAGTACATTAACGTATTCGGCCATTTCGAGGTCACACGTTACAATAAATAGTCATCTTCGTAGCATTTATCGTCCGTGACTTTTCGTTCTCGTTTCTCACAACTCGTTGTGAATGTATTCGGTGGTTGCCTGGACGTCAAACTCGTGATAGTCCCCGCACGACGCTGAAGAATACTGACGTTCGCAGTCGTGGTTTTCCGTCGCGGCGTTGTACAGCTTCCAGAACGGCGTTCCCGTTTGTCCGGACAGGAACCACGACGCTCCCAAACTGAAAAATATCGGGATGACACGGATCAGAAAAACGTAAATAGTTACGTATATCGGAAAACACTCTTCAAACGTTAACGAAACAAAGCAGCGAGGAAATTGAATTCAGAGTATCATTATTTTATCCCTGATAACTAAACTAAACTCTTTCCGTAGCTCAGTCAATCAAGGCATCGCTTTAGAAACCAAAGTCACCGTCGGGCGTGGTTTCGAGTCCCGCATAAGGCATGGGTTCTTGTAAACGTTCTTTCACTTATCATCACTTCATAGATTCATGATCACCCACTCATTTGTACTCCCGTATAACCTGGCTGTCGGTGGGGTTATTAAGCAAACAATAATCCCCAACATAATTTTAATTTTGTAGCTTTTTTAATTCAATTGGTTTTGAACAATATTTCATTTCACTTTACGGTAAACTCTTTGTAGGTCCACAGTTATTAACGTATTATGATTCAATTTTTTTCATTTTTTTCCCAGTGAATACAGAAACTAGTACTTTGTTATTAGTCACCGAACTATTACTATCTTTCGGCAGGCCTAATTACAAAGGATCCCTCACGAGATTATTCAATGGTGATATACATTGAGACTAACCGTATTAATTAGTATCACTTATATAGTATTAGTATATATTACTATTATGCAAATAATATTGAATTACCAGTAACATTCTAATATACAATATCAACGCCACGTTTCGTCATATATTTACCTGGCTAGTTTAGTGACCCCGGGCTTGAGTCCGACGCCCGCTTCCTTCACCTGGTTAACAACGCACACGACGTACTTGTCGCACTGCTCGTGTTGACGCGCGAACGTGTACGCCCGCCAAACCTTCAGCACGGGCTCGATCACCTCTCCGTTCAACGTGTCGGCCATTTTGTTTTCCAACTCGGCCGGCGTCAGGTGGCTCAAGCTGAGACCTTTGCTCTGACCCAGTCGAAAAACCTCCTGCGGATGAAATGCAGAGTTGTTAGGTCAACGTTGTATTGTATTGTTGGGTACAGCATTTAATAACAGTTTGTTAACATCGGGAAAATGTATAAGCCAGGTCATGAGAAAAAAATAATAAAATCACTTTATAAAGTAAACAAATGTGAGCTAATGCTCACTCTACTCAACTGTGTCCAAGGCAATAGCCGAAATGTCAGAATCTTGTGTACCTTTCATCTCTATGTGTTCTATCTACAGGCTCTCCACTATGAGTAGGCCTTTCTCTACTCATAAATCTCAGTAAGCTGCTGTTCTTCCTTTCCCTTTCACCCAATTCATATAAAGCCAAAATGAATTAATAAAATCATTATATTTATTGTAAATTATAAGAGATGAGAAAATGAGAAAACAAATGCCTGATCTAATTTAATCAACCAGACGGGAAAAAAATCACAATAAGAGAACAGTTCAACTATTAACACTCTCTTCACAAACACAGATAATTATAATAGCTTCAAGATGATATAATTTATAACTATTCAAGTCATGTCTATCATAACTATCACGCGTATACAGCTAAACAATGTGTTTTTTCAGCTGTATACACTTGACAGTTATGTGACATGACTTGGATAGTTATAACTTATATCGTCTAGAAGCTATTTAATTATCTGTGTTTCTAACTTTCTTGCGTACTAGAATTTTGATATCTCATACCGTTCATAAGTTATCACCAAAAAACTGATATTTTGCTAAATCGACTCCCATGGACTCGTAAACAAGATTAACCACGTACAATTTTTTTTCTTCTCATCACCATCGAAATCGTGCTGTATACAGTCATTGTTTCCCAATTGAGGCTACGAATGAATTAGTACGACCATTTAGAAGTGGCACCTCTTGGTTGTGTCAAGACTTCGAGGCGGTCTTTTCACCACATGAATAATTATCTCTGGACTATTTTAAATTAAAAACAATTAACTCCAACACTAGGACTGAGTTATCTGTGACCATACTTTTTCACCTCAGATAAAAGTATCTCAGTTTCCAAAAGTCCGTAACACATTAAAATGATTCTATTTCCCCTCTTTAAGCCACTTTTGCCAATAAGTGAGGTTATAGGCAGTGAAATGACGTGGTCTGGAACCCACCTGTAGGTAAACGACGGCAGGTTTGATGTAAGTGCCGGACTCTACTTGCAGGCCGAACTGCCTCTTGAAGACAGCGTTGGCCAGCAGGCTGAGAGACTCGGCTGGTCGCGACGGATCGAACATGGCGCTCTTGCTGTAGCCTTGCGCTTTCAGGAAACTGTTGCCGACATACTGCGCGGTGCCCAAATACCTGACAAGCAAATAACAATCACGTTTTACAGTCCGGTCGGCTGGACGGCTTTCAATTCAATTTCAATCTTCAATAATTTCATTTTATTCTGCATTTTAATCTTAAGAGCCACCCCTGTGGCTCAGTCGACTGTCGCACTGCGTTAGGAACTGGAGTCGGGTTGGGCGTGGGTTTGAGTCAAGCATAAGGCATGGGTTTATGCGAGCCTCCTTTCATCTATCATCACTTCATCGCTACATCATCACCCTCTCATAAATACCCCCGTATAACCTAGCTATTGGTGGGGTCGTTGAGCAGTATAAGAAAATATTTATGTCTAGGCCTAATTATACATCATCTTCAATAGGGTCCTACATAATATGAGTGAAAATAATGAAACCAGCAGAAGCCCGTGTAAGAACACAAATGCTTGAGTGCGGGCTGTCAAATGAAGGGCATTTATCAACGTATTTATATAGCTCGTAGCAGAGGCGGAAAACATGAATAATAGTATTTAACAGGAGACAAACAAAAGACAAATGTATTTTATATTACCAATGTATAAGTTTTAATTTATTCATTTTATATGTAGGCCTACTGGTACACTACAAATGGCTGACAAATTTAATACTGTATATGCCTGTGGCTGTAATAAGTTTCATAATTGTAATTTATTTATTATTTCTCTTTTCCTCCAATTTTTTTAATTCTCAATGCCTGGGCCCTATGCCTGCTTGATATTCTTGAGCTGAATATTTGTTGTCCACTAAATTCATCCCACAGTTTTTGCTCAACTTTCATTATTTTTTAAATAAAAAAACTACCGTACCGAGTTTTTATAATTCGTAATTAAATTCTATCCTACAATTATTTCTGGGTCGATAAACTTTCAAATTTTGTCAATTTTGGTTGGTCAATTTCTCCTTTTTAGCTCGTACCAAAGAACACAGACGAGACATGTCACCTGAAACTTTCAATTGACCATTGTAGATCGTCCGCCCTCGTGATGTCACAAAATATAAAAACCAATCAAGTGGACAGTGAAGCAGGGGAAATAGGGAAATAACCAATCAAGGTATCCAAAATTTCCCCTGCTTCGTATAAGTCACGCCCATCTACAATGGTCAATTATTATGCTCGTCCAATTAGGGTATTTTTGTGCAGAAAAAACTATTTACGTAATGTAATTGATGCGCTCTGTAGACCGTAAAATGACTTAATTTACGTTGTTTAATGACTTGGCTTCCAAGATACGTAAAAAAATCATTTTTACTGGTAATTTGTTGAAAATTAAATTACTGCAACAAGGTAAATAACCTGGCTAAATGGCGAGCATAATTAATTTCGAATGTTCCTCTCTAACCAACTTGTACCATGGAGTCGTTGCGTAACCAATAACTTATTTGTATTTGAATCTCTTCTCTTGTTCTCGCTCTTCAAGGAATACCAAGAATAAAGATTTTTAGTTCAATTCCAATTCATTCAGTAATGAAATGATAGGACATTCATGTTGAAAATATAAATGCAATCAATAGGCCCTACAAATTGTATCTGAGATGGAAGAAACCTAAAGAGACCTGATTAGTTTTCTCAACAATGTATGGGAGTTGATTTAGCAAAATATCAGTTTTTTTATGGTAACTTTTGAACGAAATTAGATATCAAAATCCTAATATATTGGAAACGCAGATATTTGTATTACTTTTGAGATGGTATAAACTATAAGTTATAACAATTCAACTTGTATTGCATAATTATCAATCGTATAGCTAAGAAAAAACACGTTTTCTAGCTGTATACGTTCGACAAATAGGCCTACACGATGAAGTTGATTTCATTTATTTAACTACTTTTATTTATTTTTATTCATTTCTGAATAGAATGGAGAAGAACAAAGAGAAATGGCGCAAACACTACTATTTTCCAGATATTAAAATCATCTGTATTAGAATGTTGATATATCATACTTCCAGGAACTTTTGAGAAAAATTACAGACGTTAAACGCACTAAAACGAGCACTTGATGCACATACGCACCCCGTGTACAGGCTACAAAATAATTAGGAGTAAAATATTCATAGTTTTTATTCAAAAATGAATCGAAATTTCAGAAATAACTTTTTAATGACTGCGAGAGTAGCTTACAACTTCATGAATTATATTTATATTTTTCTTTTTTACTCGTTCAATTTACTCATGAATATTCATCATCTGCACCTAATTGGAAATGCATTTCTCCTATCTCTACCAATAGGAGTATGAATCTAATTGTAGATTGAAATATAATTTATGCATTGACCTTGAGTTCAAGCAATTATAATAATAGTGCAGATAATTTACTAGTGATAATTCTGCCTTTATGAAGTTATTTTAATGATAGGTATGGATTTTTCATGCAATTCAGAACCAATAAATGAGTCCAAGCATTGCATGCTATAAATTACAAGCTGTAATAAAATATTTACCATCATAATACTGATAGTAAAGTTTACTCATTTTGATTTATTCATACTATAATTATGATTCATGATCTAATTGGCGTTGATGAATGATGTATGAGATGGAAAGTTATTTTATCATGTGTTTTGGGCGTTGGCAGTGATTCCGTTTTTAAGGAGCGATCCGATGTAACGACAGAGGACAACCGAGAAAACCGTCGGGAATTGCAATTCATGGTGGCCCCAGGGCTTAATTTGTGAATAAACAGGAACCGGAACCCTTCTATCTCCCCCCCCCCTCACCACCACCAACACTTCGAAAAAAAATTCTCACCAAAAAAATACAAAGAATTGATAATATTTTTCGTCCTCATAAACTGTATTCAAGAGAATATATTCAGAATTATTTTCATCTTCGTATAGGAAGATAGATCGCGATCCGACTTTCGTCTCATTCTGTCGAATATCGTGAGCTAGCATATTACCATTAAGTAAACCTCTATACTTAATCATATTACTATTTTTCATAGAAATAAAAAAAAATCTAAGAATGAGAAAATATTCATTTGTCTAAAAATTAAATTTCATGCTATAAGTTTTAATGAATGGATGAAAATTCACTTTGTCATCGTTTTTTTCATCATTTTGAAACCATAACGTGCGTACCGGTTTCAAAAACGATCCGGAACGCCGTTCCGGTACAAATTAACCACTTGGTGGCCCTATATAATAAGGGCCCTATATTCTCCGGTTTTAAACCATATCAAAGTCTCCCCCTCAATATCAGGAAGGTAGCAAATGAAGACATCAGCAAATTCAAAAGAGTTATCAAAAATCTTTTATTGCAAAAATGTTTTTATAGTGTCGATGATTTTTTTAATGAACTGCTTGTGTAATCAGCACAATTTTAAAAACGTGTTTTTAATTCTGCTTCATCATATTATATTATATCCATATTTATATTTTTATATTCAATTTGTACGATATTTCCGGTATCATGTAATATGATCAAGATTGAAGGAATAAACAATTTATTATCATTTATTATTATTACTATTATTATTATTATTATAGTCTCTAAATAACGGTTTAGCACGTAGCAACTGATCTACGCGTCTCGGTTGGTTGTTCAAGCTGATGTGAAGTGATAAATTGTTACATACATTACATTTTTACATTTCGGTTATAACTCTCATTACATGGCACTTGTGAGACCTTGGATTCGTTTTATCATCGATAATAAATGAATGAATAAATACCTGGCTTGGGTGGTTGGATCAGCAACGTGCGTCACCCATTCAGCGACGAAACTAGTCAAGCTCTTGATCCACCGTCTTCGGAAACTCGGATTCTCCAGCGATTGGAAGATTTTATCCACGTCGAATCTACCCGACTCGTCGTTGAACAATTTCACGATCGCTTCCAAACCGCTATTCTTCCACAACGTCTGTCCAAGTTCGGACGTCTTGAAGTGATCCCAGTATTCGGTGAAATGTTCCAGGAACGGAGGCAGAAACGATGCCTTCCGCTTATTTCCTCCGTCGAGATCGTTATCATTACCTCGGTTTTCATTTCCACCGCCCATACCTTGCATTAGAACGGGCAGGATATTTAAAATGGTCTCCATACCACCTCCTCCATTCTGGTTCTGACCCATAAAAGCACTTGCCATTCCTAGCATGGATTGAAAATCAATGCCCGCTTCTTGTTTCTTTTTTCCGCCGGTATTTACTTCATTGTTGTTGACATCTGCATTGTTGTCCTGATTCCCCATACTACTGGCAAACATACTGACCATCGAGCCTATCAACGACGGATCGAAACCTCCCGAGCCAGAATTCTGATTTTGCGTCGCTGAAGCGATGAGGGAACCAATCCCCGACAGAATATCGGCAGTGGGATTATTTTGTACACCTGCCCCTCCTGTCAGCATATCCCCCAATTGTTTACCACCCCCAGCCTGTAAAAAGGAAGTCAACATTCCACCGACAGCGCCGAAACCTTGTGCATTTGGATTGTTTTGTAATTGATCTTGAAATAGTGATTTTGCTGCTTCGAAAAATGGATTTGTTTCTTCCTCAACTTCATTACTTGTAGAATGACATTTCGATATTGATAAAATCGCGAAAATTACATATAGCAATTGACGTATATTTCCCATTGTTGAAAATTTGTCTACTAATAAATAAAAAAGAACACTTTTCGAATAATAATCCCCGCACTTGATTGGTTCGTTTCACATGCGCGGCTGCCACTGCTCGTGAACCTTCTCGTTCGAATGCCTGTTGACTTGTGATTATTGCCGCATAACATCGCACGTCGATTCGAAATTCGAACGGTCCTGCTGTTTCTTACACGGAACCTAACTGTATACCTGTACTACTGAAAGAATTCCTTGTTGGTTAATCATCACTACAAAAACATCGTCGGTCTTTTCTTCAACACGACCCACGTAGACTTTTTGTGTTATTTGCGAAGTGATGGTTAATCGAAATTTGATGTCACGATAAAAAACAGAGCGATCGAGTTACGGTGAGGATGTCAATCAACTCATTGTTGTGAAAAGAGACGTCGTTATCGATCCCCCTCCCTTCTCCCTCCTCGTTGACAGATAATACTTCCAGATAGGCCTATATAAATCATGTTACAACTGCAAATTATTTTTAAATTGGACTTGATGGGGTTTTTCAAATATTTTTATTTATCGTAGATTACGTTAATAATACATAATTTATTGATAATTAAATAAAATGATTAATTGTAGTTTATTTTAATGTATGTTAGCGTATAATTATTGACGGGTTTCTTAACTTCGGATTGATGACTTTTGTGAATATCGCTTTTTGAACTTTTGCAAGCCTCTTTACCAATAATTATCAAACATGAGAAAATCGTGATTGTTCGGGTATAAAATTAATTACGCGTATATAGTGAAATTCCGACGTTCTGCGTCATTTCTTTTTCTAATCTTGAAAAAAGTTGACAATTTTTTATGCTAATCGAGCTTTTAATGTAAATCTAATGATGTCATCGCCATATCACTTCCACTAATGATTTTTAAATTATCATCATTTTATAGATCATGGTGTCGGGCTTATGAACAGTCCTCTTTCTCTGGTTTTCTAGTCTAGCTTTCCTCGTGGAAATGATGGGAAGGTGACGGCCGTGTCCTAATATCTGCGGCAGCCTCTATTCCTCCAACCATCGGTCTGTCACCACATGCAAACGTTGTTGTTGTTCTTTGGTCGAAGCTTAAACTAATCTAAATCAAATCTATGCGACTCATTTAATCAACCTAACCTAACCAACATCCTAAACTAATTTATTCATTTCATGTATTCATTCAAAAATTACAGCTTCGGACCATTTTACATGTCCGCTGACAGTTGGCCATATATACTTTTTTTTTTAATAACATCGAAACTTGATACAAAATCGTTGTTCCTCTATGAAGGCTATGGATGAAAGATAGGATCGTTTGGACGGGGCACCACAAGGGTGATCTTACCACCCCATTTTGATTATTCAAAACAAATTAGCTTCAACACCAGAACTGCAAAGTCTGTGATTATAATTTTCCGCCGCAGATAAAAGTTTTTCAGTTTCCAAAAGTCCAAAACACATTATAAGTAAAACCCGTTTGTGTGTGTGATATATAATCCGGACATTACTATAGTGCTTATTTTAATAACAATGTCAATTTTTTTAGTTTAAAAGGGCTTATAGTATATATGATACAATCTTATGGACTAATACCAAATGTAGGTACCAGGCTAAACTAGGCTAAAACCAATCTAAACTCTACTTCCGGACCTACGAATAGCCAGATCGGTCGACTGTGGGAAACCGCGACGCGTTGGAAGGTCGACGGCATCGCAGCAGATGTTATTGAGGTAGTTGTTAGCCGCGTGGCCTGTCATTGACCCTGGCCAAGTCGTCTACCTGCATCCCACCACCATGAGCCATGACAGGCCAACAGCTGACGGCCCGGGTTCACGTCCCGTTAGCGGTAATAGCAACACACACGGACTTGCATTCGGGAGGATCACAAGGTGTCAATTGTTGACGAATTCACTTCGGCGAATCTGTTAGAAAGTAACAGTACACCTTGTGTGTATTAGAGATGAAGGTTTGAAGTACCCGTGCGTTAGTGGTGTGGGATAGGAGGGACGGTCGCTCGGAACTTTCTCATGGTGGATATAAGTTTGACATGAGAAATGAGGGCTCGAACCATCCGTGCACTAATGCTGTGGGATAGGAGGAACGGTCGCTCGGAACCTTCTTTTCTCGTGGATACAAGTTACACACGAGAGATGAAGACTTGAACCATCCGTGCGCTAGTGGTGTGGGATAGGGGGAACGGTCGCTCGGAACCTTCCTTTTCTCGTAGATACAAGTACGAACAACCCGAATGACGTGGTAGTGTGGGATAGGTCCGAAACGTGTCCTCAATGACGAACTGGGAAAGTGTAAACTCATTCAATCTAATCTAGATTTTATTTTATAACGTAATATTCTTTGTACTGATTTTACGACTCACTTTGATGATGACTAAGATTTATTGGCGTCGGTGAATGATGAATGTGGTGATTGGAAGATCAGGTGATTGGGACAGTGGGAAGGAAGCTGTCGTGGCATGTTACTAACCCAGTATTCACTTCAATCACTGAGGGAAACTAGTGTTAGGATTGACCGTGACGGGAATGGAACCCAGTTGTCGGAAATGAGTTGAATTATATTCAGTTATTTTGTTTGTGGTGACAATATAGCCCTTGTGGTGCCCCGTCCGAACGACCCTACCATATTTAATCCATGTTCTATATTGGGACACAATGAAATCTTTCAAAACTTTCATCCTTTAGTTAGCTACAGCCCAAAATCTATTCTATTTCTGAAGGTTCCCCTTCTATGACTTCAATGACTTGAATGAATTTCTCCTTCTGAAGTCACCCTAGACAACTATTTCATCATCATCTATTGGGTGCGCCGAAGAGCGTATACCGGAATCAAGTCTACTCGGTCGTGTGACGAGGGCTTCGGGGTACTTATCAATGGAATGTGGAAGGTTGGACACCCAAACCCAAGTACATGCAACAACCGAGTTGACTTTATTCCCGTATACGCTCTTCAGGTGCCTCGATCTATTAACTATCCTTTTCAATTATCTCTTTCTATCTTTTTATTTGTATTGTGTATCTAGTTTTGATATTTCCGGTATGTGTATCATTTATTCATCTTTGATTTTGATTCCAGTAGGAGTGTAACACGATATGTTCAAGCACATGATATCTTACCTCTATACAGTCAAGCCAGCACTTTTGGCTTTGTTGGATTTTATGATGAATGTTTCATGTAATAATGTATTTAATATGTGACCAATAAAAATTTGCAAATCTGAGCAACAATAAATAAATAAATAAATAAATGAACGAATATAAAGGTAGTAGAATGTCAACCCGGATGTCGGTATATGATCACAGCTGTTCCCTGTTACACAGTCTTCAATCTCAGATTCACTTGCATTTTGTACCGTAATTTGCTCATCTGTTGGCTTCTTGTTGAATTGCCAGGAAATAGGTGCGTGGTAATAGACATGGCGTTAGATATTTTAATCTATTTAGAATTGCTATTCGCGGTCTCACGGTCTTAAGACGACTTCTGCAAGAACTAAGAACAACTTATAACTGTGAATATGAATCCTCTTCACCGTGTTCTTATTTACTAGGAAAACGCGGGATGCGCGTTGTTAGACGAGCTTAGGGGTATAGAAATCTAGAATGAAAAATAATTTGTCAACCCAATCTACATCTACAGACCTTGGATCACTCCAAACGTTCAAAAACCTTACGAGAATCAGTTATGTCACGGCCTTCCTCTTCATTCATTTCAATCGTTTTGAATTAATTGGTGACACTTGTTGCTATAGATTTAATTGGTTCCCGTAATAGCCTAAATTGATGGGGAAATGCTTCAGAAATGCGTTTTCTTCGTTATTTCTCATCCGATTGATGCGAAAAATCTCTCAAAATGTACTTAATAGTTTCCTTTATATTCGGCGAAAATTTGAGAGGTCTTGAAAAATTTTGATTTTTCAAGTATTTTCCTTCGGGTTATTCTAATGGGGATTTTTGAAATTTCTAAAATTCATAAAAAAAAAAGTTACCACACGATAATGCCACAAAACTATACAGATCTAAGTTAGATGAGGAACCATGACGAAAAAAAGTTTGAAGTTGATAGCTGTAGCCGTTTGACCTGTGGAGAACCGACAAAAAAAACATAAAAACAAAAAAAAAAAAAAAAAAAAAAAAAACATAAAAACGAACACCAATTTTTTTCAGTATGTCAAATTGAATCCTCGCTAAAGCTCGTCTAATTAATGCACAACTTTGGTAATTATTAAAGTTTTTTTCTTTATATTTCTTCTTTGTTTTTTGTTGTTCATTCAATTATGGTAACCTTTAATTCATTCAATTACATCTGGTAATTAATTAAGAACTTATCCTAGGCTTCTGTCAAGTAACAAATGACAAACAATAGTTACCATAGCAACACAGCGAACTGGAGGAATACCAAATATTCTGATTGGTCAATTCCAACTGGTGGACATTGTTGTCCGTCTCTTGCAACAATGGGTGACGTCACTTGACAGAAGCCTATATACTAATATCAATATACACATAAAAATTACAAGCTCTCTTTTAATATTCTCTTGAATATCAGTATCTGTATAAATACTATCGAATAAGTAGGCCTACCTACTTATAATCTATATTTTGATTATTTGTAGAAAAATATTATTGACAATTAATAAAATTATTTATTTCGTAATTATTATGTAGGCCTGTCAAAAAAAAATATATCTTATTTATAGATACCAATACTATATCCTTCATTTTAAAATTCATTTTAAAATTTTTAGGCAATCAAAATTCAACGAAAAAAATTTCTGTTACAATTTGTTTGAGGCTAAAACTTAGTTTGACTGGAGTACAATTGATTGACTGCGTGTTCTAATTGAATCTCAATAGGATATTCTCTGGTAAATCAAAATGGTTAAACTCGCGTGAAGATTAGCTTCCATCACTTTTTCATTCTTTCCTCATACTAATATTACACCTAACCTGTGACTTGCCTGTAAAACTTGTGAATGGTTTCATCTTATTACGTTTGAAGGTCGAACACATCTCTTCTAACTTACCACAAGTTTAGTTTTATTAATACACATCGAAATTTGATACAGAATTATTGTTCGTCAATTGAGGCTATGGATGGAAGTTGGAAGGTATAGGATCGTTTGGACAGGGCACCACAAGGGTGATCTATCTCTTCCCCCCCTTCCTCACCAAAAAAAGATAAATCATTCAACAAACATTAAATCTTATAGTGTAATCATTTCAGATATAGTTAACAATTATATATATATATATATATATATATATATATATATATATATATATATATATATATATATATATATATATATATATATATATATATATATATATACAGATTTGTTTCACATTGATTTTTTTTCTCTCGGCTCATTAAAATACCATTAATGGTAGTTGATTTATAATCAATGTAATATAATATTTATTTATGTCTTCTACTAATATTCTACCCATCATCAGACTTCAATAAATAATACAATTCGTATCCAAGACAGTCGTCAGTCAAGATTAAACTCATTTCATCGTAGTTCATATTTCTCAATTCAGTTTGTATATAAAAGTGTCATTCAACTAGATTGATTTATCACTGCTCACAGAATCAAGTCACCGAGACGCGTGGCCGAGTGGTAACACACTGAACCGTCATTCAGGTGACGGGGGTTCGATTCCCGCCATGGTCGACCATCCTGTCAGGGGTTTTTCGTGGTTTACCTCTGTCGTTCAGGTCAACACTGAGATGGTTCCTTAACAACAGGCCACGACCGACTCCTTCCCACCATAAAAAAAGATAAAGATAACCTTTCATCTCATCATCCCATCATCTCATTCATGATCCACCGACGCCAATAGATCGTAGCCATCAGTATGGTGCGTCCTTAAAACCCAATATAAAAGAATTAAGTCAAGTTTATTTACCTCTTGCAGTAAGTTTTACACGACTATGCGCCGCATAAGTCGAAGTAATAACAGTACATCTCTCTACATCGTGAACAAACAGTTAGCTTGGTACTTAACTACACCAATTACAAGCAATAATATTATTTAATGTTCCATTCAAGCACAAAAATAATACACACGTCAAGAACGAAACTAACCAATCAAATTGCTTTTATTAACATCGGAAATTGGACACAAAGTCATTGACCCCTTTGAGTGTGAGGATCACAAGGTAGGATCGTTCGGACAGGGCATCACATGGGCGATCTTATCACTCTAAAGAAGACAATTTATTTCAATGTAACTAACTTTGAATATGGGGAGTGATTTATTGTACTTTGTGGCTCCCCAAGTGACCACTTGAAACCAAATTGTCATATGTTGAATTCCTCATTTATTAATACAGGCCTATTCTATAAGAGAGTAAAATTTATGTGATTGTATTTTATATTTTACAAAATTACTCCTCCAAATTATACAACATAAATGTTGTATTCCTATATATTGATAAATAGGATTTTGAAGATATGCGACAGTTGGGTTACAATTTTTTTTTTTTTTTTAATAACATCGAAACTTGATACAAAATCATTGTTCCCCAATTAAGGCTATGGATGAAAGATAGGATCGTTTGGACGGGGCACCACAAGGGCGATCTTACCACCCCATTTTGATTATTTAGAACTAATGGTCCTCAACACCAGGACTGCGCTGTCTGTGACCATAATTTTTCGCAGTAGATAAAAAAAAAAAAAAAAAAAAAAATTATGGTCACAATAATAATAATAATAATAATGAGTACTTACTGGCAGTCATAACTTATAGGATATGAAGCCTCAGACTGGCACATGTAGCTCAGTTGCTAACGCGCTCGCTTTATGTATGATCTGGGAGTTGAGGGGCATATCAGACCCGGTTCGATCCCTGCCACCGTTCATCGTTATACTTGGGGTTTTTCGTGGTTTCCCTCTGTAGTCTAGGCTAATGCCGGGATGGTTCCGACAATATAGGCCACGACCACTTCCTTCCCACTATCCCTCCCATTACCCATGAAACCTTCATCTCATCATCCCGTCATCTCATTCATCATTCACCGACGCCAATAGATCTTGGTCATCAGTTCAGTGCGTCGTTTACAACCATATGAATAACAGAATGAGAAACCTGTGTGCTGAGGGAAAGGGTAAATGATTCAAAAGTAGACTTGTATTCACTAAAGAAGAAGGTCACCTACCAACATTAAAAACACAAAAATCACCGTTATATTCGTATGACTGTGTTGCTTTTAATGTTAATGATTTTTCTAATTATAAACACAACTGTCTTTCAGAAGTGTCAAGTCATTACAGGGCATCTCAAGTCTAGTCTGAATTTGAATTAAGAATACCCAAATTATTGACAAACTAATTAATTTGAATTTCTCAAATTGAGATGATGATTTCTAGTTTTCCCTTAAATTAGGGAAATAAATATCTTCGTTATTATTTAAAATCTAGTTTCAGGGTTGTGATGCCCTCTAAGGCCTCGATTGAACCATTTTTGGAACTGTAAAAACTTCCATTTAAACTTTTAAGTTTCTGCTTTATGAGCGGAGTTTTTACGAGGCACCTGAATAGCGTATACCGGAATAAAGTCGACTCGGTTGTGTGACATGGGTTTGGGTGTCCAACCTCACTTGAACCCTAACCACATGACTCGGTTGTGTGACATGGGTTTGGGTGTCCAACCTCACTTGAACCCTAACCACATTTCATTGAAAAGTACTCCAAAGCCGATGTCACACGACCGAGTCGACTTCATTCCGGTATACGTTCTTCAACGTTCTCGTTTTTACAATATTGCATAGTTGGTAGACAACCTTTTTTTTTTTTAATAACATCGAAACTTGATACAAAATCACTGTTCCCCAATTAAGGCTGTAGATGAAAAGTAGGATCGTTTGAATGGGGCACCACAAGGGCGATCTTACCACCCCATTTCAAATATTTAAAACCAATAAACTTCAACACCAGAACTGCACTGTCGGTGACCATCATTTTCTGCCGCAGATCCAAACGTCCAGAACACATTATAAGTAAAAACCGTTTAAAAGTTGAAAGACAGCCTAACATCTCGCAGACAACAACAACAACAAGACAGTTCTGTATTTGTATAATTGAGGTGATAAATGACAAGTGTAAGTAGTTATTAGCACAGCAAGTCCGTCTCCTCCTCGCGGTCGAAGTCTGGCCGCTCAGTGCTCGGGTGGAAGTCTCTGATCAGCCGTAACACCACGGCCTGAGAACAAACCCGAGTCAACAGCTTTTACCAAAGAGCTTACAACTAGTAGAGAGCGCATATCTGAAGCCAACAAGCTTGGTGGCGTAGAGTTACGTGATGGGGCGCTGAAGAGCGAATACTGGAGTAAAATACTCCCAAGAGTGAACTTGGCTTGGCGTGTTTCTTAAGGAAGAGGACGGTCTATTCGAAGAAATGATCATAACCCAACCCAAACCCCTAACACAACTCATTTGTGCTCCAACCATTTCCCAAAATAGTAGCTCAACATTAATAAAATGAAAACTTTTTTTTTATTTTTCATTTTTAATTGAGCCAAGTCAACAGTTTTTACCATAGAGCTTGCATCTTGGACAGATTTACTGGGTGGACTTTTGCCACATAGATCTCAAGAACCACAAACACAACGATCTTGCAATTTCATTAGGGAGTAATCGTAAGAGTTGAATAATAAATAAATAAATGATGTTACCATTGCCATCCACTTGGTGTTGGCGACGGCTTGCCAGACGCGCGCACGTTTGTGTTTGAAGACGCGCTTGCTGACTTCGCAGTCGGTCCGCGGCAAGCTGTGCAGGAACATCCAGTTCACGTCGGCCGTCTTCATGTCCTGTCACACACCACACGTTTCAGTCGCTCGCTTTCATTCAGTAGTCAAATCTTTATTTGGATTTCTGCCCATATTCGGGTTGCCGATACGACACAGAATAATAAGAAACAACGAGATACAAAACATACGATAACAGATAGCAAGATGAAAGAATGGGTAATGATAAAGATTAGAATATGAAGAATGAAATTATGAGAGAAAATAATAATAATAATTAATAATAATAATTGAATCTAAATCAATTCAATCACAAACAAAATTACTGATAAAATAGAAAAAAATAAGAAAATATGTACCTACCGGTACTCTTAACTGATTAAATATAAATTCTTCCTAAAAATGGACGCTGAACCTTTTATAGCGAGGAGTGTAATATTATATATGTAACTACTAATAAGGTTAAATCTCTTACAAAAATGTACAAAAAATGTTGGGATGGTGCCTCTCACTCCAACCAAAAGTCCAATCACCTCAATATTGACAAAATCATATTTTTGTTTTAAATAAGGGATCGTAGGCTCGTAGATCCTTTTTTTTCAGAATACTACATTTCATTAATACAACTTACCATTAAAGAATTTGTCTGAAGCTAAGGGGAAGCTACGTTGCAATTAAAATTGAATAATTATCTTAGGTGATACAGTACATGTGCGTAAATAGTAAATAAAGTAGGGATCACGGTTAAAATTGAGTTTGTAGAAAGCTTAGGACTTTTGGTGAACTCATTGATACATTGGAGTGGATTTAAGAGAGATTTTTTAGATTTTTTTAATGAAATGAATACTCTTAATTTTTTCGTTAGATTCAGATTTGTTTGCTTGTTGCTAGGTTTTTATAAATATTCATCCACGGAGATGAGTGAATTGACTGAAAAACGGTATCCAAAGAAGTCCGAAAAAACTCTTTGATAAACAAACTCTCCGATAAACAAACTCTCCGATAAACAAACTCTCCGATGAACAAACTCGCCGAACCGTTGATGAACTGCCCGAAAAAAGTACATTGTGAATAATTAAAGTGTAGGAAAAGACTGACCGATAAAAACCTCTCCGATAATTTCATTCACTAATCACTTTGTTTCCAAGCTGTACGGAGGGTCTTGGATCAGACCCAAATCATTCAACCATCCTTCTGAGAGATATATAGTTGAATTGTGTACGTAGTCGTAGTTTGAGCCAGTTTCTCAAACTCTTAGCTAAGCATAACTATTCATCAAGTTAACTTCATTAAAATAACATACGTAACCCAGGGTGATGAGAAGTTGATCCGCTAACTTTTGGTTGATCCACTAACTGTCAGTCTCTAAAACTGGGTCTTGATTAGTTGATAGTTGGTTGAATTAGTTAGTTGACGTGAATTGACGTTAGTCGGTCAGTTTGTTTTTCGGGAAGGTGCGTTGTGTTCTACTCTGAAAAATCAAGTCCTGAAGAAACTTTCTAGAAAGTGAATTGGCAAAAATAGAATTCATGTTACCGGCACATGTAGCTGAGTGGTTAACGCACTCGCTCCATGTGACCCGGGAGGCAGTGGGCATGTCGGACCCGGTTCGATCCCCGCTACCGTCCATCTTTACAGGGGTTTTTCGTGGTTTCCCTCTGTAGTCTAGGCTAATACCGGGATGGTTCCTACAATATAGGCCATGACCGCTTCCTTCCCACTATCCTTCTCATTACTCATGAAAACCTTCATCTCATCATCCCATCATCTCATTAATCATCCATCCGACGCCAATAGATCTCAGTCATCATTACAGTGCGTCGTTAAAACCCAATATATATATATATAAATAATTCATGTTAACAGCGCGTGAGAGTAGTTTTAATGGAATACCGGTCTTTTGTTTGTGACCTTCAAACGGTATGAGATTTCAAGATCCCAATAAGGGTGAAACGCAGCTATGATAATACATTCAAGATGGTTCAACTGAAAGCTATCCAACTCATGCCGCATGATTGTCAAACGTAAATAGCTAAAAAATGTTTCTTTCAGCTGAATATGTTTTGACAGTTATTCAATACGAGTTGAATAGTCATAACTAATACCATCTTGAAGGTAGCGAATATATCTGTGTTTCCCCTGTATTTGTATTATGATATCTCATACCGTTCGAAAGGGAAGTGAAGCTGTGGTTCATGGTTCTACGTTATTTCTATTATACCGAATTTGATAAATAAAAAACATTTATTAAATAATTTTCTTCAAAACTTGCATTCGAATTGCATAAAAATTTGTAATAGTGAGTATCATTCATGTGCTTAGATCCATTGGAAATATGATTTTTTTTTTTTGAGAGAGATTTTATTTTTCAAACTTTGCCACCCAACCTGATCTCAAGTAGGTTTACATAAAAAAAAATGTCATCTCGCTAAATCGACTGGCCTGCGCTCTCGACCCGAGCGTTGTACGTACTTGCGACGAGATCTGTATGTCCTCCTCCTGGTGGTAGGCGGTGGCAACGACGTGGGCTCGGCTGATGGCCTTGGAGTGTGATGCGCTCTTGCTCAGCTCCGTGCCGTTCTTCTGGCTGTACTTCATGGCCAGCTCGCTCAGCTCCCGCGTCACGGCGTCTTCCTGCAACCAGCGCCGTTTGCATGGCGTATCAAGGCACAAGCCTACGAGGCCTGGCTCAAAGTTACGACATTTTCTAGAGATAATACCATATTTGATCTATTATTATTTTTGATTTTTTAATTTTAATTTTTTACTAGATCCATTATTATCATCAATCTACTATTTATTAAAATAAAAAAATAAAAAATAATGGATCAGATATGGTATTATCTCTAGAAATTCTCGTAACTTTGAGCCGGATCAAAATTATGACCTTTTGTAGATTTGGCCCCTGGACTTTTACCGCGACCATTGATAAAGTAGTCTCTAGATAGGCGATGTCATATGACAGAGCCTATGCTCACCAACAATCACAAACTTGGCTAATCACAGCGCTCCTAGCAGCATTCACTCGCAACAGTGCTCTAGCAAATGGTATTTTCTTGGCGATCACAGCGCTCCTAGCAGCATTCACTCGCAACAGTGCTCTAGCAAATGGTATTTTCTTGGCGATCACAGCGCTCCTAGCAGCATTCACTCGCAACAGTGCTCTAGCAAATGGTATTTTCTTGGCGATCACAGCGCTCCTAGCAGCATTCACTCGCAACAGTGCTCTAGCAAATGGTATTTTCTTGGTGACAACAGCGCTCCTAGCAGGATTACCAGGCGTAGCACTACCAGGGTCTATAGACTGTTTAACCAGAGCTCTGCCACTCTATCTCGTAAGGATACTTCTTCACTCAATTCCGCGACTGTTGCTTGAAATAACGTCCTAGGCAACCATATTCATGGCACATTCCATAGCAACATGTCCAGTATTTGACTATTTCCATTGTTGTTAGCACAAATCCTAGCACTGTTCTTGAGGTGGGCTGATAACAGGTCACATTGTTGCGTTCCAAGAGACCGTGACTGTTATTATCTCGTATTGTCATGGTATTTAGCTCTCCTAGAGAACATTATCCAATCAAAATCCTCAGTCTCTCGGAGCTAGCCAGGCGTAGGACGTTATTTCAAATGGCAGTCGCAGAACGGTTCTTGGAGCTAGAATTTTTGTGCAAGTTGGTTTTTAAATGGGACTATAGTTTGTATCGAATGAACTATTTATTTATTCGAAAAACAATCGATCAAATTTATTGGACTTCTGTATACCTCGCTCTTCCCAACACTTTCATCATGATGTGCGAAATAACCGTTCTAATTGAAGACAAATGAACAAAATGAAGTAGGCCCCATTATAAAACCTCCATCATTATTCAATGGCGCAGAAAAAATATCCATGCAGGAAATTGTAATATCAGTTACATGCGAGTACGGTGGGACAAAAATGAAAAAAATGAGAGCAGGAAATAACAGATCTGGCAACGGTACATTGAGGTTTTACTATATTTTCATCGAAGCTCCTACCATGTTGGATAATTTTCAAAGTGTGACACAATTTAAAATTTAATTCCCACATTTACTCAATAAATATTATTATAATTTTTTTATCCGATTTCAAATTACCTCCAACGCATTTCATTACCCCAACGTTGTTTGGTTCTTGTAGACCTAACAATCATGTTGACGTACCAGTACCATTCATTTGTCGGTGTTGTTATTAAACACGGCGTACGTAAGAAAGTAAACCTGTATTGTTCTGATAATGCTAAAAGTAGAAATGAAAACACCTGACCAAGATGCATTGAGGGTTGCGTCGGTTTGCCGGTTGGAGATGGTGTCCTCACTTTCTATCCCTCCCATAATGAAAATATGTTCCAATTCACAGTTCACATTTGAAGAACTATTGACCGTGCATAGATAAGTAACTGTGATAAAAGGAACTAACTTTACGTGCACGTCGGTCCAGCTAATAACAGCTGGCATCAATTTTGCTAGCCTATCAGCTGCTTCTACAAATAACACCAGATAGAGCAGCGATCAATATTTCTCTGAGAAGTACTGAGGAAATGGAACGTGTTTTCGAATTAGTTAAGTCACCATCTCTGACCGGCAAACCAACGCAACCCTCAATGCATCTTGGTCTAGCCCTAGCTCACTCGGCTGTCAATCGTGTTCCATTTTATGAGTGCTGTCCTTGACGAAACTGATCGCTGCTCTATCTAGTGTACAATATGAAACTATGCGTCGCGCCTCCTGCGACCCTCAAATATTAGCATTTCATGTGACTGTTGCTACAGCTGAGCCGACATAAACGTGATTTTGTTGAACTAAGTTGGCACCTTATATCACTACTAAATGACTCACAATCAGTAATTCTATAGATCAGGAGGGGCATTCATGTACGCCTAGCAAGCTCTAGCAAGGCATGAAACCTGTTCAACAACTGTCATGGCGGCAATTTGCCATCAACTTTGCGGGGTGGTTTTTGATGATCGCAAGTTGCGACCGCTAGCATCTTTGCTAGACGTACATGAATGCCCCCCTTGGACTGGAAATTGGTACATATTTTCAACATTTTTGGGATAGGGAGTTAAGACACCTCTAAAGACCAGCAAACCAACGTAGCCCTCAATGCATCTTGGACTGGACGTACCTCAATACAACCGTGATTGAACTTGAGGTCCATCTTGAGTCGCGGAAGTGTGGTTAGGTAGGTCTTGAACAGCGGTCCCGGCGGCCCGACGTAGCCCATCGACAGCTTCTTGAGCCGGCCAAAGTGCTCGGTGACTGTCAGCAGGTCTATGAGGCACTTGAACGGGGTGTACTTGTCCGATAAGATGCTCACCACGGGAGCCTTTGCTCCGTTGGCGAGCTCGCACGTTAGTTCCTGGTTGTCGCCCAGACAAAATATCAGATCTGATTGGCTCGATAAGAATCTGCGGGAAAATATTGGAGAACGTGTGAAAATAAACTTGGTGTGTCTAGGAAAATAGTGTGTGGATAGAGGAGCTGGATGAAAGGGAAAGAAAGAACAGCAGCTCACCGAGGTTCATGAGTAGAGATATTAGTGGCGGAGAGCACATTGATAGAACACAAAGATGTTTATGTAAACACACGAGATTTTTACAAATTACTTGATGTTTTGATTGCTTGGTCACAGTCGAGTATGCAGTGTCCTAGTCTACTGTGACGAAGGCAATAGCTGAAACTTCGAAATCTCGCTTGTTTCTCGTGGTATCCATCACAAATTGATCTTCTTTAATCTATGACTATCAATAACGTAACGGGATAAGCAACATGGCGCTTTCCTTTCGCACCATGCGTATATCAGAGGGATGCCGCCTTACAAATTGTATGATAATTTGCTGGTACTGTTGTAAGTTGATCTATACAAGTAATAGATGTAATGCAATCAACTGCATTAAGCAATATTGGGGTAAATTTCATTTGAATTGGCCAATCTAAATTTAAAATACGTCTGTAAAAGCATTTTGTCTCATAGTCAAGAGCCCTACTACTATATTTACCATTTGATAACTGGATAATTACTCATCATCTACGAGAAAGATTAAAATCAATGCAAGTATACAACTATGTGCTATGCATTAAAATACGAGACTTATACGTACGATTTGATTTGAAATTGCGAATCTCACAAATGTACACGAAAGCGCGCTGATTCCATCATGGTGAAAACGGCCTAATGTTAAAAGGATAGGACTTGGGCCATGTTGCTTATCCCGTTACGTTTTGATAGTCATAGCTTTTAGACAGTAAAAAAATGTTATTATCAAAAATTGATCAAATTTCATTGAAATTCTCAGCTGATATCGAGAATATCAAAAAGTGAAAATTAAAATTATGATTAGGAAATAGAATAGTGCCAGGGAAATGAACGTTCCAATTCAATATCGAATCCAACTCCTACCGTACCATATTAAATTGGTCGAAAAAATGAGAATCTAACAGCATCCGTATCAATTTACTTACTTTCCAGTTTCTTTTACATTTGATTTTTCCCAGTCTTGAATGAACACGTTGCAATGGCCGCCAAGTAGTTCAACAGCAGTCGGTACAACCAGTTGTGTCTTGATGCACGGCCGTTTCAACAGTATACTCACAGATTTACCAGCCAAGAGCGGCATTCCCTGAAATAAAGAAAAGAATTATTTAATCTGTGAAATTTGGATTTAATTGCAATATTAATGATAAATGCATTGTTCTAGGTATAGTGCCTACATACGAGTAGGCCCATAAAGCAAGCAAATTTCAGAAATTCTTATTTGAGTTTCACCTATGAAGCTAACGCTATATTTATTTGCTAGTTCTGTCTAGGTGACTGGAGCTACATACCCCTTTTGTAACCGTGCATTTCATATCAATTGCTGTCCATATCAAATCTTGTATCTCTTTTCTAGTGAAATCATTGAGATCAATTAAATCTCTTCCAACAAAATTTCTGTCTCTGAAACAAAGACAATAAGATGATTAATTTTAAACAATAATATTTCAAAATCCCCTATGCATATTTCAGTCGAGGACTTGTTATTAATTCTAAGATTGAATACTGTGATAGGTATAATTAGCTAAACTGTCAAAAATTGATGAGCACATCTATTCTACCTAGATTCTTCTAGAAATCAAAAGTCAATTGATTTAATTACGAGGTAATAATAATAATTGGTCAAAAATCTGTGATTCATTTTTTTTATAAATCAGTACAACATATCACCACTGAGCTTTATATAGTGTTACAATTTGAAAATCTTCAAATTGAAGCATTAACATCATCAATAGGCCAAGGAAAACATTGTGCTTGATTTTAATTTTATCTCTATTCATTAATAATATTTCAATTTGATCAGATCGAGTATCTACAATAAACAATTATTATTATTACCTGTCCTACTGGAGCTAACCTACAAATCAATTAATTATATTCTTACCCTGAATAAGACTTGTACCGAGCATTGTTACGCAACTTTATGAATCTAAAGCGTGTAATATTATTAATTCTGAAAGCCATTGTACAAATTAATAATTACGGGTCTTATTATTTACTCGAAATTATTTGAAATCCTAGTGAAGACTAAAAACAAATCATAAAAAAGGCGCCATTCAAATAGGTTTGTATTCACCTAGTTCCCATAGCAACCACTAAGTATACAGTGGTGCTGCTCCCTAGTAGCAATAGTTGTAACTTTGCACTCACTCGGTAACAATGGTCAAATGTTCGAAAAAAAATTGTTTTTTATTTTGTGTTATTACGCAATATTACTGTTTCTTCCCAGCGATGTATTTTTTGTCTCCGTCATGCATTAAGTAGGCCTATTCAACGTTATCTACAACCCAGCAGAGCTTGATAAGCCTTACATGTTACGGCGACATTAAAAGAATTATAGTCTCAGTGTCATGACGAAAGTATATTTCTAGGTCTAGTTTTCAATCATCATTTGAGAACTCTGCATAGGAACCTCCTTCTTGTTGGAATTCTATTGAAACCACTTCAGCTTTGAAAAAATTTATTGGTTTTTCTATATAATACTCTCAATTTACATGATCAACTCACTCAACCATTGTTATAGAAACTTTTTTCAACGTAATTTGTCTTGGCCGTGAAATCGGATACGACCTTTAAAATATATTTTTTCTCGAATTATCAAACAATGTCGGCTATGGAGCGTGTTCCGATTACTCGAGACGAAAGTGAACTTGGTAAAATTATGACACGTGATTTTATTCCCGAGTTTCGTACGGGTTACATAAGATGTGGTCCAGAAAAAATCGTCATGCCCGAATATTATTTGAAGTTTTCCGACGCGATAGAAAAGCTGGAAGTACGACAGGATGATGTGTGGGTTGTATCGCATCCCAAAACAGGTATGGGTTTAAGAATTACTGTTCATTATAGTTGAAAATTAATTATAAAAGATCTCAAGTGTTGGGAAATATAGCATGATTGTCATGTTACCATAGCAACTAGGTAAATTGGGTACAAACAGACTAAAGCTGGATTTCTATGCACGCGATTTTCATATTGCGCGATACCATATCGCGCGATATGAAAATCGCGTGCATGGAAATCCAGCTTAATACTGGAGTTGCTATTGGAGAACAGTTCGAGGGACATTGTTGTCCTTGTCCACTCATTACAGCAATGTGTGATATCACTTGCAAGCGATAGTGTTCGGACGTAACAAATGACAAACAATAGTTACCATAGCAATACAGCGAACTGGTGGACTACCAAACATACTGATTGCTCACTTCCAACTGATGGACATTGTTGTCTCTCTCTTGCAACAATGGGTGATATCACTTGCAAGCGATAGTGTTCGGACGTAACAAATGACAAACAATCGTTACTATAGCAATGAATACAGCGAACTAGTGGACTACCAAACACTCTGATTAGTCAATTCCAACTGATGCACATTGTTGTCTGTCTCTTGCAACAATGAGTGACGTCAGTTGAGAATACCCTATAGGCTTCTGTCACGTAACAAACGACAAACAATCGTTACCATAGCAATACAGCGAACTGGTGGACTACCAAACATTCTGATTGGTCAATTCCAACTGGTGCACATTGTTGTCTCTCTCTTCCAACAATGGGTGACGTCAGTTGAGAATGCCCTATTGAAGCAATTTTATGAAAGAACTATTTAGAATAACGGTATACAATATCCTTTAAAAACTCGAAAGTGTTATATATTCAGGAGAAATAGTAAATTTCTTACATGAGGGGATGGTTTAAAGGACTTTCTATTTTGGGGTGGTTCGATCTCTGACACCGTCCATATTTTCACTTGAGGTTTTCGTGGTTTCCCTCTATAGTCTAATCCAATGCTGAGATGGTTCCCACAATATAGGCCACGACCGCTTCCTTCCCACTATCGGTACCATCAACTAAGGAATTTTCTTCTGATCATCTCATTAATCATTCATTCGACGCCAATATATATCTTATAGTCAACATTACGGTGCGTTGTTTAATCCAATATAAATAAAGGAGATGAAGATGATATTTAAAATACAAAATATATATGTATATTTGTTAAATGAGCGTAGCGAAGACTCCATCCCACTCTTATAGAGCTTTGTCTGTGTTTTTTTTTTTTTTTGTAAGCACTGCACAGGTCGCAGGGTTTGACTGATCAACATGAAATTTTTTTTACACGCAAACTCATCCAACTTAAAACTGTGTAGTTTTTGGAATGAATGGGTTATTGGACCGATTTTGAGAAATACCATCTCAAAGTTTCTTGAAACCCCCTAAGATTGGTCTGGGCAAGAAAATTTGAAAAATAAATTTTCTCCAAAAAAAAATTGTCTCTGAAGGTGTACACATGAATGATACACATTATCACAATTTTGTAAGCAATTCGAACCAGCCATTTTTAACAAAAAAAAATGCAATAATTGTTTTTATTCAATACTTATAGAAATAATAGCAGAATCATGTTGCCAAGATTCACTGCTTTCTAGATTCGATATTTACCCAACAATGTAATATTTTGTATATGCGTCAAGGTGTGTAGAATACCAGAGTCGATAAAGTAGCAAGGGTAGAACTACTTGAACGACTTTTATTCCGTATTCAGATATCTCGCTCATCTTACAACACTTATGTTGCGTTTGCCCAAGGAGGTTAGATACTAATAGTACTATTAGTATCTAACCTCCTTGCGTTTGCCTAGTAGTGATAATGATGTTGAGTAGGCCTATCGCTTGATTGACTCTGATGCTCAGTTCGGGGCCACTTGATATTCATTATTCTCCTAATGTGACTGGAGGATATATTAATATATATGAATTATATAAATTATATAAATTAATATTAATCAATAACACTAAAGTAAAAATAGAAAATTAAATGAGATGATGGCCGTATGATTTCGTAATATAGCAATTGACCCTCTCAAAGCCAATAAACTTATGTTCTCTATTACATCTTTTCCAATTGAAAATTCTTTACAATAGTTTCAAAAGTTTTTGAATCAGTGCTTTGTTGAACCCAATATAAATGAAAAAGATAGAGATGATATTTAAACTACCAAAATATATATGTATTATACAATTGTAATGATAATGATGTGTGAGAATGCTCAGTTCGGGGCCACTTGATATTCATTATTCTCCCGGGGTGACTTGTAATGGAGGATATATTAGGCTACAATGGGCCCTCATTGTTCTAGCAACTGACCTTATAACCCGATGTCGCATAATCACACCATATTCATTCAGTTATACCCTCATACCTTACATATTATACTTGGAGATAATCTTATGCATAATTGTTAGTTTGTATTGAAATTATATGTACTTTGATCTAGGCCCTATCATATTATTCAATTCAATTTCAACATGTTTTTTATTCTCATTAAACAATCACATGACAATTTTTAGACTTGTTTAGAAGTTTGGACTTGCATTTCAATAATCTTTCACAATTTAAATCAATTTCAAGATATATAGTAGATAGGCTAACTTGGTGTGCTTTCGTGATTCACTGTTCAATTATTCAACTATTGTACCTTAAATTTACCTGTGTTCATGTTCTTGTTTGTGTTATGTTTATTATTTATTTTTATTGTTTGTTTTCATGTACGGGGTTGTCCTTTTATTAAATTAGCACTAGTGGGAATGTATTTCTCTGTTGCTAATAAAAACTAAATCAATCAATCAAATAGGAAACCATAAAATAACACAAATAACAACACAATAATCATAACAATAGAATAACAACACATGGAGGTAATATTAAAATAAATTCAAAACGATATAACGGTAATATAAGAAAAATAAAGAAGAACTGCCGTGAGTGCGAATAAGTTAAGTATTATTAAGAACGGAGAGAGCACATTTCAGTGTCAAATTCATTTGATTTTATGAAATAAATTATTATTAGATGAGCGAAGCAGAGACTCAATTTCACCATACTCTAAAAAAAGTGCCTGTTTTTTTTTGGCGCTCCACAGGTCAAGAAAAAATCAAAATCAGTTGAAACTTGGCATACACAAGTGTCATTATCTAACTCGATACTGTATAGTTTTGAACGCAATCAGTTGAACCACTTCTGAGAAAACTCATTTCATAGTTTTCAAAATCCCATAAGAATAACCCAGAGGAAAAAAATCGTCAAAATATTTATTTCGAGAGAATTCAAATTCTCAGGGAATTTCAATATAATAATGATACACATTATTCCGAACTTTACTATTGAAATGTGATAATTTGTGCATACAATTGAGGAACTACCGAGGAATTGGAATCACAATTGACCACATGACCACAACACGCTCAGAAATGACCTTCTCATTGGGAATTTGAAAAAAAATATGAAAATGTCAAACAAAAGACAATCTTTAAATGGTCTTATTGTAAAAGATCAAGGAAATGAAGGCGTGTAGTGACTGTTATTTACCACGCCGTAATATGTTTTTATCACCAGCATTACATCTAGTTTTCTTATATCGGTATACTTGTCATTTCCTCCTTCTTTCCCGCACTTTACCCGTTTCTCTCCCGACTCACGTGTCAACCTTCGCTCCCTTCTCACGTGCTTGCTGCCCTTGATAGACTACACACCTCTATCCACGTGAGCGACCGTCCCCCCTATCCCACATCACTTGCGCACGGGTGGTTCGAGCCTTCATCTCATGTGTGTAACTTGTATCCAGGAGAGATGAAGGTTCCGAGCGACCGTCCCTCCTATCCCACACCACTAGCACACGGGTGGTTCGAGCCTTCATCTCTCGTGGATAACTTGTATCCACGAGAGATGAAGGTTCCGAGCGACCGTCCCTCCTATCCCACACCACTAGCACACGGGTGGTTCGAGCCTTCATCTCTCGCGAATACAAGTAGACTGGGTAACCACAGAAGCTATGTGATTGGTGGAAATCTTGGACATTACAGTTTTATTCTATTTGTGTGAGATGAACGGGTACCACGAATACATGCAATATAAATATCTATTGATTGTATTGGAAAGGTTTCATTGTTGATCGGTGAACCGAAGTGGAGAGACTGGGCTCACATTCTAGGCGGAGTTGAATTGTTTACACTTGGAATTGAATTCTTTATAGTCCTTGTTGACGTGCTTTTAATAGGAATTGAATCGTTCTTAGTCCCCAATTGAATTTTTGAGTCGTAATTGAATCGTTTTCAACTGGAACTGAATTTTTAATTAGTCCAATTCTTGAAGTGCTTTTATCCGGAATTGAATATTTCTTGGTCCCCAATCGAATTTTTTGAACCGCAATTGAATTGTTTTCGGCTGGATTTGAATTTGTCTAGTCGTAGCTGAAGTGCTTTCATCCGGAATTGAATCGTTCTCAGTCGGAATTGAATTTCTTCTTCTGAATCGAACTGTTTTGAGCTGGAATTGAAACGTCTCGAAGCGAAAATTGAATTTTTCATACTGAATTGAATCGTTTAGACTCGGGTTTGAATCGTTTCTACTCGGGATTGTCTTGTTGATCGCGGTGCTATGGGTAGCCTGAGGTATAACGAGGTGGACGGCGAGCTGGGAGCGATCCTGAACAAGGACTTCACTCCAGAGTTCCGGCCGGGATACGTGCGCGCCGAGGGGATCGTCATGCCCAGGTCCTTCGCGCGCGTCGGGAACCAGATCAGGAGCATGGCGATCCACGACGCCGACCTGTGGGTCGTTAGTTTCCCCAAAACAGGTGAGTTTTAGGCGACGTCGGCTCGCGTAAAGATGGAGATTTTTGACAAAAGCTGGTATTCATCGGACAACCGGTCTATTGTCACCACATGCGGACGTTGTTGTTGTTGTTGTTGTTGTTGTTGTTGTTGTTGTTGCACGCAGCTCAAAATGGCCTAAACAACCCAATCTAACTGACTTAGGCCCAGTATTACCAAGTCTAGTTAGCCTTTATCTGACAGTTCAAACTTGTTATCACCATGGTTACCTGTGCCATTTGTTTTCACCAACTCTCAGATAAATACTAACTGGACTTGGTAATACTGAGCCTTAATCAACCTAACCGAACCATACAAACATTCCCAACTAATTTAATCTAAACTAAAACCAAGGTAAAACCTACTTTCGGCTCGGCGAATATATACACACTTTGATGAAAAATACTAGTGAATATTTGTAGGCCTAGAAAACGATAACGATTATATTATATTTCAAAATTTATTTCACAATTTATATTTGTAATATTGTTATATGTTATATATTGTTATATGTTATATTGTTATATTGTTAGAGAAAACGATTGTTTTCTATAAATACCGGTATATGTTAAACGTGACACGAAATCGTTGCTCCCCAATCAAGGCCAAGGATGAAAGGTAGGATCGTTCGGACGGGGTAACCACAACGCCGATCTTACCACTCCAAAGAAAATAATTGGTCAAAATGTTGATGATTCGTCTAAATATGAATTGTGAACATTGTTAAACTCATTTTCTGTTTGTTTTAATCAGTATCTAAATTTTGATACAAACCTTGTTTCTCAATTTCATTTCATTTCGTTTTTTTTTTTCATTCAGATGACTGTTGATACATGCTATGAAATTAGTAAATATATTATTACATATATAAAATTACATATTTGAAATTACAAACTAAAATTACATTCAATCACTATGGCAACGAATTATAGTGTTGATTAATAGGTACTCTCCCACTGTATAAGGACATAATTTAACAAACTTCTTGATTTCATTTTTAAAACAATTGGTTCCAGGTTTAGATTTCATTGTTGGTGGCAAATTATTATATAAAACTGTTCCTGAGTAGAACACATATGTATATGTGATATATATATATATATATATATATATATATATATATATATATATATATATATATATATATATATATATATATAATACATATGTATTTGTTATAGAACAAATCATGTTTTACAATTAATAACAGAGTAAATATTGACGCAGTAAAACTCGAAATTGAGGTTACAATGAAATCTACGGCGAAAAATTATGGTCACAGACAGGGCAGTCCTGGTGTTGAAGATCATTAGTTTTAAATAATTAAAATAGGGTAGTAAGATCACCCCTGTGGTGCCCCGTCCAAACGATCCTATCTTTCATCCATAGCCTTAATAGGGGAACAATAATTTTGTATCAAGTTTCGATGTTATTAAAAAAAAAAATGAAAAAAATGAAAGATCAACAAATTATGGTACTGAGTTGAAATATTCAAGTACAGAATATGGCGTCATATCCGATAAATAACTTCTTAGATCTTTCTTGAATTGTGTGGTGCTTCTTTTTTGTGATGTATTTGTTATTTTTGTATCTAGCACGTTTCAAGATTTATAATTATTTATATCTGTAAAATCCCCCCTGGCGGGAACTTATTGCCCTATGAATTCTGGGAACGCCTTAATAATCATACAAATTATATGTTTTCTTCGTGTTTTATTTTTAAAATTCAGTTCACGTTCTCGGCTCAATGTTGAAAATAAGTTACATAATATTGATCGATTTTTTGAAACCAAAAATATAAATATGCTAATAATTGTATTCCAAGGACATATATACGTTTATAATTATTTCGACTTGGGTTTATAATTACGCCCTTCTGAAAATTGATCTACTTATTAACGACATGTGATGGTGAGAATACTCAACAACCTTGCCGAAAAAACTGTGAAATCAAGCCGAAAAGTTGGCAATAGTTGGGCTAGATCTGGTTCTGTCTTGCTATGAAAACCAACAACTGTCTTTTAGTTTCTAGGCTACTTCTATTTTTTCTAGTTTCTAGTTTAGATCTGGTCTCTTACCTAAACCACTTGAAATAACGCGTGCTAGGGCTGATAGCTCCGAGAGGCTAAGACTATGATTGGTGAACGTTTACTAAAAACAGCCAAAAATGTATCATATTTCGTATAGTCCAGCTCAAGTGCTACAGGCTTCTGTCAAGTAACAAATGACAAACAATCGTTACCATAGCAATACAGCGAACTGCCGGACTACCAAATATTCTGATTGGTCAATTCCAACTGGTGAACATTGTTGTCTGTCTCTGGCAACAATGAGTGACGTCACTTGATAGAAGCCTATAGGATTTTGACATACAAAGGCTGTGAAAAGTTACCATAACAGGTAACTAGTTTAGTATACATTATCCAATCATAGTACTAAAGTCTTTTGGAGCTAGCCCTAGCACGATTTTCGTAGTGGTTTTAGAGAGCTGGACCCTTACCTGAAAAATATCGTGCTAGTGCCAGCTAGCTCCAAGAGACTAGGACTTTCATTGGTCTATGTTCACTAGAAGAGCTACCTGTCATGGCGAAGTATCTGGTCTCTGTGTATTTCCATTGTTGTTAGAACAAAATCCCAGCCCTGCTTATGAGGTGGGCTTCCAAATGTGATGAATTATTCACTCCAAGAGACCGTGGATTTGTTATTATAATATATTGTCATTGTTAGTAGCTTTTTTAGTAAAAACATAAACCAACCAAAGTCTAACCTCTTGGAGCTAGCTGGTACTAGCACGTTATTTCAAGTGCATTGTTACGTAAGGGTCCTGGCTCTAAATGACACCGCCTTGCTCAATTCAAACCTGAGAAACCAAGCCGAAAGGTTGGCAATAGTTGGGCTAGAGATCTGGTTCTGTCTATCATGAAAACCGACAACTGTCTTCTAGTTTGATGGGTTCGACCCTTTTATGTGATATTATGTAATAACTAGTGTGACCGCTCTTCACTGGACTGTCGGCTGTCTCGATTGGCCCATTCAACTAATCAACTTTTAGCTACACAAATATATTACAAAACAAACACCGGATTTTAGGCATTCTACATTAACATGTCCCCAGTCTTCATAGGGCAAAAAGTTCCCGCCAGGGGAATTTCACAGATATGAATGATATAAATGATATAAATGATATAAATGATATAAATGCTATAAATGCTATAAATGATATGAATGATAAAAATGATATAAATGATATGAATGCTATGAATGATATAAATGATATGAATGATAAAAATGATATGAATGATATAAATGATATGAATGCTATGAATGATATAAATGATATGAATGATATAAATGATATAAATGATATAAATGATATGAATGCTATGAATGATATAAATGATAAAAATGATATAAATGCTATAGATGCTATAAATGATATGAATGATATAAATGATATAAATGATATAAATGATATGAATGCTATGAATGATATAAATGATATAAATGATTTAATGATATAAATGATATGAATGCTATGAATGATATAAATGATATAAATGATATAAATGCTATAAATGATATGAATGATAAAATGATATAAATGATATAAATGATATGAATGCAATGAATGATATAAATGATATGAATGCTATGAATGATATAAATGCTATAAATGCTATAAATGATATAAATGCTATAAATGACTTGAACCGTGCAAGATACAAAATCCACAAATGCATCACAAGATGCAGACAATATTTGTAGAAAATGATGAGTCAGATTTTATAATAACAAAGGTGTGAAGATCAGTTGTATATAACAGTAACACTCGATATTTCCACCTCACAGCGTACCGTTACATACAAATAACACGTAACATGTTGTGATTGTTTATTATGGATGAAAGTATTTTATAAGATACTTCTCTGAATGGTGTGAAGATCAGTTGTATGTAACAGTAACACTCGATATTTCCACCTCACAGCGTACCGTTACATGCAAATAACACGTAACATGTTGTGAATGTTTATTATGGATGACAGTATTTTATAAGATACTTCTCTGAATGGTGTGAAGATCAGTTGTATGTAACAGTAACACTCGATATTTCCACCTCACAGCGTACCGTTACATACAAATAACACGTAACATATTGTGAATGTTTATTATGGATGACAGTATTTTATAAGATACTTCTCTGAATGGTGTGAAGCAGTTTCACTACAATACGTTCTGAGGGAAAACCACTACAATCGTTTATATATTAAGTTGACACTGTAAATGTTACACTTCGGGTAGTTCCCCCTTAAATTACAACAACGAACTTTACGAACCTCATGATGATTCATCTCAGTGAAATCACTCTGGCGGGAACTTTTTGCCCTGCGGACACCTTAACTGAATGATTACTTCAGACTCCCAAACCTCAGGAATACGCTTGAAATCCCTCTGAAAAACCCTCCTGGTATACTGCTTGCATATATATATATATATATATATATATATATATATATATATATATATATATATATATATATATATATATATATATATATATATATATATATATATATATATATATATATATATATATATATATATATATATATATATATATATATATATATATATATATATATATATATATATATATATATATATATATATATATATATATATATATATATATATATATATATATATATATATATATATATATATATATATATATATATATATATATATATATATATATATATATATATATATATAAATATATATATATATATATATATATATATATATATATATATATTCAAATATATATGTATATATATATATATATATATATATATATATATATATATATATATATATATATATATATATATATATATATATATATATATATATATATATATACATATATATGCATATACATACATACATACATAAATATATATATATATATATATATATATATATATATATATATATATATATATATATATATATATATATATATATACATATATATATATATATATATATATATATATATATATATATATATATATATATATATATATATATATATATATATATACATATATATATATATATATATATATATATATATATATATATATATATATATATATATATATATAAATATATATATATATATATATATATATATATATATATATATATATATATATATACATATACATATACATATACATATAAATATATATATATATATATATATATATATATATATATATATATATATATATATATATATATATACATATATATATATATATATATATATATATATATATATATATATATATATATATATATGTATAGATATATATATATATATTGGCCTATATAGATATAGATATAGATATAGATAAAGATATATTTATATATATAAAATTTCTTTTGTGATTCCAATTGACACACCTCCTCCCCTCCCACTATGCCCTAATAGCTCATCTTCGACCTCAACTTGAGTCGGTGGTTTTTCCGAGGCGCTTGTTTCATCTGTATAACCTCAACTTTAACCTTTGAACTCGTGGATAACACTGTTAAACCCTCGGGCCGTCACAGCGAAATACCACGAAAAGCAAGATTATTCAAATATGGACTGAATCTGTTGTATTATCATATCATTCTCATTTGTTCTTTAGATAAGAGAAGTGAAGACTCCATTTCACTGTACTCGAAAAAAACGATTCTTTGTTTTGTTTTTTGTATATTTTTATTCGTGCTCTACAGGTCAAATGAAAGTACAAATTGAGTTAAAACTTGGCATCATCTAATTCGATATACTGTATAGTTTTGAGGCGCAATCGGTTCAACCACATCTGAGAAAACCCATTTCGAAGTTATTTTAAACCCCACATGAAGAACCCGGAAAAGAACAATTTAAAATTTAAACTAGGTTTTCTGAGGAAGTTCTGAGAATTATGTTTTTATTATATTATTTTTAGGCCACTTTGAACCTCCCCTCCCTCCCATGTCATAGTTGGTCACAAAACCTGATCCCCCCCTCCCCCCTTTAAATGCGTCACAAAATCTCATACTTCTAATAATAAATACTTCTAATTACTCATAATTCTTGTTGTGAAATATAATTTGAGAAAAAAACTATTGAATAATGTATGTATTTAATGTTCAAAAACAAGAATAAAATCAGGCGACAAAGGTATACAATAAAATCAAAATATTCATTTCTTTATGTTTGCTTTTTGATTAGTCAAACTTGATAATATTATTTGAAATGGATCTGCTGTTTCTAGGGTGGGTATATAAATATAAGAATCTATAAAAATGGCACCAAATACATGGAACAAAAAAATGGTACGTCACACAGTTGCCCCCCCCCCCCCCTTGTAACAACTTTTAACAAATCTTGACAACCCCCCTCCCCCCTAAGCTGTGACGTAATTTACGGACGTCCCAGAAAGGCTTCTTCCGATGTTGTCTAACGCGTTATCCTTGTCTTCTTGCAGGAACCACCTGGACCCAGGAGATGGCCTGGTGCATTGCCAAGGACCTCGACTTTGTCGCCGCCCAACAATTCTTGCCGGAGAGATTCCCGTTCCTCGAGTAAGTCGGATGTTATCTTTGAAATATTCTTGACACAAGATACAATGCTTAGAAAAGATAATAATGATAATAATAATAATAATAATAATCTTTATTACCGGAAGACTGTACCTCATACAGAATGATAATCGTCACTATTATAAGATATAATGCACAATATATTCAGTAGTTAGATGGTCAATAATTAGTACATAAGTATTCGTCAATTGAGTAAAAAGACCTTTCTAGTAGAAACCTCTTCACAGTCTTCTTGAAAGTAACTGAACATTCAATTTGTTTAAAATTTCTTGGCAAGTGGTTGTATAGCTGGGTCATCGAGTAGGTCGGGCCTTTCGCGAACACTGCTAGTCTGTGTTGCTCAACTCTTAAGTCGTTACAACGTCTGGTGTCGTTACAACGTCTGGTGTCGTTACAACGTCTGGTGTCGTTACAACGTCTGGTGTCGTGATGGTGAAGCTGGCCATTGGACTAAAACAGCTCAAAGTTTTGCTTTCAATAAGATTCAAATTGGCACTATACTCACGTATACCTACTTACTTTTCGTGTCCAGTCAAACACTCGCTTCATGTGTTCCGGGAGGTGAGGGGCATATCGGACCTAGTTTGATCCCCGCTACCGTCCATCTTTACAGGGGTTTTTCGTGGTTTCCCTAATGCAGGGATGACTCCCACAATATAGGCCACGACCGCTTCCTCCCCACTATCCAATTCCCAATACCTAAGAAACCTTCATCTCATCATCTCATTAATTATGTTGGTATCACTACATCGTTCTAACACTAGATTTTAAAAGCGTGCTGCTTGCCTTTAAGTGAATATGTAGTGTCAGTAATTGCCAAGCGTATTGTGCTTTATGGATCTTACCATTATGTCAACAAACACCGTGTGGAGGTGACAAGTGGTATCAGATCAAATAGATTAGGTAATAATAGTGATCTGGCCTTGATCGGGCTATTCACTTCATTGGAGGCGAAAGTCCAGATCATGGGACTATCTTGGTAGGAGAGAGAGAGAGAGAGAGAGAGAGAGAGAGAGAGAGAGAGAGAGAGAGAGAGAGAGAGAGAGAGAGAGATTCTGATGAGAGTGAATCAGAATGATTGGGAAAGATAGATTTTATCTCAAAGTCAGAAAACATATTTTGTCAATTAAAGGAAACATGTGATTATTGTCTTTTATAACTTCTAATTGGTTAATCTTAATTTGATTCAAACTTGACCTCTAATCACAGCTGATATAGTTATTGATGGTATTTTTCTTGGAAGTTCTTTTATGAGATAGACCCATTCAACAAAAACAAAATCTAATCAACTAAATCCCGCATAAATAGTGTGACATCATTGAAGAATATAGAACAAATTTTATCCACCCATTTTCTAGTTTAACAAATTTTACATATAACAGTTTAACATTTTAACATTGGTTAAACATTGATGCATTACATTCCTTCCAACTCATTCACTTTACTATTATATTGCTACACTTATATTATACACTTATATTATACACTTAGTTTGATCATAGAGAAGTGTCTATGGTTTGACACTAAATTACCGACTTGAAAAGAAAACGAAAAAGAAAAAGAAAAGCGAAAAAGCTGGCCTGCGGAGCATGAGGTGTAATCCGTAGAAATCACTTATAATATGGTCAACAGCTAAGGTCTCTATCTAATCTCTATAAAAGCAAAGCTCTTACATCAAGTGGTTTCCACTTGAGCTACTTGATTTGTTCATTATATTCATATTGTGTTTTAGCTATGACTATCAATAACGTAACGGGATAAGCAACATGGCGGTTTCCTTTCACACCATGCGTACATCAAAGGGATGCCGCCTCACAAATGTTATGATGATTTGCTGGTATTGTTGTATGTTGATCTATACAAGTAATAGATGTAATGCAATCTGTGAATCCAGCTCTTTCCAACTGCATTAAACAATATTGGGATAAATTTCATTTGAATTAGCCAATCTAAATTTAAAATACGTCTGTAAAAGCATTTAGTCCCCTAGTCCTGAGCCCTACTGCTATATTTACCATTTGATAACTGGATAAGTACTCATCATCTACGAGAAAGATTAAAATCAATGCAATTGTACAACTATTTACTATATATTGAAATACGAGCCTAATACGTACAATTTGATTTGAAATTGCGAATCTCACAAATGTACACGAAAGCGCGCTGATTCCATCATGGTGAAAACGGCCTAATGTTAAAAGGATAGGACTTATGCCGTGTTGCTTATCCCGTTACGTTATTGATAGTCATAGGTTTTAGATAATTTCTTCATAGCGTATGAATTATTTACTACGTAATTATTCGTAATTATTTTTACAAATATCAATAATTTCACTAAACGTTAATATTACCAAATGGCAATGTTTTTTTTTTCAATTATATATATAGAATAGAATAGAATAAACTTCATTTATCTTGTATGGATAACAATTTATAATACATTATAAAAGGGCGAGGTTCGGGATATATATAATTCGAAATAAATTCAAACAGAACAAAACCCCAACATTTGTCCAATTCGAATAGTAAAAAACTTTCATCTCCAATGTCCCAGAACAGCACACTTTCACTGAAATCTGGACCAATTATTTTCCTTCTTTAACAATAACTTCTTCCAATGAGTTTTAATGAGTTATTTTTTTGCAATCAGTTTTTTAAAACACCTGTCAGTTGTTGATGTGTTGATTTTTTTCAGGAATAATTGGTTACACTTGTTCTTTTGTTCCATAATACATTGATATATGTCAATAGAATTGTGGAGTGATGAAAAGTAACTTGGAATAAAGTTAACTTATCCTGTATTGATTCATGAATGATAAATGATTATTGTAATGTAGCGATTGAAATGGTATAATTATTGTAATGATTAATATGTGATAAATTATTCAAATTCATTGTTATCAATTCATAATAGTCCAAATACATACATAATACACATATAATATATACATATTTATATTTATTAGTGACAAGACAGTCTAGACTGCACTCGAAGTCTTGAAGCAATAGAGATGGTTCCACTTTTAATTGGGGAATTCAATATATCTGCCTTAATTGAGAAACAATTATTATAGGCGTATAACAAAATTCCAATATTCATAAATTTAAAAATGATTTTGAAAATAACCCGAAAGGTGATAATTCATATTGAAAAATGTTTTTGTTCTTTGATGAATGTTTAGCTGCCTAATTGTGATTGGTACACTTGATTGATTGATTGATTGGTGGCGCTCAATGTCCCAGTAATCAGCGCCCTTCAATCAATCAATGTTGGGGCTCTCTTGCGCGTCTACTGAAATTTTATTTTGTGACAGTAGAATAATTTCGTGAAATATCAATCTGAAAAGTGGAAGATAGAGAAGATGGTGAGGGGGTGGTGTGCCTGGCGAGCACAACATCTAAGTGATTTTCATATTAAAGTCATATTATATCACTCTGAAAAAATCGTAAAAACCATGAAAAACAGGTAGAAACAAGTTGATTTTTGACAATTATTTTGAAAGTGTTGAAAACATACCACGAACTAAAGCTCTTCGTACGAGCACGTATTGAATACTGGGATCATTTATTTGACTGTAAACTGTAAGTCAATACATTGATGATTGGTTTTCCGTTGCCAACTTGGGCCCCGAACGTCTGCAATCAAGCCAGTATAGGTAACGTGTAAAGAGGCCTCTGAATTCTCTTCAATTAGGGAAATAAATATTGTCATTATTCATTGAAATCTAGTCTTAGGTTTGTGACGTCCTTAAGATAATGAGCACGGTTTTCCAAATCCTGTATTCCTGATCTTCCAGGCACTCCCCGTTGTTCGACTACACGGACATCCTGCCCCGGATCCCGGAGATGGTCCTGCCGGGATACGTCAGCGACTCGGTGTCGTACGTCTCCGAGATGAAGTCTCCGCGGTTCATCAAGACACATCTCCCGTGGCAACTGCTGCCTCAGCAGATCAAGAATAACGACAAACAACCAAAGGTACAAACTAGTCACAATATTAGCAATGACAGATTGTGTCAAATTCAAGTATATCATAGAAAATACACTTTTAAATCATGCACTGTATAATGTGGAAGATTTCTATTCCGTAACTGTAACATTTTCATATTGTTGCAATTATTCTATTTATCCATATTTATTCATTCTACAGTATTTTATTTTTCCATCCATAGCCTCAATAGGGAAACAATGATTTTGGATCAATTTTCAATGTTATTGAAAAACTGTTGGAAACACAATTTACCCCTGGCCCAATTTAATTGGTTATCTGGGTTTGAGATATATATATTGAAAAATAATGATTAATAGTGATAATAATGTATTGTAACATTTTATTTAGTGTAACATATCTCCGTTTGTTTTTGTGTGTATTCAGACAGGTCTAATATTGTAGATTGTAAAAATAATTATTGTGTAATTGAATATTTGTATTTATTGTGATGGAACAGACAATTGAGGTATGTTGTGCCAGATACTCTCAGTTGTCATCATATACAACAGAGCTCTTTTGTTTTCAAATCCTCAATCCATTAAATTTCTGTAGAAAATTTTTAGTTCGATCACAAAAATGAAAATGAACCTATTTTTTTGTTTCATTTTTTTTTCTCTCAACATCAAGAGTTGATACAAAATCATTGTTTCCAATTTCCAACGATCTTGACAGAGACGGGTAGACCAGTTGCTAGCACGGCGAACCGTCATTCAGGAGACCGGGGTTCGATTCCTGCCATGGTCGACCATCCTGACAGGATAGTCGACCATGGCAGCACAGAGGCGATCTTACCATCCCAAAGAATAATTACCATAAATCAAGATTTATTTATTTATTTATTTTATTCAATGTTAATGCTTGATACAAATAATTTTTCACAGACATACAATTCAATTAGTTGCAAAAAAATGATTATAAATATAATATAATAATAATAATAATAATAATGATAATGATACATTGATCAAAGCAGAACCCACGTAAGCCGGAGCCTGTGTGTGGGAAAGGAGGAAAATTAATTGACAAATATGAAAGTATTCAAGAGGGGGATAACTACAAAATAAATACTCTGAATAATAGAAATAACAAAAAAAAAAGATGCAAACAACTACCGTGATATATAAATATGATGCCGTAACTCATTCAACAAACAATAAATATTGAGGTAAAATAATTTCAGCAATAGTTACAAATTCACTTTTGTTCCAGATAATTTACGTGGCCCGTAACGCCAAGGACACTTGCCTGTCGTATTACCATCACTGCAAGCTGCTCGAAGGTTACAAGGGCAGCTTTGACGACTTCTGTAAACTGTTCCTAGGGGATTCTTGTGAGTAGACTTCGCTTCCCGATACAGGTAGATTAGTTGCTAGCACAATGAACTGTCATTCAGGAGACCGGGGTTCGAGATAATCGACCATTCTAACAGGTTCGTCGCCGTTTTTTCATTTGTTGAAGTAAATTCTGGGACGGTTACTGGGATGGTTAAAAGACCTGGACCAATTCCTTCCCACTCTCGGAAACATTCGGTAAATTAACCTTTCATCTCATCTCCCCATCATCTCTGATGCCACTAGATCTTTGTTATTACAGTATGTCATTAAAACCAATATAAACTTCTGTCCTTTGACTGGGGATTTTGTAATTGATTTTCTTTCATACATAACATATGATACAGTAGACACACATTACGGGAGTTATTTTTTGAAACTGAAGGCTCATTCTCAAAGCAGCTTGACACTAAGATTAACTTGCAAAGTGTGACGAGAACATGAATTCTAAACTGTCTATTCACAAAACACACCGACAGTAACGTAGAACACGTATATACCAGCCAATCAGAATCCCAGGTTACTACCATTGTTGCTGCCCCTCAACCGTCAGACTAAACCTGGTGACCAGTCCAGGTAGTTTGATTTACCGCCACTTGTCTCTCGTTGTTCTGACATTGAAGGTTTCTATTGGCTGATTCTTGTGTTTTACAGTAACGTCAACATGAGGCTTGGAGCTTGCAAGCCTTTATGTGCGCGTTTATCTTAGCGTTATGTTAGCAGACCAAGGACGTCCCATAAGACAAACATTTCTCGCCTTAGTTGATGTTAGCATTGCATTGTGAATGGGCCTTTATAAATATTCAATCTGTATACGAATATGAGCAGCTTCAAAGGACCACATAGCCAATGATAAATGAATATAATCATATATATTCAATACATTTTGTTACATTTTGACGCATTCTATAACGTGTAAACTGTTCCTTGAATAGATATATATTATTATTATTATTATTATTATTATTATTATACATATTATGTTATTGTTTGTTGTTGTTGCAGTGTGCTTCTCGCCGTTCTGGGAACACGTTCTGAGTTTCTGGAAGCGGCGGAACGATCCTAACATCTTGTTCCTCAAATACGAGGACATGAAAAAGGTACACAAATATCATCTGTATTTTAGTATAGATCTATGTAAACGTGTATCCAGGAAACTGCCTCTTTGCACCGTGGCGTTCCGCACGGGCTTTAGTGGAACTAGCAGCACTGTCGGTATCAGCCGAGACAGCTGCGATACAAGTCCTATACAGTGGAACCTCTTTAGTATGTTTTCCAGGAGACCAGAAAAAAAAGCATCGTCCAAAGTGAAAAACTTACTGAAGAAACTACAGTGGAACCTCTTTTATACATTTTTCAGGTGACCAGACTAAAAAAATGTATTAACGTGAAAAACTTATTACATAGTGAAATTATGTAACGTGTGGAGCATATGGATTGGATCAAAAAATAAAACTTATGAATGTAATAAATGAATAAACAAGAAACTTATAACTGAGGTTCTACTGTATCCAACATGTGGGAGAATATAGATGGAATCAAAGAATAAAAGTTACCAAGGTGGAAAACGTAGTAACGAGAAACGTACTAAAGAGGTTCCACTGATACTTATAGACTGTTATCATTAGTCAAGATCAATTATCAATATTATTATGACTTATCAATTATAAAATTTACTACATTATGTGTCATTTAGCCGAAATACTTTTTCAATCAAAGTGTCTTGATACTGGTTCAATCTTTACAATCTTGTACAACTGTCTACTCTTTCTCGCCACTTGACACTTTGTAAGTGGAATGTAATAAATCGCTTATTGTTTTGCTTTTTTCTATTTACTCCGACTACTTTATTACTTTTAATGTTCGAGAAATACGTCCGAATTTGAATTTGTACTTATAATTCACTACTTCAACCCACAGTTAAGCCTTTTTTAAAGGGCTTTGTGGATGCTTCTTTGTTGTAATTGTGTTTTTCTTTCTGTATCAGTGTATGTGACTAATAAAAAAAATAAAAAATGAATAAATAAATGAAAATAACGATATGTTTGGTTCGTTTTCAGGACCTACCATCGGTGATTCGTCAAACAGCTGAATTCCTGGGCAAACAGCTGACGGAAGAGCAAGTTTCCGTCCTGGCCGATCACCTGAGCTTTGCCAGCATGCAGAAGAACAAGGCGGTCAACTACGAGGAGGTGGTTGTGATCAACCGCAGGTTCGGCCTCATCCAATCAGAGGGCAGCTTCATGCGCAAGGGCGAGGTCGGCGAGTGGAAGGCCAGCATGACCCCCGACCTCATCGCACGCTTCGACAAGTGGACCAAGGATCATCTCGACGGAACCGGGCTCACGTTGTAAAACGGCGGCGGCGACGGGAAACCAAAATGTATGAATGTTTTCCAATTTTTTTTTCATTCTCCATGAAAATGTGGATCTGTTGTTTTGATTAGAGATGGTCAAAATATTTTTCTCCAGATCTGTTGTTTCATTTCATTTTGGAAATAATTTACAGGCGAATAATTAGATATAGATTCTTGAGATGTAGGTCTTTTGATCCAACTATTGAATAGACCTACGTCGAATGCATTTTTAAATTTAAATTTTAATTTTAATTTTTAATTTTAAATTCAATATATGTACATATATGGTGAAACCCCTCTGCGTTGTTTTCGGATCCATCGTTCTCCGACTTCAATCTTTTATCTAGTCCCACCCTACTCCCATAAAACCAATGTTGAGTTTTCCTGGATGGATCGTTTTCCTGTGTGGATAGTTTCATTTTCCCGGTCTCTTGAAAAACAATCGACAGAGGTTCCACTGTATCCTTGATAAATAGATCTTTTATTAGACTATCAAATGGGCCTACAGCGAATGCATTTAAAATCACTTTCATGTATATCGTCTCAAGAGACGTATCATCGTGGCTTCTCATCCACCCCGAAACCTCGAACCTTCTGTCATCTAGTTGTTTATATCAACCCTTAGCCTAAGCCTCCATCGCAGCGTCTGTTCTCTCACCCCTTGAAATCCCGCAACCGTTATAACACCTATGCAAAGCAGGTAAACTACCATGTAGTGATAGATGAGCAGCCACAGAGATATGTTACCATGTGACGTTGTTATTCCAGTGAATATTCTTGGACCAATTAGATTTATGCCTGGATGAGAGTGTGATCAAATAGTTGGAGACATAATCCGTAATGTTAACCACTTGACAGCCGGGTTACGATCCCTACGCTTCCTCCCAGGCCGGGTTGTATCCCGGTTATATCACAGAGATACTCGTGTTTAGATGGAATTTCATAACAATTACAGCAGAAATAAATGGTTTTATTGTATTTTTGTACTTGATATATCGTCATGTCAGTACTCGCTTCAGCCATATCCATTTTTCACTTCTGTTCATTCAATAGTTTGTCTTTTTTTTCAGTGCACATCTCAGCCATATCTGAGACCATTGTATGATTAGACTTGTGTACAATTATTGTAATCAAAATATGTTCAATTTCACAATGGTAACAGAAATGACTAAAATAGGCATTAAAAAAATGCCAAACTATCAACCAAAAAAAAAGTGAAAAATGGATATGGCTGAAACAAGTTCTAATATGACGATATGCTTAAATGAATTTACCGATATCACTTTTATTTAGCGTTCAGAGGCTCGTCAATTCGACACATATAGACTAGAACGAGGCTTTGAAATAACAGCCGACTACACTTCATCATTTTCTAATACATTGGCGTATTCTATTGGTGAAAAAAAATATAGCACTCGGTCCGAATTCACAAAAAGTCATAGCTCAGATCCTGATCAAAGTTGCTACAAAGATATTACCGATCAACTTTGATACTGTCTCAAAGATAATAATACTATATTGGTAATAATAATACGGTAGATTAAGTTGGAAAAAAAATGAAAAAAATAAAAACAATGAATAGAAATATAGTATTATCTCTAGAAATTGTCGTAACTTTGAGCCGGAACAAAGTTATGATTTTTTGTGAATTCGGCCCCTAGATGTCAGTACAAGTCCCCCGTCAATATAACATCATTTTGTCGAGATGTTTCGGAAAGTGTGAGGACGTGGATATGCGCTCGCGACCATCAAGTGTACATCTGTTCATTTGTCCACATTTTACTCCTATAATTATCAGATGTATTAATTGGATTGGTTACTGGTTGTTTGGACATTGAGTTTATACTCAGTGGTTTGGATGTTGAAGACCATTGGTAAATATTAAATATTGTACAAAGAAATATATAGAAAAGAATAAAACTTTAATCCATTTTGTAAATGTATAAAAAATAAACATTATTTTATCAAACAACTTCAACAATCAACTGTTTTATTCTATTTTATTCCAAAGTTTTTTCTGTTTACATTGACGTTACTTCAATTCTAGCAAACATGATGCTAATTGACACATTTTTCAAAATATTTTGTTTTGAGATGATTTTATACTTCTTTGCATAAGTCATTATAAAAATGGTAAAAAATAGAATAACAATGGTTAAGACTTGACCTATGGTACTAGATGTAACTTAACTAAGATGGATTATTTTTAATTGTACTTGTTATAACTTAAAATAATGCTATAAATGCCTATATTGAACAGTATAAATAGTTCTCACAATATTCATCAGGGCTAAAATAAAATAAACAGTTTACTAACAAGAAAATAGAAGACATATTTTCAAGGTAAGCTGCAAGTTTCTGCATGCCTATCCATCCAATTTCATTATAAAATACTTTCCGTCATTCTATTTTCTTCTTACTACACGGCTTGCAATTCTACATACAAATATACTATATTATACATACTGTATACAATGAAGATGATTATTGTTCGCTTGATAACCCCACTAACAGCCAGGTTATTTGGGGGTACGAATGAGCAAGTGATGATGGAAGTATGAAGCAACCATAAGTGAAAGAACGTACACAAAACTTTGTGCAGTTCTCGAACCCACACCCAACGTCTATTCAGTTCCTAGAGCGGTGCCTTAGTTGACTGAGCTACGGAGGGTGACATTGTATAAAATACTATATATAATATACTTCGGTAATTGATATTATAAAATAATAAGGCCCAGTTTTATGAATGATATAATTGTTGATCAAGTGATAATTTTTTTTTTTTTATGTTTGCTTAACGACCCCACCAACAGCTATGTCATACGGTGGTACTAATGAGCAGGTGATTATGAAACTATGAAGTGATGATAAGTGAAAGGACGTTTACATAAATCCATGCCTTATGCTGTATGCGGGATTCGAACCTACGCTCAATGGTGACTTCCGTTTTTGAAACGGTGCCTCAGCTGAGCTGATAATTATATTTTTGTACTTTAATTAATAATCAGCCTAATCAACACACTTACATTACTCATAAAACACGACCTAATCTAACCGATAACTAATCTACGTTTAATCAGCCTTGTAACTAATGGATCAGTCGAAGGACAGTCCCGTCCCTCGGAGGTTTTTCTCCGTCCACGCGTCGAAGCGCGCGGCCAGCTCCGGACTCATGTGGTTCTTCCAGTCTCCGATCTGGCCCTTGCGGATGAAACGCATGCCGGAGTTCTCGAAGAAGTCCGGGCCGTGCGTCATGGTGATGATGGGTTCGAGGTTCACCGCCGGGTTCTTCTGCATCTTACCGAAGCTCAGGTAGTCGGCCAGTCGCTTCACGTCGGATTCCGTCAGCGTCTTGCCGAGGAATTCGGCCGTCTTGTAGATCGCCGCTTCTTGGTCCTGAGCAATTATATATTTTTTTATTTTATTTTATTCACTCAAGCTTTTCTCCCCACTGTGAATGTTTGAATTGTTTTCTAACCCTGGCATTATTACCTCGAGATTTATTGTTGTTAAGTGAGTATCTTATTTTGAATTATTCTTTGGGGTGGTAAGATCGCCCTTGTGGAACCCCGTTCCAAAGATCTTATTTCTCATCGATAGCCTTAATTGAGGAACAATGATTTGGTATCAAGTTTTGATATTATTAGAAAAAAAAATTGTGACACTGACAACGGGGACATTTCATCAGCCATTGCCCAACATTTTTTATTTTACATTAAATTCAAGTTGAAATCTTCTATCAGTTACGAGTGCGTGTGAGTTGATTTAGCGATATACTAGTTTTTTGGTGTTGACTTTCAAACGATATGACGGTATGAGATAACAAAATTCTGATATGTGAGACACACAGATAATTATAATAGCTTCAAGATGATATAAGTCATGTCGCATAACTGTCAAGCGTTACAGCTATAAAAACACATTTCTTAGCTGTCTACGCTCGACAGTTATGCGACATGACTTGAATAGTTATAACTTATATCATCTTCAAGCTATTATAATTATCTGTGTTTCTCTCGTATTAGAATTTTGATATCTCATACCGTTCAAAAGTTATCACAAAAAAAATGATATTTCGCTAAATCGACTCCCATGAACTCTTAATAATAAAATATATATAGGACGGCCCCTATTTATTATTATTAATATTATAAACTTGGCACAAAGTCGTTGTTCCCCTATCAAGACCGAACATGACAAGGTGGGATAGTTCTACGTGTCTCCACAAGGGCGATCCGAGCGCTAGACGTTGCGAGTAACTCACCCTCTTCATGTCCTCGTACTTCAGGAACAGGATGTTGTGGTCGTGACGGCGGTTCCAGAAACCGAGGATGTGGCTCCAGATCGGACCGACGGGAGCTGAAAACACGGAGCAATGTTCATCTATTCACTCCGGTTCAACGACGCACAGTAGTGATGACGAGATATCTACTGACGTCGATGAGTGATGAACGAGATGAAAGGATGTTTTGTTGTGTGTTTGCTAGCCGCTGATCCCACTTTCTCGGTTATAACCAACTAGTCCCCGGGAATAAGGAACGAGGGTATTTCAATAGTTTGTTTTTTCATCAATTAGTTTTGTTTGTAATCTATATTTGTTCAGTAGTGTGTAGCATTTAGTAGCATTTAGTAGTCAGTGCACTGCCAAGTTTTTGCAAGTGCGTATACACTAGAATCATTTAGTACAAATAGCGTTGACCACAATTCTATTTTTAGACATATTCGGACAAGAAATGTCCGAAAACGGTCTTCTTGGTTATAATATGTCATTAAAATTTACATTAGATAATCTTGAAATTCGATGTGGCTCTGATATTTGACGTCACCAAGTGGGTAATTGTGGTTAATGCTATTACTGCTCTACAGTGATCAAGGCAATAGCCAAAACATCAAGTAATTTGTCAAAATCTCGTCTGTTTGTATATAATCATCTGCGTTCTACATACAGCATCTCCACGATGAGTGTTTTTACTTACAAACCTCGGTAAGCTGCTGTTCTTCCTTTCCCTCTTACCCGATACATATCTTCGACTTGTCAATGAGTGACGGTTGAATTACATTACGATTACTCTTCCTTTATTTACGCTGGTTTTCACGACGTACTGTAATGTTGACATTAGATCTATTGACGTCGGTGAATGAATATTTACCTCGGTCTTTGAGGAACAGCTCGCAGAAGTCTTCGAAGGTTGGGTTAGGTTAGGTTAGGTGACTTGTCAATGAGTGACGGTTGAATTACATTACGATTACTCTTCCTTTATTTACGCTGGTTTTTACGACGTACTGTAATGTTGACATGAGATCTATTGACGTCGGTGAATGAATATTTACCTCGGTCTTTGAGGAACAGCTCGCAGAAGTCCTCGAAGGTTCCCTTCAGCTGATGTACGAGCATGCAGTAGTGATAGTACGACACGCACATGTCCTTCGGGTTACGAGCAACGTACACAATCTGGCAAACAAACAAGCAGCCTTCATCAGTCACCGTAACATTGACTGCGTTTGAGGTTCTTACCTAGATGTATTGAGGGTTGCGTTGGTTTGCCGGTCAACTCCCTATCCCACCAATGATGACCAATGCACCGATTAAACGTCCAAATCTATGAACCCACCGATTGTGACTAATCTGGTAGTTTGTTTGTTGTGTGTGATTCATAATCTTTCATTTTATCCTTGACTGTCCGTATGATTAACTCGGAAATGTTCCATTTTGTAAAGTAATCCACTTGGGCGAAAATGAAAATGAATTTAAATGAGAGGAACTGAGTGACCCAATTTACAAAATTATGTTCACGTTGCCTTTTAGTCACCTGAAATGCCAATATTTGAGGGTTGCAGAAGGCATGATGCTTAGTTTGATATTGTACACTGGGTAGAGCAGCGATTGGTAGGTTTAAGGATAGTACTCTTGATATGGAACAAGATTGAGAGCCAAGTGAAACCACCAGGTGAGCTCGGTACATCAGCTAAGGGATGCTTTTATTATTTAAACTCTTGCAATTGCACATAAATGTGCGGTCGCAAGTTCCCTAACTACCCCTATCCCATCACCTCCCTAACCCTCTTACGGAATAACTTTAACCCTATTTCATCCCCCTCAAAAACACTTTTACTAAGCCCATTCCAGTCCCTACCTGTCCTATTCAAGAAAGAGAATTTACCGACATCTGATCTAGCCCCCTTTATAACTACCGCTCTATCATGACCCCGCCTACCTCCATACCCTGACTCATTCCTTTCAATCAACTTATGCAGCTCCCCCACCCCCCTCCCCCTCCATTACCCTGAAGAAATTACATAAACGATCCTCCTTCCTCCGTATTTCCAATTCCTGCCATCCCAAGTCTCGCATCATCTCAGGTGGACTCTACAACCTTCAAGGTAAGCTGTCTGTCGCGGACGTATGTTGACGGTACTGACCTTGGGACCGACTGTGTTGAGCTCGGTGGGCAACAGCTCCCAGGTGAGATGAGACTTGATGTACCGCGGAGACTCCATCTTCTCGACCAGGTCCACGGAGTTACCAACCTCGCTCATGAACTCGGTGTGATCGTGAGCAAGCACGGCCGTCAACCTGACAATAAAAAACACGCTGCGGTTATTTGCCGTTGTTATTGACCCTACGCATCCACGTTGAATACTAAGTATAGGCCTAATAAAAATAATGTATAAATAAAAAAATATATAAGAAATATAAATATTTGGACAAGTCTAATATTTTGGTGAAAATGTATATTTTTATTTTTCGTTGTGCAACAGACAAATGAATGAATTATTAAATAAATAAATCAAGTAGGATTTGGTTTTACAAACAATATATTTTTTACTAAGCGATAATTAGTGGATTAGCTTGTTGATACTCTTAGGCCCGGTATTATCAAGTCCAGTTAGCCTTTATCTGAGAGTTCAAACTTGTTATCACCATGGTTACCCATGCTATTTGTTTTCACCAACTCTCAGATAAATACTAACTGGCCGTGGTAATACTAGGCCTTAGTTACACAAATTATAATTTTGTACCTTGATTAATTATTATTTGGATCAACATATTTTCATTTTTATTAACATAGTTATTTATATCATTTAAATATGAATTTAATGATATATACATTTTCATAGAGCCTCTGGATTGATGCTAAGTAATTGATATTTCATATTTGTAGATTCCTATAATTGAAATTAAATTAATGCTGGAACTTGTTACTGACACAGTTAATGAAATATAATTTGCAAAAACACTACACTTGCAATTCCAGAATAGTATTCTTCTGGAAATATAGTTAGAAACACATTCAAATATTGGCAAAGACCATAAGATACAAAGACCAAAGATATACACCATATGATATGAGATAAAAAGAGGATAATGTGGCCCAATATGACTAAATTAAAATTCAATCATTTTGATATACACAATAAAATAAGAGTTTTAATGACAATACCATTGTATATTTGATCAAATTAATCTTTTAATTCTATTGATTACGTTTCTGTATATTTATTGAATTATTGATGAACATAAAATATTTCAGCCAATAATTGCAAACACCCAGATGTCCACCATTATTTGGGCCAGGTGGTATTATCCTAATCTAGGGCAGTCCTCTCTGAAGGTAGTGTCTTTCAGGTCCTAGACCTGTTGTTGTTGTTGTTGTTGTCGAGTCTTGTCACTGTCTACCTCATCATGACATATGAGAATTACTTGTGCATTGTTAATCGTACTTTTAATACTCATTCATCAACATCATGTTCATTTTTAGGCAGGACCTATATTATTAATTTTACTATTATTACCATTCTCAACATTTTTTCTATTGTCTAAATATTAATTTGAATTCCACTATTTTCATTAGAATAGTGGAATTCAAATTAATAATAGGACAATACAAAAAATGTTGATAACAATACAATTAATAATATGGACCTTTACTAAAATAAAAAATATGATGGTGATAAATATTAAAAGTACAACTGACAAAGTGAAAGCAATTATCATATTTCATGATAGGGTATGACTGTGACAAGACTCAACAACAGGTCTGGAAACAGGTAGAATTTGTATTAATTAAAATACAAAGTTTCGTCTTTCTATAATCTTCAACATCCTTCTCTCTTTGTCTCACCACCAACATCCATCTTCTCTCTTCTTTTGTCACCTTTATCTGTTACACCATCTTTCCCTCAATCATTCAAACTCTTTTTTTTAATAACATCGAAACTTGATACAAAAACATTGTTCCTCAATTAAGGCAGAGAATGAAAGGTAGGATCGTTTGGACGGGGAGCACCACAAGGGCGATCTTACCACTTCATTTAAACGGAATTACATTCTCAATCACAAAATCATGTTTTAGCATTAACCACAATTCTATTTTTAGACACATTCGGACAAGAAATGTCCGAAAACGGTCTTCTTGATTACAATATGTCATTAAAATTCACATTGAAGAACCTTAAAATTCAATGTGGCTCTGATATTTGACGTCACCAAGTGGGTAATTGTGGTTGATGCTATATTTGTTGTCTCAAGTTTGTATAAGTGTGGCGTTGAACTTACTCGAGCAGTGGCGTGCGAATCTGCTGAAGAAGTTTGGCCTTCTCAAAGTCAAGGTCGTTCCCGACGCACCAGACCATCTCCTGGGCCCAGGTACTTCCTGGAACAACAGGCAACAGGCTACATTTCCAGCTCCCTTTCGTTACTGTTACCGTAGAATAGGGTAATACAAACAGTGAGTGGCCCTTCTCTCACACTTCTCTTTATTTCTTTATGCTATTATGCTATTACTGTCTTGTAAGTTGTAATATTCGATTTTTTTATGTTGGGTTTTAAAAGTCGCACTGTAATGATAACTAAGATCTATTGGTGTAGAATAAATGGCTAATGAGATGATGGGATGAAGGTTTCTTAGGTAATGGAAAGGAGGAGGTGGTAAAATTAATCTGCATGTTGTGGACTAAAAATTCTAATTCAGACAATTTAAACCAATTAACACACTACCTTATATATATATATATATATATATATATATATATATATATATATATATATATATATATATATATATATATATATATATATATATATATATAAATATATATAAATATATATATCAAACTCAGATAACCAATTGAATTGGGCCAGGGGGTGTTTCCACCAGTTTTTCTAGGGCAGACTTCTCGGCATTAATATCTTAATAAAATTCCGTCTAATGCAATGAACATCTTTTTCCGCGGTTATAATCAATTGTTATATATTTATACAAATTAAATTAACAATTAGATGAATATGAAAAAAACTTTGTACGTTGGCCAAAAATTCGAATTGAGTCAATTTACTAACGCACTCTGACACGTGAATAAAATTCCATCAAAATACAATGAAAATTATCTCTTTCCGGCGATGTTATAATCAAATGTTATATATTAATAGAAGTTGAATGAACAATTGAATATTAATATGAGAAAACTTTCAATTTCTACTTCGTTTACACATGAAATCATCTGAAATGTGCTACTTATTTGTTCAACAGATACTTATCTGAAGCGAGTATCTGAATGAGAGATAGAAATCTCTGGAAATGTTACGCTCACAACTAATTCGCTCATGCTGATGAATGATTGTGTCACGTATACCTCTACAATGTTACAATTTATATTCTTTTATAAAACAATATAAATCATAAAATCTGACCAAATCTTTAATTTGAAAAAACAGTTCCTGAAGGATTTTACCAAGGAGGTTAGATACTAATAGTATCTATTAGTATCTAACCTCCTTGGATTTTTGATGAGCGTAGCGAAGTCTCCATCCCACTCTTATAGGGCTTTGTCTGTGTGTTTTTTTTTTTTTTTTTTTTTTTTTTTTTGTAAGCACTCCACAGGTCGCAAGGGTTGACTGATCAACATGAAACTTTTTTTGTACACGCAAACTCATCCAACTTAGAACTGTATAGTTTTTGGGATGAATCGGTCGGACCGATTTTGAGAATCATCATCTCAAAGTTTCTAAAAACCCCATAAGATTTGGCTGGGCGGAAAATGTTGAAAAATAAAATCTCTCCAAATGGGATGAAATTTTCTCTAAATGTGTACACATGGATTTTACACATTATTACGATTTTTTAAGCAATTCTGATCAGTCGTTTTGGAGAAAAAAAATAAAATGACTGATAATATTCATAAAATATATCATAAAAATTATGACAGAATTAAGTTGTCGAGATTCACTGCTTTCTAGATTCAAGAGTTGACCAACAATGAAGTATTTTTTATATGCGTCAAGGTGTGTAGAATACCAGAGTCAATGAAGTGGCAAGAGTAGAACTTCTTTAACGACTTTTATAGCTTATTCAGATATCAAGGTGTGTAGAATACCAAAGTCGATAAAGTAGCAAGGGTAAAACTATTTCAAGGACTTTTATACCTTATTGAGATATCTCGCTCATCTTACAACGCATATTTCGCGTTTGACTAGTACGTATTGAATTGGCCCACATTCAGTATCAACAACTCGCATAATTGATTTTAACCAACTCTCAAATCAACTCAAATGTGTACATCATAGTTTTAACTAACTTATTAGTTGAATGTTTAATTTTATATTCATTTATTATTAGGCCTACTCTCGACATTTATAATTGCAATATGTATATTTCAGTTCCCCGGATTTGTATGGTTCATTATCTGTCAGATATAAACATGCCCGGTATTACCAAGTCCACTTAGCCTTTATCTGAGAGTTGGTGAAAACAAATACCACAGGTAACCATGGTGATAACAAGTTTGAACTGTCAGATAAATATACTAACTGGCCGTGGTAACATTTATTTTCTCTCTTTGTTCAAGGCGATCTTGGTACATCGGTTCATCTTACGTTGACATTGAATGCTCTCGGGTAGACATAAAGAATGCCGCCCCAAGTTCACTTTCTTTCACTTTCTTCTGACCTTACAGCTGGAGGAGAAAGTCGGGACGTTTTTCTGTCATCTAATGCCGGTTCTCACGGCAAGATCGAGATGAAAACGAATCTTTTTACATCGAAACTTATAATTATTAATGTCATCAAGACAGTAATTTCCCTATTCGTTATTAATTACAGGCATGGGCGTTTTGTTTACTTATTGATAATCTGTTACTTTCTAATATTTATGTTTGGTCAATTTTGAAAATAGTAAACAGAACAAATTATTTTCAACTTGACTGCTTGATTTTTAGGTGAGAGCCGTAATTTCTCTCATCTTATGATATATTACTTATTAATATTTATTACATAAATGAACCATTAAAATTGTTTTTTGTTTTTCATGAGCTTCACTACGTTTTTTTTCTTTTGTGAACGAAAGCAATGTGAGTACTCATCCGCTAGAATCTTATTATTCAGAGTCGTTTTCCTCTTCATGACAGCGTAATTACAATAAATAGTTTATTCTCTAAATATAAATACACCAAATGTCAAATGTGTATATGGAAGAAAGAATATAATAACTTATTCGTTTGAAACCACGAATTTTATTCCATCTTCCCGACTTGGAAGCATTCAACCAATACCAATTCTTTCCGTCATGTAAAAAATCGAGCTGCCATTTAATTTTGGGATTTTATCCAATTATAACAATGTCACTTATAATTAAATTATGTGAAAATAGAATGAAAATACATCAAACGATTATTTTGTTTTCATCAAACAAATCCAAAAAAGATGAAATAAAATGTAAACAACGAATTAAAATTGCACCAACCTGTCCTCGGATACGACACCAGCCAAACGTCATCAGGTTTCACCTGAAGGTCCAGGATTCGATCCCCGATCTCCTCGTATTTCGGCGGCAAGAGCACGTGGCCCGGGTTCACCTCGATCAGACAATCCTTGACTCCGAACAGAGAGTCCAGTTTATCAGCGTCCTCGCCGACCAGCTTTACGTACTCGATCTTTGTGCGTCTGAAAACGATGCATTACTCTCAATACAGCTGTCAAACTTTGACATTCCAAAACTCGGCATGACAAGGTAGGATCGTTCGGACGAGGATCTTACAAGCCCAAAGGAAATGATTAATTATACTGTGACTCGTGTAACAAACTGTAAATTGAGAACTGATTATTTGCGCTAGAGCTGAAGTAATTGATCGATATAATTAATTCAATTGTATTTCAATTTTATACCATTTCAATATCTAGTTATTTAATTATGTTTTATTGGGCTTATATTTTTCCTTGTATTTTATATTGATTGCTATCCTGTGTACTTTGAAGTCAGAGACCAATAAATGTTTGTGTATACGTAATTTTTAAATTATTGAATAAAATTATTATTATAGCAGGTGAAAGAAGAAAGGAAGATTAGTAGGCCTAAGAATCAGAAAAGATAAAATATAGAATCATTATGAAAGTTCAATTACACAAAATTGATCGAATTGTTTACTGTTTGTTGAATGCGACACAATTTAATTAATTATTTTCTTTGGGGTAGTAAGATCACTCTTGTGTTCCCAGTTCAAATGATCTTACCTTGTCATCAAAATGACTCCGTGTCAAGATTTACGCGCTGAATGTTTTATATGTACTTATATATTTAAAATATGATATAGCTGCTGTCAACACGTCGAATATTTAAATAAAACATGTATTTATAATAATATGTATTGGGCCTACTTACTGCGTCGGTGAAGCTGGCTTCGCATCTTCAATGCCAGCTTTTGTTTCACACAAATATGCGACGGCACTCATTTTTCGTTTTTCACAATAAAATTAACTTTTAGATACTCTTTACCGACTTTTGTTTGTTGTGTCTGTCTCTAGTTACACACCACGAATGAAATCTCTCTCGATGTCACGCTGACTTTTTACTTAAAACCCTCTCGCCGAGACGAAAACAAATCAATCTACTTTCTATACTGCTTCAACGAACTGTATATTATATCTCTTTTCACTCACGCATTCCTTTTTTAAAATCGTTTTCTTCAACACCACGGCGGTGTAAAGATACCCTCGAACCCCTCTCGTCACCCTCATCGACCAATCACGTTGTGGTAGTCTTGTCCTCATTTCATCTTTAATCAAACAAATCATCCGAGATAGGTGATCAAGTAAAAATATTTCTTCTCATTCCTCGGTTTCCTCCTCTTCAGCTTTACTTTCTAGTAGGTGTGTACCATAATATTTATCACATACAACTTTTTTCTAGTGATGTTTCATCAAGTTTAACATGACACATTTTTGTTTGTTGTACCAAGTGGGCAACAATGTCTCCTGAATTGTTTTTCCCATTCACAACGCACGTATTATGTATGTTTGTTTGTCCTAAACTTTCCCAGTTTGGCTATCTCCACATTGTTGTAATGCCTTTATCGTAGTTTGAGACACTACTATACTTATTAAATAACTAAAAGCACGATATGTATGTAATTTTAGAAACTAGTGTTTTCACTAATTGAACCAGTTTTAAACAATAGGGGACTGTCAAAAAGTACTTTCACGGTTATTGTTTTCACTTTCCGTTGAGTACGCTCATTTTGCCACAGTGTAATATCATTGTTGATCAAATGCGGTTACTAATATTTCGTGAATTTTATGTGTGATCAATATAATTTATCTTGTTTGAATTATAATCTGCAAGAGATAATTCAAATAATTTCTGCTTCTGCCGCGCTGTTGACCAACATTTTTTTTAGTGACATTGTTTATTGATTTTCAGTTTGTGTTGAATGAGACGATTTCTCACATAATTATAAGAACTTTTTGATCAAGACATGTTGATAATGAGAGCGTGTGTGTGACAGAGAAAGTGTGTAAACGTTTAGATCCAGTGTTGATGACATTGGTGCTCTTATGAAGATTATTGGGATCGGACTCAGAAAAGAGAAAGTTCTACTAGTTTTGTTATTTGTATACATATAATCTATATTTTTTTACAAACCAGTGCTACACATCTTTGATATGATTGATTAATTTTTGTTCAAGCAAAACATTATTTCTAGGGAATAGTAATAAAGTACTTATAAATTCATCATTTTAACATGGTCATTCCCCCGTCCTGACATGGCAGATGAATCTCGCGCGCCATCTCACGCCTTGCTGATTTGGGAACCCACAGCCACCCAATAAGCGAGTGCTCAGGCCCACAGGTCGATTCCTTGGTGTCCCATCAGCTGTGAGAGTGACGGAATCGCGTTATTTTAACATTCGCGATTTAATACGTAGTTCCGTCACTTTTGGCTGTATTTGGGCCCAGTATATTAATTCAATGTTCACAACTGAAAAGTGCTCACTTCTATGTAAAAGGTAAAAGTGGCAGAGGGGTTAAACCAGCCCTAAGATATTGAGACGAGCCTGTCACAATCATTGGTCCAGAAAGCTGGATCCTTTTCGTATATTGGGTAAAAGGCTAGGGAAACGCCTGGATATGTGGTTTACAGGTAAACCAGAAATTGCCAAGAAAGACAGTTTGTTTAGTTGCCTTATCGAGGAATGTAAATTAGCTGCGCCTGGAGCACGATTGAGCTATCAGCTCCGAAATCGATTGGAACAGTTTCCCCGAGAGGTACGACATGAAATTGCAAGCAGGAAGAGAGATGGCTGTGCGCCGTTGTTTATCGCATGCAAACGGGGACATGTTGAAATTGTGGAATACTTGATAACAGTTTGTGATGTCGACCTAGAGCAACATGGTGTGTATGAAGTCCCGGATGATAGATCGGTAAGTTTCTTTGCGAAGGACTAGATGTAGCCAGGAGCTTAGACTTATTCGATAGGCCTGCTTACTTTGGATTTAGACCTAATAATTACATTTCAAATATTTGTTTCTAGGTTCACACAGTAACGCCCTTGTGGTGCAGTGCTGTCTCGGGCAAGCTTGCAGTTATAAAATGTCTGGTAGAGAATGGTGCTAACGTTAATTCGATATCTGATACCGGATCGACCCCCGTTCGATCGGCATGTTTTATGACACACTTGGAAATAGTCTTATATCTAGTAGAAAATGGGGCCGACATATTACGTCCGAACTATAATGGTGGTACGTGCTTAATCAACTCTGTGCAAAGTGTTCAACTCTGTTTATACCTTCTTCAGCACGGAGCGTTAGTCAATACGCGAGATATTCAAAATAAAACTGCGTTACATTACGCTATTCAAGAACACCGTTTCGAAACAACGAAGCTACTTCTCGATCATGGCGCCGATCCGTTTGCTCGCAGCCGATATAACGACGACGCATTGCAAACGGCTTGCCTGAAAGGTGCGACGCAAATCTTTGAATACTTAATCACCAGAATCCAATACAGTGCATCGCGACTTGCAGACGCTCACGAACTCATGGGTTCTACGTTTCTAGACGAACACAACGACACTCAGACCGCGTTTAAACATTGGGCCATAGCCATGGGAATGCGGCTAACACTTGATCCGTTTTCTAGTACTGAACCGATCCCCAAACTTCCTGTAATACCGGTTCGTGAATTATTTCGTAATGCGATCGAATTCAGATCGATGGAAGAATTGAATAATGTGTTGGTAGATGTAGACGCAATGAGGATTCAGAGTTTGTTGATATGTGAACGAGTATTGGGAGCGCACCACAAAGATACGCTGTTTCGGTTGATGTATCGAGGAGCCGCCTATGCCGATGCTTTGCGCTATCAACGCTGCATAGAATTGTGGCGGAGAGCGTTGGAAATCCGAGTTGAGAAAGATTCGGTAAGTGTAGATCTAGCATAGATGACCTGTAGGCCCTGTCCGCAATTTAAATTGAAAATTTATTGTAGTCTAGATCTATAGGCGTCAGGTCAGTTCAAACTTGTAATAGAGTGGATCCAACATTTTATTAAATTCAATTGAAATGAAGTAGGCCTACTGGTAGGACCTACCGGTACTGTAATTCATTTCCACATCAACATGAGGCCTCACTAATTAGCTGGCCTGTGACACGACTTATTGAAAACTTATTGAAATTGAATTTAAATTAATATAGGCCTACATTAAGTTAGTGTGGCCTAAAATACTGGCATTCATGTGTTTTTCTTATGCGTTACAGTACTGGTACGTGCATTGCTATCAGTAATCAGTTAATTCTCTGGTACCGGTATAGTATTGGCACGTGGGCTACCGGTAGTTGTTGCATCATCTGAAACTCGTTCCGAGCATGAAAAGCATAGACAGTTGATAATTCCTTTAGGCCTATTCTGAGCTTTGAAAATATTTCTTGGTTAGGTAGGCGGAGGCCCCTACCGTATTAAAGTTGTGAACCTGTCTGACTACCAATTGATTACATAGGCCAATCAGCCTCCATAGCACATCACGGCTTGCCGTCGTCACGGCTTGCCGTCGTCACGGCTTGCCGTCGTCACGGCTTGCCGTCCTCACGGCTTTCCGTCATCAACAGGTTCAAGGACATCACAACCCTGGAACTAGATTTGAATTAATATGACGCAATTTTTTCTCCGAATTGTAGAGAAAACTAGAAATTCCAGACTTCATAATTAATTCACTCTTCCTCCAAATACTCTCGAGTCATGACGTCATCATTTCCTGATTTTGAAATGAAATGATCAGAAACAAGTAATGCTTGTAAACGTCACGACTCAGAAAAGTTACCGAGTCCTGGAGGACAATAAATTTAGGCCTATTATAATTTGTGAAATTAAGATTTTTGAAATTCTGAAAAAGAGATTTCTGAAATTCTGAAATTGAGATTTCTGAAATTCTGAAATTGATCTAATCTTCTCAAAAATGGGGGGGGGGGGAATCAGCGTCATTATTCACTGAAATGCAGCCCTGGGGTTGTGATGGTCTAGGAGTTGATTCAGCGGAATATCAGTTTTTCGGTGATGACTGTTGAATGAGGTGAGATATCGAGATTCTAATACAGAGGAAACATTGTAGCTATTTTCAATACCTTCAATATAATACAAAATTTGACTACGGTATATTACTCGTACGCCGCATTATTGTCAAGCATACATGGCTAAAAAAAATGTGTTCTTTTAGCCACGTGTGCTCTTGACAGTCATGCAATACGAGTTGAATAGCTATAGCTTACCGGTATACCATCTTGAAGGTATTCAAAACATCTGCGTTTCTGTCCTATTAGAATTTTGATATAACCGGCACAGTAGCTGAGTGGTTAGCGCACTTGCTTCGTGTGACCCGGAAGGTGAAGGGACATATCGGACCCGGTTCGATTCCCGCCACCGTCCATCTTTACAGGGTTTTTTCGTGGTTTCCCTCTGTAGTCTAGGCTAATGCCGGGATGGTTCCCACAATATAGGCCACGACCGCTTCCTTCCCACTATCATTCCCATTACCCATAAAACCTTCATCTCATCATTCCATCATCTCATTAATCATTCTTCCGACGCCAATAGATCTCAGTCATCATTACAGTGCGTCGTTAAAACCCAATATAAAAAAAAAATATATAATTTTGATATCTCATACCGTTCAAAAGTCATCATCAATAAAACTGATATTCCGCCAAATCGACCCCTATGAACTCTTAAGATGTACAACTGGTGGAATAATCAGGCCCGCCACTAACGTAACTGGAATGTCCGCTAGATTCTGTACACCGACACGTGCTTCACGGGCCAAGCGCTCGTGCGGCTGTTTGTCGACCTCAACGAGAAGAGCCTCGAGGTGATCGGACTTGGCCGCGGCGAGCCCAGGTTCAAGGACATTGCGGAGACGTTTGAGCTGCTTGCCAACGAGCTCGTGCCGATGAGAAAACTACTCGAGGTATGTTGGCTCTATTGCCAGTGTTTCAACCGTGAAAGTAGACGGATTTATTGATTGAAGATATTTTACGTTTTCATGGTTTCGAAAAACGTGGATTGTACATATCGATACTCATGTCCTCGAAAGAGTAATATCATCGAAATAACAGTAAAAACTTTGGTAATTGCGTTGAATCGCTGTAACGTTCTGACTTTACGTTTCTAAAATATTATTATCATTTCTTCATTAAAACAGATTAGCATGAAATAATACAGTGTTTTGAGTGTTCCTCTACAATTATGAATATTATAAAACTAATATGATATAAGACGGCACTTGGCCGCCGTACGGTCGCCAGCGGTTGCCATAGTGTACCCTCAATGCCATCGGGGGCCCAGAAGACAGGTACTGAGAAAAGAGTCAATATGGCTGGAGTTTAAGTAGAAGAAATAACTTTCACAACAATGATTACGTAAACATTTCTTTTCATAAAATAAATACTGTACAGTGAAACCTCTATGCATCGTTCCTAGATCCATAATTTTCCCGCTTGACTATCATTTATGTCTTCCCACAAAACTCCTCTATAGTCACCAAGACGCGTGTCCGAGTGGTAACACACTGAACCGTCATTCAGGAGACCGGGATACGATTCCCGCCATGGTCGACCATCCTGACAGGGGTTTTTCGTGGTTTCCCTCTGTCGTTCAGGTCAAAACTGGGATGGTTCCTTAACAATAGGCCACGGCCGACTCCTTCCCACCATCCAAAACACCTAATAAAATAACCTTTCATCTCATCATCCCATCATCTCATTCATCATCCACCGACGCCAATAGATCGTAGCCATCAGTAGAGTGCATCGTTCAAACTCAATATATATCCTGTATAGTCGAAATGTTAAATTTTCCCAGAGTGGATTGTTTTCCTGCATGTTCATGTTTCCCGGTCCCTTGGAAGTCGATACAGAGGTTTCAGTTCCAGTGTTCTCATTTCAAGGTCAGACTCGGACTTTTTCAGTGTCGATTACTTGTGTTACAGATTCATCCGATTCAGAAGCGACAGCAGGAGAACTTTGACCGGACGATGAAATGCATCACGCACTTGATATACCTGCTGGTGAAGACGGCGAAAACGAAGAGTGAAAAAGACATCGTACATTCGCTCGTGTCCGAGCTGATTCGAGCGAACCCGAGATCGGCGATCACCGGTGAGTTTCGAGGCCTCGGGCGTCTGCGAGCGTCACGTCGTCAACTGTCACGACCCAAGTTCTTCAAACATCACTTTCATTTTGTTTTATTTTGTTCCCACTGAGTAATGACATCACAAATCCTGGCGTTCCCATTGGTCACTTTTATTTCCCATTTAAAAACCTACTTGCAGAGCTACTAAATTAGGTGAACGCGGCATGTGCATTGTCATATGAGCGAGATGTTTTTGTGAAATATTCTTGAAACCCTACACACCTTGACATGTATGAAATTGTGTACCGATTTCCTTGAAAGAGGCTCAAAGGAATAAATACTACTACTACTACTACTACTACTACTACTTTTCTATTGAAACTTCAAAACTTATGTTCTGTCAAAAAAGAAATTAAGTACTGGCTTTTAGACTCCTTGAGTGGTACTCTGTAATTATTTGCAAATTGATTTTTTTCTCACTTAATGTGTATTATTTGTATCCACCATTATCATATTTTTTTCCCATTATTCTATCTTTCTAATTTAATTAAGCGCAATATTATTTTCATATACAAAAGTAGTGTTTTCTTTCTTCGTTTTATTATTCTCTGTATAATCCACAGATAAGCCTTGTGCTGGGCTTTGTGGACAAGTGAACCTTATGTTTTATGTAAATGAATGATGATAGTAAACAACCTAAATTCAAACTACTACTATGACTCAAGTTCTTGATACATCACTTTTATTTCTTCTTGATGTGTATAGGGAAATAGCCTGAGGCTAAATATACATGAATTGGGTGAAAGGGAAAGAAAGAACAGCAGCTTACCGAGATTTATGAGTAGAGATGGGCTTACTCATAGTGGAGAGCCCGTTGATAGAACACACAGAGATGAAAGTTACACGAGGTTCTGACGTTTCGGCCATTGCCTTGGTCACAGTAGAGTAGAGAGTCTACTCTCTACCTATAAATACCTATAATATAATATATTACCTATAGTATAATATATTACCTATAATTATAATATAGGATGAATATAAATATAAAATATACCTTGGAACTTGTGTGAATTTTCAACCTTGGAGTGGAAACTTGACGAGAGAGAAAAAAAGTGAACTTCCGCCCGCGAGCAATTATCGCCCGCGGGTTCAACCCTAGCCTGCACCGGGGTTCAAGTTCCTGCGGGTTCAACTAGAGTTTCTACTATGTAAACACAGCGATATTTTGTAACCGCGGTCAGACCGCAGTTTGAACTGCGGACAAACACGTCGTGTGAAAACAGCCAGAGTGTTTTCGTTCCAGGCGACACGATGCTCCACCTGTGCGTGTCACGCCTGAACACGATCAAGAGCTCGTACTTTGCCGAGGCCAACCAGATGATCTTCCCGAACATGGACGTGATCAACCTCCTGCTCGACTGCGGCGCCATGGTCAACGCCAGGAACGAGTCGCGGTCCACGCCCCTGCACGTCGCTGCCAACCCGTACAACTTCTACAGCCCGGTGAGTTGACGAGCTACCAGCGAAACAAGGGGGCGGTTCGGTTGGATTCTTCTTACAGTAGAACCTCTCTTATAAGTTTCTCGTTAATACATTTATTACATTCATAAGTTTTTCTCTAACTGTGGATCTTATGTATAAAATAAAATCGATGCGAGGATATCTAATATATTAATGAACCACTCTGCGTTGTCAATGACTGTGTACTGTTTACTTACATCACGCATATTATCATGAAAATATCAAAATTCAAATGTCCAATGTTTTTCTTCTGCGGGTACTTGTTTGTTTTGTTATTATAGTTCAATTTTAAAGTTTCCAATTTAATTATTATACACTTTTCTTTGAATTGACACGTCTGTTTGATTTGTATTTAATATGTATGTTTCATAGATGAGCCTCTGGCTTTGTGGGAATTATTCATTATGTTCGTGTCAATTGTGAACATTGTACACTTCAAATAAGACACTTGAAAAAAAAAAATCTGTGGAAGATCAATAGAGATTTTCTGAGCACAATGATCAGATATACAATTACTAGTCAAACGCGAAATATGCGTTGTAAGATGAGCGAGATATCTCAATAAGGTATAAAAGTCCTTAAAGTAGTTCTACCCTTGCTACTTTATCGACTCTGGTATTCTACACACCTTGATATCTGAATAAGCTATTAAAGTCGTTAAAGTAGTTCTACTCTTGCCACTTCATTGACTCTGGTGTTCTACACACCATGACGCATATAAAAAATACTTCATTGTTGGTCAACTCTTGAATCTAGAAAGCAGTGAATCTCGACAACTTAATTCTGTCACAATTTTGATGATATATTTTATGAATATTATCAGTCATTTTATTTTTTTCCTCCAAAACGACTAATCAGAATTGCTTAAAAAATCGTAATAATGTGTAAAATCCATGTATACACATTCAGAGAGAATTTCATTCCATTTGGAGAGATTTTATTTTTCAACATTTTCTGCCCAACCAAATGTTATGGGGTTTTTAGAAACTTTGAGATGATGATTCTCAAAATCGGTCCGACCGATTTATCCCAAAAACTATACAGTTCTAAGTTGGATGAGTTTGCGTGTAAAAAAAAAGTTTCATGTTGATCAGTCAACCCTTGCGACCTGTGGAGTGCTTACAAACAAAAAAACAAAAAAAATAAAACACACAGACAAAGCCCTATAAGAGTGGGATGGAGACTTCGCTACGCTCATCAATTAATTATAAGCAGTTGTACAGAAAACATTTACATCAAGATTTGTTGATATATTGTCAATAATTGTGTATGATTAATGAGTGAACTGTGTCTCTGTCCCGCCAGTTGGTCCGCCTCCTCCTGGAGCACGGGTCTCACCTGGACACTCCGAACCGTACGGGGGACTGCCCCGCCGTCCTGATCGCCATCAACCCGCTCAACAACGTCAGCCTGGTCAACTACACGAGCCTGCGCTGCCTGGCCGCCGCCGCCATCTGCAAGCACAAGCTGCCGTACCGCGGCCAGTTGCCCGTCACGCTCGAGGAGTTCGTGCAGTTTCACGAGTAGCCCACGCGACTTCTCATCGGTTAATACCTTCGACGTGACAGACGTAATTCGGTTAAGACGAGACGTGGAGACGAGTTACGATCGGGGGTCAATTGAGTGGAATGTCAGCTTTTTGGTTAGTTGTACGTATTTAAAGTTCAACCGAACAGCCTTGTTCCTAGAACTCTGGGCTCTCACCGCGATTGCCACTTTGAATATCGCCCTAGGCCTGTTTAGCTTTAAAAGACTAGGATTTTGATTGGTTATTAGGTACTGAAAGATCTAAATACCATGTCAACATGTCAAATCTTTGTGTATTTCCATTGTCGATAGTATAAAATCTTAGCACTGCTCTTGAGGTGGGCTACGAAATATGTCAAGTTTTTGTGATCAATGAGACCGTGACTTTTACTGTCTTATATTGTCATGGTATTTAGCTCTCCTAGGAAACATTATCCAATCTACGTCCTAGTCTCTTGCAGCTAGCCAGGCCTGGGACGTTATTCCAAGTGACAGTCGTTGTAACAATCCTGGAGGCTCATTCTGGAACTGGATTTCGATCGTATGGAAATGAAAGCGACCGCTTTGAAAGCGATTCGGCTGTATTCGTATTATGAATGATATTTTTTTCCGGCCCAAAGCCATCGAATCCGTTTCGGTCATCATGGAAATTGACGGATATATAGCGAAATCGGATATATAGACGGATATATATATATATATATATATATATATATATATATATATAATAAAGCGAAATAGAAACGGATTCGATTGCATGGAAATCGACGGATATTCTCAGAATATGGGCTCCAGGGGCTTCTTTCCTGTTTGTGGTAACAGCCGTAAGCCAATGATCACTTCACTCGACTGTCCTATCTTTAATTTCACTTTTATGAATGTGTAGGAGTCGCCCTTCCACCCCGTGGCTTATTCAGTTGAGGCACTGCTTCAGAATATAAAGTCAGATGTGTGTTTTGTAAATGTCGTACATCTGTCACCCACACGTCCCCAGATGGCCTAACTGTCGGTGGGGTCGTTGCACAAAGAACTGTCATCATCGTCATCGATAGATAAATAGGTGAGTGAAATTCATGTTGTAGTATTCAGCAGATTAGTTTTATCAAATGTAAAATAGTAGCAGATAAACTTTGCCCTCGTATAATCATAGTTGGGTAATTGAAGATACGACATTCGAGGTGAGTGATGAAGAGGAAAAAAGAGGATTAAAAGTTAAAAAGGAATGTATATTTAATAAACACAATTTGATGAGCGATTACACTTATAAACAATAAAAATATAGAATACATTCAGAAGGGGTCCACTGTGTTGCCACCGTACTGCGCACAATTGCAAGGTAATGAAATAAATAAGTAAAACAATTGGCCAAATCTTTTTCACGGAGCCTAAGTGTCTCCGAATATCGTTCTTTCGCTTAACGTTATTCATTCTCACATATTTTACGTTTGCTAGCCCAATCGTTCAGTGCATTGTTTTTATTACGTAAATACGTTCTGGTCCTACTTTTGAGAATTTTTGTTGTTTTTACCATACGAGATTAAGATGAGGATAGGCCTACGTAACTAGTCAAAAAACTGTTCTCACACCAAATTGACTCCAATGTTCTCAACAGCTTGAATAATGTGAAATCACGTTAACCGATAAATTTAGTTGATTCGTTATAAATATTAATGTATAGTATAAATTAGTCTAGTTGTCAAGTGTCGTTATGAATAATATTGTGAACAGACAGAGGGCACGTAACCAATTACTTCCACCGGTCATGCCGTAACGTTTATCCACTTGTTCATTGGTGGATTGACAAAGCGTTCGACTACGAATCACGGCTTGCATTTAAAATGCTTCTCTCGTCGAACGGAAGTTCGTTGAGCTCCTAGCCAGATCATGTTTTACTGGCTCGTTTGTTATACATCACACCGCGTTATTCTCAGTAGGCTGCGTAACTTTCAGCGTAAAGCGGTAGTTTTTGGTCACATCGACACATCAATCTGTCTTCGCTTATGAACGAAAATTTATTTGTTCTTAACAATATCGTAAATAATAATTAATAATATGTAATAGCCTTTTCAAGGAGTGCAGTAGGTAGACCTATAGAATTAATTTGTTTACTTAACCCTTTGAGGTACAATTTATTCAGGCTCATACTTGACCCAGAGTACCTATTTACAATGCCAGTTGTTGAATAAAGGTACACAATCAAACATACATTTTGATAACTTCCGACATATTGATTCAATCTTCTCCAAATTTCCAAGTGATAATTTGAATATAACAAGGACCATTTATTAAAATACCTGAGATATTGAAACATCATCAGACCGATATCAGACCTAGGCTAGGCCAACAACTACTACCACCATCTAGGCCTAAGCTTATTTTGACATTACTCAATTTGCCAGACTGCCATTTCTACCTTCTTCACTTTCATTAAAACTAAAGCCTATCATAATTCTCATCTTCTTCCTACAAATTACTACAATTGCTCTTTGAAAGTATATTATTGATGTTATTGATGCCTAACTTCAATTTCTTGGCAGCCATTTTCCATCACAAAAGTTTGCTTAGAAAATGTCATGGAAACAATAATTATTTACATTAATCAACAAGGCCATGGCGTGACGAAAACAGCTGTTCAAGATAGCTTGACATGTGCACCATCTAGTAGTAAATTATGAACTACATCAACTCACAATGTAATGGAAATGGAGGGATATTTTAAAGACTGTTTTATCACGTCTCTAGGTCGTTGTTGTACCTACTGGCACAGAGAAACGATCACGCCTCTAGGTCGTGATTGTACCTCAAAGGGTTAACAAGATCGATTACAAATTATTCTTGACGATTTTATCCCGACAGTTTTTAAAGATATTTCTACCAATTGACTGTTTTCTATTTATCGTTTATGCTCATTAATCTATGAATTGAAGCTTTATGCTAACAAACATATTCAACCAAGTATGTTTTACTTATCGTGAGAGTTACTAATCCAAATTGATACCGGAATATTTTTTATATTGAGTTTAATGTTTATTATGGTTTGATTTTGTAACGTTCTGCGTGGATTTGAAAATGTATTCTTTCGACTTGATTTACTTGGCGTGAAATAATACTCTGATTTTGTCCCCGAAATGGACTTGCTCTAACCTACCGCTGCTGATAGTCTGTCTACATTGAACGTGCGAGCATTGTTCGTTGTTCGAATGTACGCGGGGACAAAATCGCACTTTGGTAACGACGAGTGTAAATAAAACGACGACGAATTGAAATAACAGTTCACTGACGATACTAATTAGAGTTACACTTGATAATTGTATTGTAAATATAAATATTAAATATTAAATATAATCTTTTTCTATATGTTGTTTGAGAGAAAATTTAGTAATTAATTGAGTATTTTGATAAAGATTAAAATCTATGAAACTCAACATTTGCTAACTTTATGCGATTCTTAATAGATCACCAGTTCGCTGTGTTGCTATGGAAACGATTGTTAGTCATGTTTGTTACTTGACAAAAGCCTACAGGCTATACGTCATCCACCGACCACGACGTAGTGATACCAACTGTATCATAATATAAAGAAAGTGTATCGACTCCCATACTAATAACATGGGAGGTACTTGTGGTTTCTTGCGGTCAGTTCAGAGCCAAAGGTCCCGATTGCCTGTCGCGATTTAGCGACTCTCGTGAACTAAATGTAGATTAGAGTGGCTACGGTGCCGGTGGCATTGTTGATGAACTCACTAAATCTAACATTTCATCCAAAAAAATGCCACTACTTTTTTTTTTATAAGATCGATACTTGATACAAAATCATTGTTCCCCAATTAGGGCTAAGAGTTAGACCGCTACTAACATAATTATCCACTGAGCCGTGTATAGTTCGATATAAAAGCAACAGTTGCGCTAGAGGCAATCGGGACTCGGATTCTGACGCCAGAAATACTTCACTTTGAAGAAGCGAGTGGGTATGCCTTATTTATATTATGATAGAGTATATTGGTTTCACCTCGACCTTTCAACTAGAAGGCAGTGGAATGACTTTGATTGTTGCACCAATAACTGAAGATCGTTGTTGCCAAGATGGAGTGACGTTAGTTGTAAGGTTGACCTTACTGCGGAGAGACTATGTCCACAATAATCAATGAAAATATTCAATGAGAAATCAATGAATATCTTCAATGGAGTACTTACAGGCAGCGTAAAATATGTTAATCCAAGTTGGTTATTCTGTATTTCATACTATTTATCTTCCATGTTTTAAATTGTTCATCTCGTATGTTGTGTTGATGTCGTGTGTAAACAGTTGAACTAAAGGTACGTTCACTCTCGAGCTTTGTGCCACGAGCAACATGCTTTGAGCAACCGGCAACATGCGCTCAGCGCACGAATACGTTTACTGTTGAGCGCCGTGGCAACGTCATAGTTGGACTTTGAATTGTGGTTATAAATATTAGGCCTACTGCAAAAAATTCTTTGAACTTCCACCAAATGTATCCACTCAAACCATATGAGCTTCTTATAATACTGTTGGACCATCAGTTACCCAAATGAGAGTACCAAAAACTGATTTAATATCTCGTGCAGACCAGTTTATGAATCGCAGTCGACAAGTTGGTTTCCGACAGTTCAGACAAGTAAACAAAACTACCCGTTGCATTGTGGGTCTCAGCGCACGTTGCCTCTAGAAGAGATGGACAAGGTTCATCTCTTGGTGCACGTAGCAAGTGTTCATACAACCGGAAGAAACTCACTCTCTGATTGGTCAGCGCACGTTGCTGGTTGCTCAAAGCATGAGAGTACACGTACCTTGAAGAACGATGGACAGGCTGTGTTGGAAAGATCCTGATGTATGTTGCTACATGGTACGTACTACATACTCGATACTCCCCACACATTCATTGCGTTCTCAATGGCACTTTTCCAACTATTTTGACCTACGCCGTGTCTCCCAAATGTTAAGACTCGTAGTAGTGGGGGTATAAAAAAGGTAACTTTTATTTGAACACTGCGTAACATGTCTTGAAGTGTACCTTTCGTCTACGATAACTCTACCCGATAATAACACGTCACGAATCATCACCTGACGCGATCTCGGTGCTCAAGAGATGTGTTTCATTGATTTGACAGGCTTACAGTGGGACCTCATTTATACGTTTTTCAGGGAACCAGACTAAAAAAGTGTATTAATGTCAAAAACTTATTAATGAAACTATTCAACATGTGGAGCATATAGGTTGGATCAAAAAATAAAACTTATAAATGTAATAAATGTATAAACGAGAAACTTATAACTGAGGTTCTACTGTATAAATATTCTTGTTAAGTTTACTCGTTGATAGATGGCGTAGCGTATCCGGCGTATAACCGTGTGGGTCGTAGAGTCGAGACCACAGAATGTGTTCTATTAATACAAATAATTGATGTTGATTCGTGTTAATCATAAAAAAAGACTTGAAGAATGTTAAATAGTTTCAAAATACTCGTTGAAAATAGCATGTACTGTTCAAGATTGTGTAATGACATCGTAGTTGTATTTGTATTAGGCAAATTCGAAAGCTATTATGTGGTGTATCTGGTATTTTTAATGAGGTTGACCGTGCGATAGACTGTTTTTTCAATTCAATCAAAATCAAAACAAAATCATTGTTTCCCAATTAGGGCTAAGGATGAAAGATAGGGTCGTTTGGACGGGGCACCACAAGGGCGATCTTACCACCCCATTTTGATTATTTAAAAGTAATGATCTTCAACACCAGGACTGCGCTGTCTGTGACCATAGTGTCTGTGACACTCTATCTAGTGTTGTTTTGTAGAAACGGCTCATAGGATGGCAAACTTGATACTGTTGTTATTAGCTGAGCCGACGTCATCAAGTAAAGTTAGTTCCTTTTATCACCACTTATCTACGCACGGTCAATACGTAATTCTTCAAACGTGTACCGTGATTTGGAACCTATTTTCAACACGGGAGGGATAGGAAGTGAGGACACCAGCTCCTAGAGGCAAACCGACGCAACCCGCAATGCATCTTGGACACGGGGAACGGTCGCTCGGAACCTTCTTCTTCCGTGAGTGCGAGAATAGGAAACTGGAAGTGATGAACCAGATTCAGAGCTAGAGGGATTTCGATCCAACGTCATCTTTGTTGTTCGAGTTTCTCAACTCACCCAAGCTGGCATATAGGTTAGGTAGCTCTAGGGTCACTTTCATTGTTGACAACAATACAAAATCACAATGATAAGTGTTGGTGTCAATAATGAATATGATCAGCTGTTCAATTGTTGTCGATAATAGACGATCATAAGATAATTCGATCATAGACGGAAGATTTTTTTAAAATATCGAATTCTTGGTATGCAGTCATTACTGCAATATATCAATGCAAAATAAACATGGTATGTACTTTTTATCCCCATGTTATTCAAATACGCCCATTTTTTTAGTGGGAATGTGTACAAAAATAAACAAGCTGAAGACAAAATTGAAACAAAAATAAAACGTAATTTACATGTACATTCATATGCTAGAATAGTACGTAATGTGGTTTTGAAAGTGATTGCTGTATTGGTACTCGTGGCTACACCGTTAACGGAAATAAAGCCAACAACATGGTACAATGACGAGCTCATAATGTGGGACATTACGTGTCCCATTACGCCAAGCAGGGAACTTTCTGAAATTTAATAGATTAAAAGGGATTTGATAGGCTTAAAAGAATCAGTTTCGTGCAAGAAATGTTTTTCTGTGATACCTTAATGGTTTAGAGATAATTTATGATGAAACATTCAGTGTACCCTTCCTTGTAGTGCATTAGGTGCAGCCTGCGTACCCTGTGCACACGCGTATCGTAGATTGTATGATCACGGAGACTAGCGCCATCCGACGACAAGTATGACCTTGGGCTCGAAGTACGCGTTCAATTGCCACCGAGCACATGGTAGATGATTGATAATGAATTTTATGTTTCAGGTGAATTATAAATGTATAAATATATGGTTCATGTTTTTCTACTTTTATTCAAGACTCTATTTGATTTATTGTTATACTTATTATGATAGACTACTCATTAATGATTGAATATTTATGTAATGCTAATTTTGCTTGCCAATAAACATTGGTTGGTATTAAACTTGTCCAATTACTACTTTGATTGTTGATTATTTGCTAAATGTTGTCTTCGTATTTCAGTTAACGCAGAAGTGGTTTTGGAAGAGATTGTAATGAGTATTATTTTGTGGTTTAGCAGTTTCCAAGTGCTCTTACCAGGTGTCCCAGTTTTCCCGGGATTATCCTTGTTCTGAACTTCCTGTCCCGGCATCCCGAGAAATCCTCTCGGGACCATCAAATGTCCCGGTTTGATAAAATCGCAAGAAATATAGCCTATATATACTGTAACTGGGCATTGTTAAACATGTCATTTTCCAAAATGCATTTTCATTCTAAATTTTGAAAACTGCTTTTGAAACTATGCACTAAACAAGTCTTTTCATAGAATTAAGGGAATTGTTGATCGTGAACCTTCACGCCATAACGTGGGCTTTCATTGCGTTGCTATCCCCTCCAAAGTCCAATCATTTGCTTGCCTTGCGTTTTACACCATTTCTCCGCCTCGTCTCCTCCGCATTGTGGACACTTCTCAATACTAGCCTAGTGTCTGTAGTGAGAGAAAATATTTAGGTATCATCATGAAAATAATTATACATGGTACTTGAAAAGGCTGTAATAATTTTGTCGAATCACTTTTTAAATTTTACTTCAAATAATTAGGGCCCATTTTATATCATTAACTTGTACATATGGGTTCTATTCTACAGAGTATGAGGTTGTACGAAATTACCATATAGAAATCCGTGATTTTGTAGTACTACAAAAACACCCAAAACACAATTAAATTAAACTGCAAATTCCAAAAATTTCTGGGAATAAATTCAAATTTTCACGGATTTTGAATATAATATAGAACGAATAGAATGAGCAACAAATAAAACAGGTAGACAGTGACATTATTGTTTCAGACTCAATTTATGTAATTATTATAGCTTTCCATTACATTTCATATAAAAATATTTATTTCTAAAGGCATGATAAGTGAAAGACTGTATTACCGACTTTGCGCATAGTAAACTTGCGCAATAGATTGCCCAGTAGGTGGCAGCACATGTATATAGACATTTGGCAAGTTCAACAGCTGTTATTATTGACACCCATGCAGTTCCTGCGGTAGTAGTGTGTGAAATCTGTGTGTGTAGGGTCGCTTCCTCTTATCATTACAGTGATAACAACACGAAGATGCCGGATAACATACTATTAGGTGGCATAGAAGGGTAAGTCAACACATCCAAAAATAAACATAGATATTTGAAGAACTAGGCGAATGACACGAGGGCCTAGGTCAAGTGCAAAACGCGCACACGAAAAAGAGGGTGGTTCCCAGAATTATTCGCGCTTCTCAAACCACCCTTAAAAAATGCTTCTGATATATTTTATATTTATAATTTCTTAATATTTATACCACGCTGTTTATTTAATTTTGATGTTTTTTGCAAGGGGATGACCCCACCAACAGCAAAGTTGTTGGGCGGTACAAACGAGCGGGTGATGATAGGTAAAATGACATTTAAAAATCCCATGGGGACTCGAACTCGTGCCTGTCAGGCTTCAGATTTTAAAGCAGTGCGTAAACTTACTCAACTAAACGTAGACTGTTATGTTTTTCATCAATTAATACTATTGTGCAAACTTTTTATTGATTGAATAAAACTATATGTTTGTTTTGTTAAATTCATTCATTTGATACAATAACTCGCCAACTCAATTTCTTATTTGATCATTGATATTTTGCCGACAAAGCTACGCACTAGAACAAAACAATATAATTATTATTTAATATCCCATTATCTTTGGCTTGTTGCCGTGTGACATTGTAACTGCAGCGACATAATATTGTAGTAAGCTGTTCATTGATACATGTTACCGGTTTTTATATTCCCGTTACGCCCCCCGGTTCTATAGTAACACTTAACACTCCGGGTCAATCACTCCACAAATAGATCGACATATTGGACATTTTCACACGTACCTGACAGTCGGCCGCTCATGTTTTATGTCATTTACATTCATTAATTGAACAGCAAATCTATTTTTAGATACAATATTTCGGAGGAGAAATGACCGAAAACGGCTTTCTTGATTATAATATGTCACCACGATGTAGTGACACTAACCTATTTTATCATGATATAAAGAAGGTGCTCCAACTCACATATTGATAACATGGACGGTATTTGTGGTTTCTTGCAGTCATTTCAGAGCCAACCGTCCCGATTGCCTGTCGCGATTTAGCAGATCCCCTTGTGAACTAAATGTAAATAAGAGTGGCTACGGTACCGGAGGCATTGTTGAACTTACAAAATCTATCATTCTCGTAATCTACTGGGCCGTGTATAGCGTTGTTGAGCATTGTTGTTTCAAATAGTTCGATATAAAAGCGATAGTTGCGCTACAGGCAATCGGGACGATGGACTCAGATTCTGACCTCGGAAATATTTCACTTTCAAGGTTGGGTCATCTTCTTTATGTTATGATGAAATAAGTATATAAGAACTAGATTTTCTTGAATAATATAGCCCTATGACAGTATGGCACTCATCAGTATACAGTGCGTCGTTAAACCCAATATAAATAAATGAAATCTATGATAGTGAGTTAATGGCACTTGATTACTGCATAATGGCTGGGCTTCTGTCAAGTAAAGAACAAAATAAATGACTACTATGGTTACCCTACCAACACAGCGAACTGGTGGACTATTACAAGTTATGATTGGTCAATTGGTGTGCATTGTTGTTTTCTAGTAGTAGTAGTATCTTTATTTTTAGCAAAAATTTGCTATTCTTCATACAATTGTAGTTAACATGAAATACAGTAAAAGTTATATAATAGTTATAAATACTAGATAAACATTGGCACCAATCACATACACCTCTCAACATTCTATAGAATATCCCAGTATCTTACTATCTCTCTCTTGTTTTCTTCTTGCAACAATGGGTGAATCACTTGACGGGAGACTTAATCTAGGACTGAGCTGCCTCTGGTCTGGGAGATATAGGCGTCTTGCAAGTGACGTCACACATTGTTGTAACTAGGAAAACGCGGGATGCGCGTTGTTAGACGAGCTTAGGGGTATAGAAATCTAGAATGAAAAATAATTTGTCAACCCAATCTACATCTACAGACCTTGGATCACTCCAAACGTTCAAAAACCTTACGAGAATCAGTTATGTCACGGCCTTCCTCTTCATTCATTTCAATCGTTTTGAATTAATTGGTGACACTTGTTGCTATAGATTTAATTGGTTCCCCTAAATTGATGGGAAAATGCTTTATAAATGCGTTTTCTTCGTTATTTCTCATCCGATTGATGCGAAAAATCTCTCAAAATGTGCTTAATAGTTTCCTTTATATTCGGCGAAAATTTGAGAGGTCTTGAAAAATTTTGATTTTTCAAGTATTTTCCTCCGGATTATTCTAATAGGGATTTTTGAAATTTCTAAAATTCATAAAAAAAAAAGTTACCACCCGATAATGCCACAAAACTATACAGATCTAAGTTAGATGAGGAACCATGACGAAAAAAAGTTTGAAGTTGATAGCTGTAGCCGTTTGACCTGTGGAGAACCGACAAAAAAACATAAAAAAAAAAACATAAAAACGAACACCAATTTTTTTCAGTATGTCAAATTGAATCCTCGCTAAAACTCGTCTAATAAATGGACAACAATGTTAAAATTCTCCAATCACAACTTACAGACTTATGAGTTTGTTTGCCATCAACTTTGCTACTTGCTATGTTAACAGCTGTAAAACGTGCCATTGCCATCTTCCTGTGGCATTTCATTTCCCCAATTAAGGCTATGGATGAAAGGTAGGATCGTTTGGACGGGGCACCACAAGGGCGATCTTAACACTCCAAAGATTAATTGAAGTAATTATCATTTTCTTTTTTTCATTATTGGTCACATACACTGATACAGAAAGAAAAACACAATTACAACAACAACAACAAAAAACATCCACAAAGCCCTTCAAAAAAGGCTCAACTGTGGGTTAAAATAGTAAATTATAAGTACAATCTATGACTATCAATAACGTAACGGGATAAGCAACATGGCGCTTTCCTCTCGCACCATGCGTATATCAAAGGGATGCCGCCTCACAAATGCTATGATGATTTGCTGGTATTATTGTGTGTTGATCTACACAAGTAATAGATGTAATGCAATCTGTGAATCCAGCTCTTTCCAACTGCATTAAACAATATTGGGATGAATTTCATTTGAATTGGCCAATCTAAATTTAAAATACGTCTGTAAAAGCATTTAGTCCCGTAGTCAAGAGCCCTACTACTATATTTACCATTTGATAACTGGATAATTACTCATCATCTACGAGAAAGATTAAAATCAATGCAATTGTACAACTATGTACTATATATTGAAATACGAGCCTAATACGTAGGCCTACGATTTGATTTGAAATTGCGAATCTCACAAATGTACACGAAAGCGCGCTGATTCCATCATGGTGAAAACGGCCTAATGTTAAAAGGATAGGACTTACGCCATGTTGCTTATCCCGTTACGTTATTGATAGTCATAGGTACAATTCAAACTCGGACGTATTTCTCAAGCATTAAAAGTAATAAAGTGGTTGAAGTAAAAAGAAAAAAGAAAAACATTGAGTGATTTGTTACATTCTACTTACGAAGTGTAACATTTCTTTGATTACTATTAATTTTAAGCAATCAAGTTACATCAAGTAACGAAAAAAAAAAGACAGTTGTACAAGATTGTAAGAAAAGCCAGTATTAAGACACTTTGATTAGAGAAGTATTTTGGCTAAAAGACACATAATACAGAATATTTTTCATCTAATAGAAAGCTTGAGGTAGTAATTTCAGTGATAGTTCACAGGTTAAACGTTTAGGCCTACATTGGCGAGAAAAATTCAAAGCCATATAACAATCCGGTTCCAATATATTTATCTATAATATTTTTCCTTGCTTTGTTTGTTTGAATTGTTTTTTAATGATCCTACTTCCTTGTCAATCAAAATGATAACAGGAAATCAGAAATCAGCAAGGAGATAAAACTTGAGACTTAATTTTGCGAAATGACTTGCAGTATTTTGTAGGAATCGATTAAATTCATTGACACTGATAACGCTTCCATTCGATTGTAACCGAACGCTTGATTGGATTTATTCATTTGTTTTAATTCTTCAACGTAATATTTTTATACAATCGTTGTTGCTCTTATCAAGGTTTAGGATGAGTTAGTAAGACGGTTAGCGGCGCCTTCATCGTTGTTTCAAGACTTTGTTGAAACTTGTTGAAATGAGGAGGACAAAAAGGTTCCTCAAATTAGGTTCTTCAATCACATATTCAGTAGGCCTACTAGTTTGTGATGGCGCAGTTCTGGTGTCATTAACATCATTAACAATCATAACAAGCTATAACAATCATTACAATTTATAATAATCATTACTTAGCGATTTCAAAAGTGAACTGAAAAGCTTCTTAATGAATCAATGTTTTTATACAATTGAGGATTTTAACTTTTATACTTATTTGGCAAATTTGGCATTCTATAATGTGGCATACTAGTAATAAACTTTTCCACAATTTATTCTGTTCAACCGTATATAAATGTATATTTTTAATTGTTTTTCAATTGTATTTTCATTTGTCATGCCCAGTATCTGTTTTTCAGATCAATTAAGGATACAATAGAGATATTTTATTTTAATACATTCTCAAGTTCATTGCTTTTCATTCAAAATAGTTCAGATTTAATTATTTATCCGTTGACAATCAAACAAGACCGCCTCGAAGTGTTGAAATTCAACCAACAACCAAGAGGTGCCGCTTCTTACTCTTACTCTTACTCTTTACTTACTTTGGGCGCTATAGAGTCTTACTGACTCATCTTCAGCCTTGATTGGGTAACAATAATGGTATATCAAAATGTCGATGTTGATTAAAAAAAAAGTTTTGCCCCCAACTTTTTTTCATTTTTTTTTTCATTTCATTTCATTTTATTCTGCATAATATAATACGTGATACGTAATATAAGTAAGGATAATAAAACCAACAGTTCAGTTATTATAATAACATACCCAACAAACCATCTCCTATAGCGTTTTCCCTGCAACTATTTTATCTCTCCCATATATCTCGTATTCAACCAAACGGCGGTTCCGACCGGGCGTCTCCCCTATCCAACAACACTACCGAGCGGCTGTCTCGACCACTGCACAGCGCCAGACACATTCATGCTCTACATATTACTGCTCGCCATTCCGTCGGTTACTCTAGGGTCAATTAATTGTAACGAAATTAGACAACTCGATGCTGTATTTTGCAAGAACTCGACCCGGGTCAGGAGGTTATATTTTTGACATACATTACACTGTTATTGAACTGAGATGAATGATTTTTTTGGGGTCTTGAGTACTATATATCTCACACTTGTGGTCATTTTTCACATATATAGGCCTATATATATATATATATATATATATATATATATATATATATATATATATATATATATATATATATATATATATATATATATATATATATATATGCATATATATATATATATATATATATATATATATATATATATATATATATATATATATATATATATATATATATATATATGCATATATATATATATATATATATATATATATATATATATATATATATATATATATATATATATTTATTTATTATTATAGAGACTTGATACAAAATCATTGTTCATATCATTGTGTATATATATATATATATATATATATATATATATATATATATATATATATATATATATATATAAATATATATATATATATATATATATATATATATATATATATATATATATTCATTAATATAGAGACTTGATACAAAATCATTGTTCCCCAGTTAAGGCTATGGATGAAAGATAGGATCGTTCGGACGGAGCACCACAAGGGCGATCTTACCAAGTCATAGAATGATACAAGATAGCTCATTTAACAAACAATAAATCTTGAAATGGTAATATCGGGAAGAAAAAACAATTCAAACAATTACATTTTGGGGTTATATATAAACAATCTTGAATCTTTTTATTATTTTTATCTTCTTCTTGAATTATTGAACTTTATTCTGCTTTGTTCTCGTATTTATCACAATATCGACAATTTTTGTTCCGTTTTTTTTTCAATTTCTGATTCATTTTTTGTCAATTGTTATTCATCTATTAATTCATTTCATCATTCCATTTATATTATATATTTTTATTTTCATTGTAACTGTTCCGTTTTATTTAATATATTAATTTATTAATTTATTATTTATCTTTTCAATATTATTTGGTCGTGGTTGATAGAATTTGTGAGCTCTACGTTCCAGTGCTCACTTTCACTTCCATTATTCCCATCTAATCTCAGTTTTGATGGGGGGTGAATTATTAAAAAGTGTTGGACCTACGAAAATTGGTTGTTGTTTTTACATTTCAGTCTTGATTTATTGCCACGTATATCCAAGGCCCGCTATAACAAATTATTCGGATAGCTAGTGACTACATATAGCACGTGTAACCATGGTGATAACACCGCCTAACTGGCAGTTAAGAACTAAACCCAGGTATAACCTATACTAGAATAAATCGCAACAGAAAGCAATGCAGTGTGGAAGTAAATAAATAGAAAGTATTTTTGTATGTCAGCTGTTATTAGCAATTCTATACTAGTATTCACGAGAGAAGGCGGTCTTCTACCAACCAAATAATAATGATAAAAGTGTCAGTGAATGATTACATAATCTCGCTGCAACATTAAAGCGTCTTCAGTCTCCATAGGGCAACTAATTCTCACCAGGGGGATTTCACAGATATAAATGTTGATAAATAAATGTTGATTTGAATATAAATAAATTTGAATAAATTTGATTTAAATAAATTAAATGGTATTAAATGTTAATAGATAATAAATGTATAATGCAAAATCAACAAATACATCACAAGATGCAGACAATATTTGTTGAAAATACTAATGAGTCAAATTTTATTATATAAAAAATGGAAAGATCAGTTGTATGTAACAGTAACACTCGATACTTTTACCTCACAGCGTTACATACAAATAACATGACATGTAACATGACATATTGTGAATGTATATTTATTATGGATCGACAATATTTTATAAGATACTCTCTGAATGGTATTTGTTCAGACGAGAAGCCACTACAATCGTTTATATGTCACGTTGACACTGAAAATGTTACACTGTGAGTAGTTTACCCTTAAAGGACATCACAACCTTCGGAACTTGATTTCAATGGATACTGGCGATATTTATTTCTCTACTTTTAGAGGAAACTAGAAGTCATCATCCCACTTTCAGAAATATTTTGTCCTCCAGAGACCACGATTCGTGACGTAAGCATTACCGATTCTGTATAGAAACAAGAACAGAATCGAGTAATGTCTACGTCACGACTTGGAAGAAGGGCCGGGTCCTGGAGGACAAATAAACTAATTAAATTTCCTGAAATTGAGATGATGTTTCCTAGTTTTCTCTAAACTTGAGGAAATAAATATCGTCTCTATTCGTAGAAATCTAGTTTCAGGGTTTCAAGATTGTTTCAAAGATGCGGCTCGTCCTGAAGAAAACTTTCAACACCCTTAAAGCATCCCAGTTATACCAATGTACCGGTGATATATGTGTTTGTTATGTTGGTAGAAGACTTTCTCTTGTAACGAACGACAAGTCTAGCAGTACTGTATGTGGCGCTTGCTATAACTCATGTCGGAACAATATTTGGGTGAAACAGAGAGAGAGATAGAGAGAGAGAGAGAGAGAGAGAGAGAGAGAGAGAGAGAGAGAGAGAGAGAGAGAGAGAGAGAGAGAGAGAGAGAGAGAGAGAGAGAGAGAGAGAGAGAGAGAGAGAGAGAGAGAGAGAGAGAGAGAGAGAGAGAGAGAGAGAGAGAGAGAGAGAGAGAATAACGAGTTCTGTGTGTCCTTGTCTTGGTCGTCCTCAACGCCACGGCACGTACTGCCTGTCATTACACGATTGACGAAAGGTGTTTTGAGGTTATTTTTGTTTTTAATGGATTCCAATTTGGGTTTTGTAATCGTGACTATCATCAAGTGTTGTGTACGTGGTTGCCTATATACAGTGGAGACATCAGACAGGAAAAGTGCGGGAGGGAGGGGGGGGGGAGGAGACAGGGGGCATACTCTCCCCCCCCACTTCGCCTGGAATTCAAGTTGAGAAATGTTTTCGAAAACATTTATATTTGATTTTATCCAAATGATGAAGGGCAATGAAAGATCTCGATTCTCAATCCTGATCATATGAAGTCAAGTAGGCCTATATATATAGATTATTGGATGAGCGAAGCGAAGACTCAATTTCACCATACCCAAAAAAAAGGACTTTTTTTTTTTTTATTATTTTTTTTTTTCGCGCTCCACAGGTCAAACGAAGATTCAAAATCAGTTGAAAATTGACATACACAAGTGTCATTACCTAGTTCGATACTGTATAGTTTTGAGGCGCAATCGGTTGAACCACTTCTGAGAAAACTCATTTTGAAGTTTTCAAAAATCCCATAAGAATAACCCAGAGGAAAATATTCGTGAAATAATTTTCATCCGAGACATTTCAAATTCTCAGGGAATTTTTAGACGAGCTTTAGCGAGGATTCAATTTGACATACTGAAAAAAATTGGTGTTCGTTTTTATGTTTTTTTTTTTTTTTTTTTTTTTTTATGTTTTTTTGTCGGTTCTCCACAGGTCAAACGGCTACAGCTATCAACTTCAAACTTTTTTTCGTCATGGTTCCTCATCTAACTTAGATCTGTATAGTTTTGTGGCATTATCGGGTGGTAACTTTTTTTTTTATGAATTTTAGAAATTTCAAAAATCCCCATTAGAATAACCCGGAGGAAAATACTTGAAAAATCAAAATTTTTCAAGACCTCTCAAATTTTCGCCGAATATAAAGGAAACTAATAAGCACATTTTGAGAGATTTTTTGCATCAATCGGATGAGAAATAACGAAGAAAACGCATTTATAATGCATTTTCCCATCAATTTAGGCTATTACGGGAACCAATTAAATCTATAGCAACAAGTGTCAGCAATTAATTCAAAACGATTGAAATGAATGAAGAGGAAGGCCATGACATAACTGATTCTCGTAAGGTTTTTGAACGTTTGGAGTGATCCAAGGTCTGTAGATGTAGATTGGGTTGACAAATTATTTTTCATTCTAGATTTCTATACCCCTAAGCTCGTCTAACAACGCGCATCCCGCGTTTTCCTAGTAATATAATAATGATGCACATTATTTCGAACTTTCACTCAAATCGGATCAGCCGTTTTGATGTAAAAAAATATATAATGTAATTTTTGTGAATCACTCAAAGCTATGAAGATACCAACTGGGCAAACGCGTTATGTGTTGCCGCGTTGATGGATGAGCTGGAACATATCAACTTTTCTTTGGATTGGTTATTATATATGTATACACCTTGAGATCCAAACCATTACTTCACTGCCATCTTATTTTTTGATTTTTTTTAGCACAAATGACAAGGTATGAACACAAACCCTTTAGGATATATACCATTAAGGGTGTATGGAAAGGTTTTTTACCATATATAACTTATTAAAAAATAAGTTAATAATATAATACAAGATAAATTATAATAATCATAACGAGTTGGTACAATATACTGACATGTATATTATGCACCTTGTAATTTTGTGCATAGGCCTATACTAGATTAAGATATAGGAATATTTTAATACTGTTTTAGTGAAATATTAATGTTAATATTGACCGACGCCAATAGATCGTAGTCATCAGTGCGTCGTTAAACCCAATATAAATAACGAACAGCTAAGCCCTTGCAGCAGTCGTAATTGAGGCGTTCCTGTTTAACGATATGCAGCCATTAATCCTTCTCGCAAACAAACCATTGTTGACATGGCTCTATCTTATCTGGAGTCAACACTCCTCGCGAGCTCATTCGCACTTTCCCGATAACAGCCCGCACAAATCGATCATTAAAAGGTGTTTTGCGGCATTTTCACAGCCTGTCGTGAGTTACGATTGTTATCAGAGTTATTTCAGCTATTTTATCACCTTTTTTTTATCAAGGTTGTAAATGATTATCAGTATTATTACCATGAACTTGGTATTGATGGAATTTGTAATGTTTTTCATTATATTTTATTGAACCGTTTTTATTGTGTGGTTGTAATGTGATGAGTTATGATCAAATATTCAACAATTTTAGAATTTGTATTTTATAATCATTTCATGAAATCAAATGATTTAATTGATTCAATTTATTGAATGTTCCATAGATTTGCACATGATGCATAGTTGGGAAATTATCAAAATTTGGAAACTGAAACTGAAAGTGGGCAGGAAGATATGATTGAAAAAAATATTAATAGGTATATAATGAAGATTTTATTTTCAGTGATGGTTACATGATGATGAAATGTGAAGAAATGTAAATCCATGTACTTATTATCTGCAGTATTTGTAATTCATAACCATTACTATATTGACGAACCCATATCATGTATGATCCAAGCGGGCAATAAAGACATTATTATTAGAGACATTATTATTACTAGGCAAACGCGTTATGTGTTTCCGCGTTGATGGATGAGCTGGAACATATCAACTTGTCTTTGGATTCGTTATTATATATATATACACCTTGAGATCCAAACCATTACATCACTGCCATCTTATTTTCCATTATTAATTCATATGATAATAAAGAAGGCTTTGTTTTAATCGTTTACAATCAAGTGGTGACACTTGTTGCTTTGATTTAATAGGTCTCTTAATAGCTTTGAATAATTAACACAAATAACATTATATATTTTTTTACATCGAAACGGCTGATCCGATTTGAGTGAAAGTTCGGAATAATGTGTATCATTATCAGATAGAAATTCCCTGAGAATTTGAATTCTCTCAGATGAAATATTTTTCACGAATGTTTTCCTCTGGGTTATTCTAATGGGATTTTTGAAAACTTTGGAATGAGTTTTCTCAGAAGTGGTTCAACCGATCGTGCCTCAAAACTATACAGCATCAAGTCAGATAGGGGTTCATGTGTGTGCCAAGTTTCGACCATCATGATCTGAATTTCTGTTTGACCTGTAGAGCGCGAACAAAAAAAAAAAAAAAAAAAACACATTCGATTTTTCAAGTACAGTGAAATTGAGTCTTCGCTACGCTCATCCAATTAATACACATACAGATACAAAGTTTTTTCAATTATGAAATATTTATAAAGTATGTTATATTTCATTGTTACATATCTTTAAAGCTTTTTAAATGAGAAATAACCTATTGTATATAATTTCTGTCCATTTCAACAATTCAGTAGCAAGTCCGGAGTAAAATCTATGAATTTCACCAAAATACGTTCTCGTTTGTCCTGCTGCGTATGCACCGTGTGTGGCACGTTGGTAAATATAATATTTCCATGGTCACGGTCCAATGTATTCCTTATGAACCGACATAATTTGACCGTGGGCACGTGAGCGGTCTAAAGATATCTAATTATCAAGGTGTAAGGTGATACGCAGGAAATAGTGCTCGAAGGTTTAACAGATATCATTTGACCATGGTCGTAAGTGGTCGTTCAAAGTGATCATTGTTTATCTATGTAAAACAACAATTAACAAAAGTGCAAATGTATATTGTTAATGAGTGAACAGAAGTCGTTTAAATGATGCTATCTGGTATTTTACTAATTAACAATTAAATTTACACTTGAAAAAAAATCAAATTGAGTTTAAAAATGCACTGTAATGATAACTAAGATCTACTGACGTTGGATGAATGATTAATGAGATGAAGGTTTCTTACGTAATGGGAAGGAAGGGATCATGGCCTATCTTTAGGAATCCCGGTATTTGCCTAGGCCACAGAGGAAAACGACGACTGTAAATATGAACGATGGTAGGGATAAAACCAGGGCCCGATCTACCCCCATCTCCCGGTCACATGGAGCGAGTGCTCTACCACCGAGCTAGCTGTGTCCATCCCGTCTGCGCACCGATATCGGAAATTGTCTGTTTTTCTCAACATTATTAGTTTCCAAGCCACGGCACTCAAACACGCTTCCTGGGATGTTAATGCGATACTGAGTTTAGGTGATATTTGAAAGTTTGCTAGAGGTGGTTTTATGATGGTCACCATGGTCACCAATCACTCAAAACTTCATGACTCTCTGCCGTCTAGATATTTGTTGCGCTTTACAATAGACAAGGTCCCTTGAATCATTCAACTGTTTTGTGTTGAAATGTACATTTTGTTTTTGTGGACTTATTACCTTGAGATTTATTGTTATTTGTTTGTTGAATAAGATATCTCATTAATAATTTTTCTTGGGGTGGTAAGAACGCCCTTGTGGTGCCCCGTTCGAACGATCCTATATTCCATCCTTATCCCTGATTGGAGAACAATTGTATTTTGTATAAGATTTTGATGTTACTAAAAAAATATAAAATAAAATCGTACTTCATTTTTTCATCCATCCATTTGTTTATTTATCAACTCATTTATATGTGGGAATGAAAACCTTCTCGTCATGTTTTTGTTACATCAGTGTTTGGTTTTGTTGTAGTGGCGCTACACACTCGAAGGTGGTGCTCTTCAACGGCAAGGGCGAGAAGTTGGTGCAATGCGCGGGACCCGGAACCAACCACTGGGTACGTCAACGTTTTCCTTTCAGGGCGGCGCAAAACTTTTTCTTCGTAAATTGTATCATTATTTGATATAATTGGTATTATTGGTATCATTATCATACAAAAAAGTGAACATTGCCTAAGAGACTTTGTTCGAAGTGGAAGATATCAACATTCGTTTGTTTTCTTTACTCCTTGCCAATACTAGTAATGTCCGGATGAATCATAGAAACGGTATACATACTTATAATCTGTTCCGACTTTTGAAAACTGAAATACTTTCATCTGCGGTGGAAAATTATGGTCACAGACAGCGTAGTCCTGGTGTTGAAGCTAATTGGTTTTAAATCATTGAAATGGGGTGGTAAGATCGCCCTTGCGGTGCCCCGTCCAAACGATCCTATCTTCCATCCGTAGCCTTAATTGGGAACAATGATTTTGTATCAAGTTTCCTATGTTATTAAAAAAGAAAATTATTATACATATTTCAATAAATATTTGTTAAACTGACATATATATTTCAGAAATATTACTTCAAATTAAGTTTTTCGACTTTGAATGGGTTGTATAATTCATGTTGACATTTCAGTAGGTAGGCCTACATGTATTTTCAATTTCTCAAAACATTGAACATGAAAGCAGGCCTTGGTTATTTGGTTGAACTGGTTTTTGAAATCACTAGGCTAGGTAGAGAGTGTGTGGCGGTTGGATCGCCCTTGTGGTGTCCCGTCCGAATGATCGCATCTTCTTTTCCTGCAGCCTTAATCGGGGAACAACAATTTAGTGGCAAATGTTACATGTTGTTACAACTTTTGTTACAGCGTAAGTCGTTTATTAAATTGAAATGGAGAATTTAGCATAAAATCAAGGGCCTCATTTTAGTGTCCCCTACATATTATTTAATTTAAACACTTTCGGGTATCATAGCGCATTGCAACCAATTTCATTTGATGTGTTTTTTCATCGGTTTAAAAATATATATGAAGGCTTTTGGCCAAGGATTATGATAAGTGATTTCTGTTTTTTTATCAACCAATTGAAAGTGTTTCGATGCAGTTTCACCTGCGATGGCAGATCAATGTAGGTACCTTTAATGCATAATCCATCGTGTTGAAGGCAGTTTCCAACTATTGAATGATAACAATGGTTAACGTGCCATGGCTAAGAGTCCGTGGGAGTCAATTTAATAAAATATCAGTTTTTTTGGTGATAACTCTTGTACGGTATTAGATATCGTAAGCGAGAAACACAGATAATTATAATAGCTTTAAGATGATATAAGTTATATAACTATTCAAGTTTTGTTGCATAACTGTCAAGCGTATACAGCCAAAACAACATATTTTTTAGCTGTAATCACTTGTCAGTTATGCGACATGACTTGAATAGCACCGGCACAGTAGCTGAGTGGTTAGCTCACTTGATTCGTGTGACCCGGGAGGTGAAGAGACATATCGGACCCGGTTCGATCCCCGCCACCGTCCATCTTTACAGGGGTTTTTCGTGGTTTCCCTCTGTAGTCTAGGCTAATGCCGGGATGGTTCCCACAATATAGGCCACGACCGCTTCCTTCCCACTATCCTTCCCACAACCCATAAAAACCTTCATCTCACCATCCCATCATGTCATTAATCATTCATCCGACGCCAATAGATCTTAGTAATCATTACAGTGCGTCGTTAAAACCCCCCCAAAAAAAGACTTGAATAGTTATAACTTTTATCATCTTGAAGCTATTATAATTATCTGTGTTTCTCGCGCATCAGAATTTTGATATCTCATATCGTTCAAAAGTTATCACCAAGAAACTGATATTCTGCTAAATCGACTCCCGTGGACAGATCTAAACAAGGATTGAATAATGACAATTCTACCCGCTTCCGAAGCTCCCAGAGATCATTTCATTGCACTCACTCGAGTCGGTAGATAAATTCATCGACCTCTCCCTCCTCCGTCCCTCGTAACAAATGAATAATTGATGCCGTTGCGTTTGATTCCAGATGCTCGGGATGGAAGAATGCCAGAAGAGGATTTACGGAATGGTCCAAGAAGCTAAAAAGGAAGCTGGAATTCCTTTAGACAAACCTTTGGATTCGCTAGTAAGTGATTCTGTCTCTTCCTCCAAACTATTTACTTTTTTTGGATTTATGACTATTTTTGTTTTAAAAATCACATTATACAGTCAATAGACATTGATATTATTGACCATCAATTACATCAGGTATATGTACTATTTTTTTTTTTTTTTAATTTTTTAAATTTTTTTTAAAAAATTTTAAAATTTTTTTAATTTTTTTTTTTTTTTTTTTTTACTATTCGTCATATTCAAATATATGAGTTTGTCGATTGAGCGTGTAGTACGGGCCTGTTTGGTGCGAGTTTGACGATTGAACGTGTCGTGTTCCAGGGCATGAGCCTGAGCGGCTGCGAGCAAGAAGAGACCAACACGAACCTGAGGCAAGGTCTCGAGAAGCAGTACCCGCTGCTGAGCAGGCAGTACGTCGTCTGCAGCGACACCGTCGGCTCCGTCGCGGCCGCACATCACCACGGTGAGGCCCTGATGCTGTCATACGCATTTAATGTCGAGATGTGTATAAATATATATATTTACATAGAGAGAGAGAGAGAGAGAGAGAGAGAGAGAGAGAGAGAGAGAGAGAGAGAGAGAGAGAGAGAGAGAGAGAGAGAGAGAGAGAGAGAGAGAGAGAGAGAGAGAGAGAGAGAGAGAGAGAGAGAGAGAGAGAGAGAGAGAGAGAGAGAGAGAGAGAGAGAGAGAGAGAGAGAGAGAGAGAGAGAGAGAGAGAGAGAGAGAGAGAGAGAGAGAGAGAGAGAGAGAGAGAGAGAGAGAGAGAAGATATATAGACAACAGATATCAATCAAATCAAATCACCATCCATTCGTATCATGTGTATATATTATTTATCTTTATCGTTATATTTTTTTTATTATACAGTGAAACCTCTATCCATCATTTTTCAAGGGACCAGGAAAAGAAAGCCATCCATGTTGGTTAACGATCCATCCAGGAAAATTTAACATTGTTATATGGTAGTGGGGTATGACAAAATGAATGATAAGCAGGAAAACCATGGATCTGGGAACGATGCGTAGAGGTTCCACTGTATCAGATGAATGTCAAAATGTTTTCAAATCATGAGTACCTATTTCACTCAGATTTGTTTGTTTGTAACATATATATAAACCTTTATTGGCCCCTTACTCCAAAGTGCACAGGATGACAATCAATATAAAATACATGAGAAAATATAATAGAAAAAAGTTATGTAACTGAATATTGAAATGATATGAAAATGGAATAAAAATTGAAAAAATTAACGATAAAATACAAAATTATGACACTAATGATAATTGAAAGGATGAAATAAATGTAAACGTTGATGGATGATGGTTAGTTATATATGTGGTTCTTGAATATCCGAATGGAATCCTTCAGGGCTGACATCCCAATCTCATATTTTAAAGAATTATCTATCAAAAAACGTTTACAAAAATCACTAAAAAACTTCGAAATGGTTCCTCGAGCACCGACAAACAGACCAATCACCTCGATCTCTTTCAAGTTGTACTTTTGTTTGAAGTAAGTGATGGTTGGTTCGTAGATTTTTTGCTTCTCTCGATTGACCTCTCCTGGTTGATTCTGATCCTTCTCAAATCTGATGGTTGGATCAAGAATTTCATATTCTTTTTATTATTCAGTCCATCATTCTCAAAGAATTGACCAATGTATTGACGTGTTGTTTGTCTTGTATTGTTGCGCAGGCGGTGTTGTGCTAATAGCAGGGACGGGATCGAACGCCCTGCTCTTGAACCCCGACGGCTCAGTGTGTCGGTGCGGAGGTTGGGGACACTTACTCGGCGACGAGGGTGGAGGTACGTGCGTTCACGTCTGTTCAACCTCGTGACCGAGACGTAGCGAGCTCACCTGGTGGTTTCACTTGGCTGTCGTTCTTGTTCTATTTCATGAGTACCATCCTTGAACCTACCGATCACTGCTCTACCCAGTGTACAATTTTTTTTTTTTTTTTTTTTTTAATTACATCGAAACTTGATACAAAATCATTGCTTCCCAATTGAGGCTGAAGATGAGAGTATCCTCAAAATAATACAAAATAGTAATATTATAAAATATTAAAATAAGCACAATAATAAATAGTAAAAAATAGTACAATATGAAACTAGACTCATACCTTCTAAAATCCTAAAAAATAACCATTTCAAGTGACTGTTACTACAGTTGAGCCGACGTAAACGTTCAGTTAGTTCTTTTTATTACCACTAGATGACTCACGATTGGTAGTTTATAGATTCGGACAGTAAATTGGTACATATTTTCAATATTGGTGGGATAGGTAGCTTCACTGTAGAGGGACAGGGAAACCAACGCAACCCCCAGTACATCTTGCTTGTAGCGTACTTCACTCTCGTGACGAGCGTAGATCTCTCTGTTCGTTGATGAACGTGAACGAGGTTACAACGCAGCTGACGCTGGTTGGTAGTGGATTAGGAAGATTGAAAAGAGGCCAACAATTTATAATAATATCCATGAGATGAAAAAACGTAGCATATATGCATTGTAAGATGAGTTAAATAATTACATGAAATGTGCTCAAATTTTCACACCTTGGTTTTGAAACTATCGAAACTCGTCATTGACTGTCTTCTTTCTTTATGAAGCTTGATTTGACATGTTGATGGTTTTCATCCAATCTTGATCTGGAATAAAATCATTTCGAATTTTGAAAATCGAGCAATGGTTACGTTACGAATCAGAAAAAGGGGGTCTCCCACGTGATAATCTGACGGACAAATAAATTAATTTGAATTTCTGGGATTGAGATAATGATTTCTGGTTCTCTAAAATTAAGGGGTAAAAGTAGCGTCATCATTCATTCAAATCTATTCAGGGTTGTTATGTCCTTTACAATTAGGGGTGAGTTTAATTACTAAACCTCAAGTAGGTTAGCAACCAAGTACGGTAATGTTACGATACTGGTGAAAGGTAGGGACTAAAATAATACCAAGTTATTAGACGAGCTTTAGCGAGGATTCAATGTGACATACCGAAAAAAATTGGTGTTCGTTTTTATGTTTTTATTTATTTATTTATTTATTTTATTTTTTTTATGTTTGTTTGTCGGTTCTCCACAGGTCAAACGGCTACAGCTATCAACTTCAAACTTTTTTCAGTGTGGTTCCTCATCTAGCTTAGATCTGTATAGTTTTGTGGCAATATCGGATGTTAACTTTTTTTTTATGAATTTTAGAAATTTCAAAAATACCCATCAGAATAACACGGCGGAAAAAAAAATTTATTTTCCCAAAAGAATGAAATTTTGTGTGAAGTTGGGTTACATTCTAATACACATTTCTGAACACTTTCAGCTTGATCGGGTCAGCCATTTTGAAGAAAAACCATAAAATGTGCTAAATTGGTACTACTCGAAGCAGTTTTTACCCATTTCTGAATTAAATGTCACCCAATTGGCAAATGTAGGCAAAGGTTTGTCCATAAAAGTCGACATACTATTACTATCCGCTCGTCCAACAACGCATTTATGGCGTTTTCCTAGTATTAGGACTTGAATAATACTAGGTCACGTCCGCTTCGTCACATCTGCGTTTGTTTTTCCAGCGTGGTGGATATCTCACAAGGCGATCAAGATCTGTTTCGACGAACAAGACAACTTCGCCAAAGCACCGTTCAACACCGACTTTGTGTGGAAAAAAGTCCAACAACATTTCAAGATTAGAGACAGGTACGGTACATCGTTTCCAAGTACGTACGTAGCTACTTGTCTCTGGTGTTGCTTCTTCTTGACCTCTTTCTTCTTCTCGCGTACTTAGACACTCCCTTGGTGCAACAACATCCATGTCCATCAGACATTACAATCGGGGAATTGCGATAAAAGACAACATGCATTCGTTTTAGATCCAGTTAAAATATACATAAAACAAAATAGAATATCAAAATATTTTTTTTTCCATTTTGTATAATGACAAACTTTACATTTGCTGTTAATGAAAAGAAGTGATCATTGCCCAAGAGACTTGGTTCAAAGTGGAAGATATCAACATTCGTGTGTTTTCTTCACTCTTTTAATACCAATGCTGGTAATGTTCGGATATATATCACAGAAACGGTTTTCTGTGAAATCACCCTGGTGGGAACTTTTTGCTCTATAGAGACTGGGGATGCCCTAATGTTCCGATAAGCGCGTGACGGTAGGAGCGTGACGGTAGGAGCGTGACGTAGGAGCGTGACGGTAGGAGCGTGACGTAGGAGCGTGACGGTAGGAGCGTGACGGTAGGAGCGTGACGGTAGGAGCGTGACGGTAGGAGCGTGACGGTAGGAGCGTGACGGTAGGAGCGTGACGGTAGGAGCGTGACGGTAGGAGCGTGACGGTAGGAGCGTGACGGTAGGAGCGTGATGGTAGGAGCGTGACCGTAGGAGCGTGACGGTAGGAGCGTGACGGTAGGAGCGTGACGGTAGGAGCGTGACGGTAGGAGCGTAATGGTAGGAGCGTGACCGTAGGAGCGTGACCGTAGGAGCGTGACCGTAGGAGCGTGACGGTAGGAGCGTGACGGTAGGAGCGTGACGGTAGGAGCGTGACGGTAGGAGCGTGACGGTAGGAGCGTGACGGTAGGAGCGTGACGGTAGGAGCGTGACGGTAAGAGCGTGACATTAAGAGCGTGATTGTAAGAGCGTGACCATAGAAGCGTAAATGTTCCAGGTTCGACCTGTTGGACCACTGCTACAGCAAGTTCGACAAGCCTAGTTTCGCTCACCTGTGCAAGCTGCTAGCCGAGGGCGCTACGAACGGAGACCAGCTCTGCCTGTGGCTGTTCTCGGAAGCTGGACGCGTGCTGGCCAGATGTATCAACGCGCTCGTTCCAAAGGCACATTCCGTAAGTCAGATTGATTATTGATTATTGTCTGTGCTTAACGACCCCAACGACAGTTAGGCTATAAGGTGGTACAAACGAGCTGGTGATTATGAAACTATGAAGTGATGATACGTGAAAGGACGTTTACAAAAGCCCATGTCTTATGCGGCACTCGAACCCACGCCCAACGGTGACTTCAGTTGACCGAGCTACCAAGGCAGCCACCGTTAGTCGGAAAACAAACTCCAATTCCAACTTGTTTCTAATAAACCCAGCCTGCTTGGCCAACTATAATGTCCAGACATATCGCCAAAGCGGTTTATACTCGTGATTTGTTGCAGACCGTTTTGAAACTGAAAGACTTTTATCTGTACAGTAAACCCTCGTTAATTCGAATTCCAAGGGACCCCAAAAATCAAAATTCGAATAAAAAAAAATCGAATTATAAAAAAAATGTTTTTTCCTTGTATAGTACAGTAGTATACTGTGTGCGTGCAGTTTGAGTGACCATGTGCGCCTTACACGTTGTTTGTTCCCTCCTACTTCCCCCTTGCTCTAAGGAAGCCAACTTTGACAGCCATGTGGTTATCTTCAAGTCAAGTGTTTTCTCAGCAATTTTAACGACACAACAAGGAGTCCCATTAATACTATATATTATCATGTCATTCATTAGGTAACACTTATCACAGTTCACAGTGTTGAAAGAGTCAAATTACCAAACTGGATGTTTGGATTAAAAAGTAAAAAGCAAGGCAATAAATATAAATATTAGGGCCTGGAATGAAATGAATGAATTATTCTCTCTACATGCACTAGCCGGCTGGTCTATTTATTATTGTTTCGTGTTTGTTCAATTTGAATTTCAGCAAAAATTACGAATGAAAGTTGACACAATCACGTCCATTATCCTAAACATTACCGCTCGGGTGTCTCGACCAGCCAAATGTCTGTCTGTGACCCTGAAAGTACCCCCCGCCTAACCCCTCACCATAATAGCACGCGCTGCACATGTGGCTATGACGTATCTCTAGCTTGCCGGGTCGCCAGGAATGTTGATGACAAAGGATTTCACGTGATAAAATATCCAATTGTGAAAACTTTTATTCGTAATTTTTGCTGAAATTCGAATTAAACAAACACGAAACAATAATAAAACAGTAGTTTGGACTAATCATCAGTTCGAAATTCGAAATAATAAAAATTCGAATTATCGAAATGAATTAACATTGATATCCCTATACCAGCGGCCGGGGTCATTTCTCTGGTTCGAATTAGCGCGGAATTCGAATTAACCGAGTTCGAATTATCGAGGGTTTACTGTAGCAAAAACATGGTCACAGACAGCGCAATCCCGGTTTCAATTACATTGTTTCTAATACAGAATAGTCGAGACATAATGATTCATTTTGGTGACGCCTGGGGGCGTGGCTTACGCGGTGATATTCCTGTCTTGACCCACACGCATGATCCTTAGGTCATGGAGTTGTATCTAGTGATGTCGCACGGGAGAAAACTCGTACCACTTGGTGACATTAACGGCGGCCATGTTCCTTGATCAAGCTGATTGTTGTCAGGTGTGGACCTACCGGAACTTGTTTGAAATTCAGTGCCTGAATTCAAGGCATTCTGTATTATTACTCAAAGCCTTCTATATATTTACATAATATGTAATAATATAGAAGGCCTTGCTGAATCACCAATGTGGGCACGATGTAGTGATACCAACCTATCTTATGATAATATAGAGAAGGTGCTCCAACTCACATATTGATAACATGGACGGTATTTGTGGTTTCTTGCGGTCAGTTCAGAGCCAAACGTCCTGATTGCGTGTCGCGATTTAGAGGATTCCCTTGTGAACTAGATGTAGATAAGAGTGGCTACGGTATCGGTGGCATTGTTGAACTAACTAAATCTATAATTTTCGTAAAAAAACAAATGCAACTACATACTGAGATTAAAATTCTACTGAGCCGTGTCTAGCATTGTCGAGTGTTGTTGTTCTATATAGTTTGATATAAAAGCGATAGTTGCGCCACAGACAATCGGGACCCTGGTCTTGGGAACTGACCCCGGAAATATTTCACTCTCAAAACGTGAGTAGCTCCAACTGGCAGTTGAAACTTGAACATGGCCGCCGTTTGGGAGAAACTGGAAATATGCGATCTGGTACACGATTCGTCGCTGAGTTAGACCTCCACATATAAAACTCCGCGGTGAGGCTTAGATGAAAGAGAGACGTGTTTGATTCCAGAGCCTCGTGAACGCTCCGGAAGGTCTTCCCGTGGTCTGCGTGGGATCCGTGTGGCTCAGCTGGGACTACCTGAAGCCGGGCTTCATTTCGGAGCTCGGGAACCTCGAGACCGAACTGTCGCTTCTACGACTCACCACAACCATGGCCGTGGGCGCCACTTACCTAGCGGCCAAAGCAATCGACTACGATCTACCCAGAGACTATAAAAACAACTATCAAGTATTTTACAATTACAAACCAAATTCGAAAAAACTGAGCGAAAACAATAATTGTCATTGAATTGGATTCGGGTCGAGACGGAAAGCTACGTGAGTCCGTTGATGGTCTCAAGTAAAATTCTTCCAATATGCAAAATAAAGTTTTTGCCAATTCCTTCGATAATACCGTGCAATTTTCACGTTATTTGCCAAAAAAACAACGACGAGTCTAAATCGCTGTGATCGCCGTTATGTACTAGACCTAGAGCTTTACATTCTTTCCAGTTTAATACCTACTGTACCTACTTATTAATATATTTTACACTATTTATATTATGTCATTTAATTCATTTTAGGTATATAATAAAAAAAATTGGATTCCATGACACTTTTACTTCAAGAGATTCATTTATTGTTTTCAAAATCATTCAAAACACCAATTTACTTCAGATCCTATAATTTAATAACATATTTAAACATTTTTCTGCATCTGGCCATAAAGATTTTCAGTATAAAAAAATATTAAAATATAACATTCATCCAGCCTTCTCCTCTCTATATACCTATCATTTGATTTTTGCAAATTATCTTTTCTAAACTTCAATTCCCCACCGCATTCTTGAGATCGACCACCACTATCATTCCTCTATATTATTACAGTGAAACCTCTGACCGTCTTTTCTCAAGGAACCAACAAAATAAAACGATCCATCCAGGAAAATTCAACAATGGTTATATGGGAGTAAAGTGAGAAAAAATGAATGATACATTGAAACCTCTACGCATCGTTCCCAGATCCATCGTTTTACTGCTTGTATCATTCATTTATTATCGCCCCACTTCCATATAATCAATGTTGAATATTCGTGGATTGATCGTTTTCTGGCATCGGTGGTTTATTTCTCTTGGTTCGTTGAAAAACGATCTACAGAGGTTTCACCGTATTTTCAAATGTCAATTCTCTCCCGTATTCTCGGAATCGACCACCACTTCCATCGCGAGATCCTTGTTCGATCCCTTGACGACGACGTTCTTGACGACTCGCCTGACCTTGCGGTGACACATGCCGCACTCTCCGTTGGATCGCATCAGCTTCATGGAGCACTGGTAGCAGAAGCACTGGTGGCCGATCTTGCCGTGGACGATGATGGCGTTCTTCGGACGAGCGTTGCAGCTGGGGCACTTGTCTCCCGGCAACGCGGTCACCTGGTCTTCGTCCGACGCCAGCGAGAAGGAGCGCCGGCGCTCCCTCACCGGGCGCTCCATCGGCGAGTCCGAGTCCGAAGAGGAGCTCGCTCCTGGGACAGGTTGGAGAGAGATGGAGTATTTAAGAGTCCATGGGAGTCGATTTAGCAAAATATAAGTTTTTTGGTGATAACTTTTGAACGGTATGAGATATCAAAATTCTGATACGCAAGAAACACAGATAATTGTAAAAGCTTCAAGATGATGTAAGTAATAACTATTCAAGTCATGTCGCATAACTGTCAAGAGTATCTGGCTGAAAAATGTGTTTTTTTGGTTGTATACGCTTGACAGTTATGCGACATGACTTGAATAGTTATAACTTATATCATCTTGAAGCTTTTATGAATATCTGTGTTTCTCGCTTATTAGTACGGTATTTTGATATCTCATACCGTTCAAAAGTTATCACCAAAAAACTGATGTTTCGCTAAATCGACTCCCGTGGACTCTTAAAGGCTTCACAACCTTGAGACTTGACATTACCCCTCTCACGGTCCGCACGTACGCCTGCCGTTCTACAACGTCGCCCGCCACAGGTCATGCACGGGTGAGATACGTTCTCAAAATGAGCTAAATGTAGGCATTTTTACCGACCGAGTAATGCGTCAAAGTTTTTTTTTTATAGATGTTGGTAGTATTTCATTACCATTGATTTCAGTGGGTGTGTTCTTGAATCCATCAAATAACTAGTCAAACGCGAAATATGCATTGTAAGATGAGCGAGATATCCGAATAAGGTATAAAAGTCGTTGAAGTAGTTCTACCCTTGCTACTTTATCGACTCTGGTATTCTGTGCAGTGATTACAAACAAACAATAAAAAAAAAAAACATACAAAAATAAAATAAGCCATAGTATCAGTAACAGTTAAAGCATAGCCATGCTGAATATACTATGATAATACTACTCACCTTGAGAATTGATTTCCGCTTCGCGCGCTCGTTTTGCCGCAAGATATCGCGCGCGTATCGGCGCGCAAGCTCTGATCCGCGTCCTGGACGTGGTCCCGTGGATGCTCCGCGCCAGACTGCTCAGCTGCGTGCTCATGGAGCTGATGCTCTGCTGGTACAGCAGCGGATCTGCCGGGATGCTAGTGGACGCGCGCTGAGGCTCCAGAGTGTAGCGGATCCGGCTGATTTTGTACGTCGAGCATCGCTGAGGCTCCTCGGTGATGCAGAGACGATTCACTCCGGAAGTCTGTAATTTATTAGACGAGCTTTAGCGAGGATTCAATTTGACATACTGAAAAAAATTGGTGTTCGTTTTTATGTTTTTTTTTTGTTTTTTTTTTTTCATGTTTTTTTGTCGGTTCTCCACAGGTCAAACGGCTACAGCTATCAACTTCAAACTTTTTTCAATAATGGTTCTTCATCTAGCTTAGATCTGTATAGTTTTGTGGCATTATCGGATGGTAACTTTTATTTTTATGAATTTTAGAAATTTCAAAAATACCCGTTAGAATAACACGGCGGAAAAACAATTAAAAAAATTTCATTTTCAAAAAAATTGAAATTTTGTGTGAAGTTGAATAACATCTTGATACACATTTATGAGAATTCACAGTTTGATCGGATCAGCCATTTTGAAAAAAAAAACATGAAATGTGCTAAATTTGTACCACTCGAAGCTGTTTTTACCCATTTATAACTAAAATGTTACCCAATTGGCGAATTTAGGCAAAAGTTTGGCAAAGAAGTCGACATACTATTAATTTCCGCTCGTCTAACAACGCGTATATAGCGTTTTCCTAGTTTATTTAAATTGGATTTAGCGACGCTCTGATGACTACGGTCTATTGGCGTCAGTGAATGGTATATGAGATGATGTGATGATGAGATGAAAGGTTATTTTATTTGGTGCTTTTGGATGGTGGGGAGGAGTTGGTTGTGACCTGCTGTTAAGGAACCATCCCAGTATTGACCTGAACGACAGAGGGAAAATACCAAATACCCCTGTCAGGATGATCGACCATGGCGGGAATCGAACCCCGGTCTCCTGAATGACGGTTCAGTGTGTTAGCCACTCAGTCGCACGTCTCAGTGTCTGTAATTTCGGAATGTGATCATTTAATTTATCCATGTTGCTTGATCTTGCATGTAGGCACAAGGTTCACAACTTTTTACAGTTAGGGTAAGATTCTATTGACTACCTATGAAGTGTTCAATTTTAAATTACTGGTACAGTAGAACCTCTTTAGTAAGTTTCTCTTTGGTACATTTTTCACCTTAGTAAGTTTTATTTTTTGATCCCATCTATATGCTCCCACATGTTGAATAGTTTCTTTAGTAAGTTTTTCACTTTGGTAAGTTTTTTTTGTCTGGTCCCCTGAAAAACGTACTAAAGAGGTTCCACTGTATATACATTTCTGATGACGCTATTTACAGAAAAATATATGGATTGATTATTTTCTCATTCAATTAAAATGCTCACTATCGTCATTTTATGCTGGAAAATATATTTAATATTCATTTCCCCAATTCTAGAGAATTCTGGAAATCATCAACTCAATTTTATAATAATAATAATAATAATAATAATAATAGTTTTATTGACCATTAGATAACCTGATTAATATGAGTCATTGTCAGAATTATACATAAATAATATAACAGTTTAAATATAGGCCTACCAGTTAAGCGCCCCAATAAGGCTCATCAAAATACATGTTAAAATGAAAACATAGGTACATGGAATGATGGTAGATGTTATTTTTAATAAATACCCAACATCTACCAAGTCAGATATATAAAAAATAAGTGAATGATATGAATGTTATAAATAAATGATAATTAGGGTTATGGAGAACAAAGGTATTTATTTCCATAGAACTGAGTAGGTAAGTACGTACTCTTCATTTACTCATTACATGGTACAGTACACTGCAAGATAGCGGCAGACCAATGCAACCCCCAATACTTCTTGACACAATGTTTGATTCTCACAGATAGATCAGTAGTTTTATTATTTACCGTAGCACGTCATACACATTTCACGTGATACGAAACACTTTTGTTACACGTATTTTGTTGAAAAGTTATACATTATTATCAACACTGAAACTAAACAAGAAATTCTATTTTCACAGATAAGTGCGCTCTGCTTGAAGAGCATTGACAAGTACAAGTTTCTTACATTTACACTGAGATCGTTAAATTAAATTATAAACATCCACTGTAAAGACTGATTCATGACTAGCTAGGTAGTAGGTACTACTTTTGTTTATTCCGTTTGCGTATTAGTTATAAGTAGGCCCATGTATTTCTTGTATTGAAATACGGACTTTGAGATAGGTAGAAATATTTTCAAGTTCAAGTTTTCGAATGAAAGGTTTTATCAAGAGTCCACGGGAGTCGATCTAACAAAATATCAGTTTTTGGTGATGACTTTTGAATGATATGAGATATCGAAATTCTAATAAGCGAGAAACACAGATAATATTATTATAGCTTCAAGATGATATAAGTTATAACTATTCAAGTCACGTTGCATAACTGTCAAGCGTATGCAGCTAAAAAATATGTTTTTTCAGCTGCATACGCTTGACAGTTATGCGACATGACTTCAATAGTTATATAACTCATCATCTTGAAGCTATTATAATTATCTGTCTTTCTCACGTATTAGAATTTTAATATCTCATACCGTTTGAAAGTCATTATCAAAAAAATGATACTTTGCTAAATCGACTTCCATGGGCTCTTAAATGGATTTCTCTTTCACCACAATGATAACTTCATGATACCTCACATGTATATGCAATATAGGCCTAGACCACTTATTTGTTGAATTTATGTTCTTCTGCTCACTTGCACTTTGCTACAATACTTTCTTGTTACTTGATATCGTATAGAAGAAAGTTATTCCATGTTGATACTTATTTAATGAGAAAATGAGTGAATACAAAATTGTACAAAAGAGTGAAACACGATGTCCAAACTCAATAAATTTTTATTCTTCAACTTTTTTAACTTTTTTAAAAATTTTGGCTTTGTAGGATTTTATGATGAGTGTTTGTGTAATAATGTATTTAATGTGTGACCAATAAAAAAAAAAAAAAAAAAAGTATCAGTCTTCAACTACTGAGTAGAAGTTTGAAATTTCAGTGCACCGGTTATTGCATGTTGCGGTTATAGGTTATATTATTATTGCAGTGTAACGATTATCCTATATAGGGCCTAGAGATATAAACTGGAAATAAGAATCTGTTTGGAATCACAAAAACAAGTCGTAGTATAAGCCCTTGAAGGTATTTCCCGATGTCATCTCACCGGAATGTCGGGTAAGCGTGATAAAGAAGGGATGTATTTATTCCTGGAAGATCCGGCGTCGATGTCGGAATGTGACGTGGAATCGAGCTCGTTGTCGCCCCAGAACTGCTGGTCCGTGTCGTCAGTCGTCAAGTCGCCAATACTGTTTCTGTTGGGTCGTTCGTCGCCGTCATCTTGTTGGGAGTGGAGCATGCCTTGGCAACCGTAACAAAATGGGAATGTCAACGTGAAAAAAATCAAGATGGTTGTTTAATAATTCTAGTATTTGGATTTTTTAAATTTTTTTTTAAGGCTCTTTATTAGATAACGAAATGAAATTGGCACTGGACCTGAATTCACAAAACCCTAAAAGGGCTCAACTGTGGGATAGGTACACATAAAAGTAAATTAGATTATGAACAGGCAATTTAAAATTATGTTCTTCTGAAAAATTAATCTGAATAATGAACCTTATTAAAACTGAATTTATAAAGAACAATAATGATGATTGAAGGCATAAAATTGAAAAACTTAAAAGTAAACATATTGAATTGACAGGGATTTGTTTTTCCAGCCATATACCTATATTCAACTCCATTATCTGTTGAATATACAATTTACTGACGACTCATGAGTCATGAGTGAGACTGAACTTGTTTGGGTAAAACAGGTGTACAGTGACACGCAATATTAATGAGTTTTCTTGAATGGAACACGATAAAAACACGAGAAGAACATAATCATAACACTTTAGATGCTCTTAATACAAAGAGCAAAAAATCAGATATATTAAACAAATCCTTGTCTAGAAATACTTATAACGGATTAATGTGTGGATAAAAATAAAAAAGAAATGTGAGAATATTGTTAACAAAGGGCATATTACCAGAGGCATAACAAGTTCTAGTAGAGTAGCCATTGATACAGAAAGAAGCAAAAAACTGATATTTTGCAATTCAGATAAAAAATGAGTGTGATGATGCACAGTCACCCTCATTCAATATTCTCTCCAATAATAAATAAATAATACCTGTACAGTAATAGTATTCATAACTTGGCCATAGTATTATAATTTTCCACCCGCGTATGACCTAGCTGTTGATAGGGTCGTAAAGTAAACAATAATCATCAAAATGAATCATCTATATTTTTGTAGGGTTAATAATCATCTTATTGTGTGGGCAGGACATACTCTTTCCATCTGTGGAAAGAGAGGACTAGGGCGCGGGTAACGGGAGTTGTCCCGGAACTGCTGACCATATGTTGTGTTATTGCTTGATTGTACGATCGATCATTTACTCACTATTTCTAGGTGTACTGAAAGCTGTTGAAAATCGGTAATCGCCCATTCTTATTAAACTGTATCGTCTGTCTAGGTTTCTGGATAAAGTGACATATTCCCTAATATTTGTCTCAAAAATATAATGTAGAAATAATCATCTTGGATCAGTATGCTCAGATCCAAGTTGAAACTCGAAATTACAGAAGCAAATTTCCATGACCATGAGCCCCAGTGAGCTATATATATTTATAAGCCCCTCGTGTCATCTTCTTCACAGTCTGCTGGATCAAAAATAATGTTCAAATCACGATGTAGTGACACCAACCTATTTTATCATTATAAAGAAGGCGCTCTAGCCTCTAACTCCCATACTAATAACATGGACGGTATTTGTGGTTTCTTGCAATCAGTTCAGAGCCAATGGTTCTGATTGCCTGTCACGGCTTAGCGGATTCCCCTGTGAACTAGATGTAGATGAGAGTGGCTACGGTAACAGTGGCATTGTTCAACTCACAAAATCTATCATTTTCGTAAAAAAAAAAAATGCAACTACTAACATTATAATTCTACTGAGCCGTGTACAGCATTGTTGAGTATTGTTGTTTTATATAGTTCGATATAAAAGCGATTGTTGCGCAACAGGCAACCGGGACCCTAGACTCAGGACCTGGACCCTTATTCTCGAGATTATGAGATGAGATTATTTAGGTGAAATTCTGGTATTCTCACTGAAAATGCTATTAAAATACCATAACATAATAATCTCATCTCATAATCTCGAGAATAAGGGTCCTGAACCCGGAAAGATTTCATTTTAGAGACCCGAGTTGGAGTACCGTCATACCGTCTCTATATCATGGTAAAATGGGTTGGTATCACTACTACATAGGTAGTCAACATCAAAGACATTAGTATATATGCCTAGTCTACATTGTGTTCAAATGTAAGCCAAATAGAATATCTTTTATAATGAATTGACAGTTTTTTTACAATAGGCTTACAATTTTTTTTTAAATCATGTTAATTCTAGTCAATAATAAAAAGAACATTGACTTTTCAATGTATTAATCGTATGACTATATTAATCATATGGTCTGAATTCATTTGTTCACTTCATTTCTTTGTTAATGTAATTATTTATTTTCCAACAATTATTATTCAAAATAATAACAGAACCTGTAAAAACTAGTAGCCAAGGCCCATGCAACATGCAACTAACAAAAACTAGAAACTTATTATGCAATATATTATTTTCACTTTTGTGCATCATATTATTTTGTACTAATAATTAATATGCAATCTATTGTTGTTATTATTAAGCAAATTATTTTAATTTAATTTTCATTTGGCAACATACAAGCTACAATCTTCTTCACTCAATGCTACAAGCTATTGAATAATTACATACAGGTACAACAATTAAAATCACATTTCAGTTGCATAATCTATAATAATAATAATATTCACTTTCGTCCAGAAGTGATCATATATGACATTGGACAGGTCATAATTATACAATAAGTTAAATATACATAATATACGAAAATTGAACAGAAAGTACAAAAATATATATTTCAGTCATTTATACATAGTCACGTCACGATTAAGCTTACTTGTTTCTTTATTATTATATATCTTTGAAAAGCTACTTCCTCAATATCAATCTCTTAATTCGTCTTGTTTAAAATCGGCGGCTATAATCTATAACCAACACCTAATCACCGCCTTCTGTTTTTTTTTGTAAATATAAACAACTGGATAACATCGTGGTAACAAAATATGTGCGAGGATAAGGCGAGGCTTTTGTTACCTTGTTAAATACAGGTGTTAAGTAACTAGGTATGTAGCCCTATCATGTACTCAAATTACTAATCAAGAAAATCATAATGACAATGACCATAATTGAGTTGCCAGTCAGCCTTGGAAGTGAAGATTGTTGGCAAAGAACTAGGCCTAGTCGAACTTTTAAGGTTAGTTTCAACAGTGTCGATTTAGGCCTAAATCAAGGCTAGGCCATCACTATAAACTCAATGGCTAGGCTTGGATGGCTCAGTTTAGGGCGTAGACCCTAGTCCCAGGCCTACGCACTGTGATTAAATAGCATGTAGTGAAGTTTTGTTTTGTTATATTCACAAGATCCTTGCTTTTAGTGCAAACTCTCGACTTCTGTACTTTCTTCCGCAAACATTGGTGGTTGACATTTATATTTGCTGAGCTAACGGATATAGGAGACAATCATTCACAATCGCTAGCCTAATGGCATGAAACATCTGGTGAAGTGATGTTATTCAAATCTCGGTTATCAGAGATTCAGATGAAGTCACAAATTGTTTACCGGTAGGCCTACGTTAGAAACGTGAACGCGAAAACCTTGAAGCGTGACAGGTTTCTCATTTATGACAACGATTTCATGTTCAACTGAGCTGTTGCGAATAGATCAACAACTTTCCACAAGACATACATCAATTATATTGGGATTACTGTTACGTATAGTTGTTAGCATTGCTCTGTTGACGTACGTTTATAGTATTTTATTTGTTGGTCTTACAGATGTGTCGGTCGAGTCCACCGAGAGACGCGGAGAGATGCGGAGGATCACGCGAGATAGCAGCTGAGAGACGCGGATGCAACGGCAGAGAAGAGGAGACCGGAGGACAGCAGCGGTAGATGATGGGAGAGAAGAGAGATGAAGGGCAGCAAGAAGATGAAGAAGATGGAAAAGAAGAGAAAAGAGGAGAGGAGAGAGACGGAAGACAGCGGCAATAGACAGGTCAGTTCATTTATATATTAAAACTCCTCACTTATCATCCATGTGGCAGTGGCTCTCACAAACCTGCCCCTCCCCCTCCCCTCCCCCCCTCAAAAGAAATGGTTGTATTTTCATAATATATTCTTCATACCGTACCGTACTGAATTGACCACTAGTGATAGGCTGGCTAATTGCCAGGCCACCTTGATCTATACTTCATGTGGGCATTTAGAGGTACTCTGATAGGTAAATGTCAAATTTCCCACATAACGAAGCCCATTTGATTGGATGTTTTGTTTTGTGACGTTTGGGGCGGGTCAATCACTAGTCGTCGATTGATCATATATAATTATTACAAAATTGTCTGTCTTGATTTCAAGACACAGTGAATAAAAATATTAAAATTTCTCAATCTCTTGATAATTTTTGCTCACTGTTTTGGCATTTTTTTTTTTTAGTTTTTGTTCAATTTATCAGTTCTGTAGTTATCTATGTGTAGGTAGAGTGATCAAATCAGAACACAAATGAGGTCACAGTTTCAAAATTGAGTTGAATTTAAAGATCTTGGAGCAAAAAATGACTTGGCATATTTGTCACATAGGAGTCTATATAGAATTTTAGAATCCTTGTAATTCCGTGAAAAGATTTTTTTTTTGTAAAATTCCAACAAATTCAGCTCTTTCGAATGTCCTTTTGTCGCCTCACAAAAATTTAGCAAAATCAAAATTTACGATTAATTTTTTTCACTTTTTTCAAATTTGATTTCTGACTTCAATTTTGGTCTTGAAATGTACAGAAAGATATTTTCTAGCTTAGAATTAGACCCTCTATCTGAATATCTGAACATAATTGTACATATCTCGTTCGTTCAAAAGTCCGTTCTGAAAACTCGTTGGAAATGTCCTTTTTTTGGTAATTCACACACTTTTTTCTCGGAAACGGCTGGAACAACGTTGGCCTAATTTGCACAAGATTTAAAGATCATGAAGTTATACTCATAAAAAAATACTAGAGCCTCGTAGGTCTCACCAGTTCATAGAAATTAATTGCCAAAGGTCAAAAACTAGTGTCCACTACCCTTCTCATTTTGGCATTTTTTTTTGTGATTTGAAATTTTTTGTTCAATTTCTTAGTTCTGTAGTTATGTGTGTGTAGAGGGATCAAACTAGAACACAAATCAGGTCCCAGTTTCAAAATTGAGTTGAATTTAAAGATCTTGGAGCAAAAAATGACTTGGCATATTTGTCACATAGGAGTCTATATAGAATTTTAGAATCCTTGTAATTCCGTGAAAAGATTTTTTTTTTGTAAAATTATAACAGATTTAGCTCTTTCGAATGTCCTTTCGTCGCCCCACATAATTTTAGCAAAATCAAAATTTACGATTTATTTTTTTCACTTTTTTCAAATTTGATTTCTGACTTCAATTTTGGTCTTAAAATGTACAGAAAGATATTTTCTAGCTCAGAATTAGACCCTCTATCGGAATATCCGAACATAATTGTACATATCTCGTTCGTTCAAAAGTCCGTTCTGAAAACTCGCTGGAAATGTCCTTTTTTTGGTAATTCACACACTTTTTTCTCGGAAACGGCTGGAACAACGTTGGCCTAATTTGCACAAGATTTAAAGATCATGAAGTTATACTCATAAAAAAATACTAGAGCCTCGTAGGTCTCACCAGTTCATAGAAATTAATTGCCAAAGGTCAAAAACTAGTGTCCACTACCCTTCTCATTTTGGCAATTTTTTTTGTGATTTGAAATTTTTTGTTCAATTTCTTAGTTCTGTAGTTATGTGTGTGTAGAGGGATCAAACTAGAACACAAATCAGGTCCCAGTTTCAAAATTGAGTTGAATTTAAAGATCTTGGAGCAAAAAATGACTTGGCATATTTGTCACATAGGAGTCTATATGGAATTTTAGAATCCTTGTAATTCCGTGAAAAGATTTTTTTTTTGTAAAATTCCAACAAATTCATCTCTTTCGAATGTCCTTTTGTCGCCTCACAAAAATTTAGCAAAATCAAAATTTACGATTAATTTTTTTCCCTTTTTTCAAATTTGATTTCTGACTTCAATTTTGGTCTTGAAATGTACAGAAAGATATTTTCTAGCTTAGAATTAGACCCTCTATCTGAATATCTGAACATAATTGTACATATCTCGTTCGTTCAAAAGTCCGTTCTGAAAACTCGCTGGAAATGTCCTTTTTTTGGTAATTCACACACTTTTTTCTCGGAAACGGCTGGAACAACGTTAGCCTAATTTGCACAAGATTTAAAGATCATGAAGTTATACTCATAAAAAAATACTAGAGCCTCGTAGGTCTCACCAGTTCATAGAAATTAATTGCCAAAGGTCAAAAACTAGTGTCCACTACCCTTCTCATTTTGGCAATTTTTTTTGTGATTTGAAATTTTTTGTTCAATTTCTTAGTTCTGTAGTTATGTGTGTGTAGAGGGATCAAACTAGAACACAAATCAGGTCTCAGTTTCAAAATTGAGTTGAATTTAAAGATCTTGGAGCAAAAAATGACTTGGCATATTTGTCACATAGGAGTCTATATAGAATTTTAGAATCCTTGTAATTCCGTGAAAAGATTTTTTTTTGTAAAATTATAACAGATTTAGCTCTTTCGAATGTCCTTTCGTCGCCCCACATAATTTTAGCAAAATCAAAATTTACGATTTATTTTTTTCACTTTTTTCAAATTTGATTTCTGACTTCAATTTTGGTCTTAAAATGTACAGAAAGATATTTTCTAGCTCAGAATTAGACCCTCTATCGGAATATCCGAACATAATTGTACATATCTCGTTCGTTCAAAAGTCCGTTCTGAAAACTCGCTGGAAATGTCCTTTTTTTGGTAATTCACACACTTTTTTCTCGGAAACGGCTGGAACAACGTTGGCCTAATTTGCACAAGATTTAAAGATCATGAAGTTATACTCATAAAAAAATACTAGAGCCTCGTAGGTCTCACCAGTTCATAGAAATTAATTGCCAAAGGTCAAAAACTAGTGTCCACTAACCCTTCTCATTTTGGCAATTTTTTTTGTGATTTGAAATTTTTTGTTCAATTTCTTAGTTCTGTAGTTCTGTATGTGTAGAGGGATCAAACTAGAACACAAATCAGGTCTCAGTTTCAAAATTGAGTTGAATTTAAAGATTTTAGAGCAAATAATAACTTTGAAAATTTCTTTTCTTCAAAATTTGATATGTCTCAAATTTGGTGTGAACATGTAGTAGCTCTTTGCAAAGAATAATCCTGTGAAATTTTTGTATTTTAATGAATCTGAAGCATGTTATTTATGATAATTTGAACACTTTCCTGTTTGCAGGCTGCAGCTTACCTTGAAGACTCACTCCTTGAGGCATCGCGGCGACTACGAGATAGGTAATGCACCGGCATGTGGGTAAACTGTCCCCAGTGCAGCCCGCACCCAGGTGTGATTCAGCCTATTGTAAAATGATCCCTGAGCCGGGTAGGCCAGCCTAGTGTGGTCTGATCAGCCCTGTTGTCTCAAACCAAGTTGATTAAAGCTCCACGACAGGAAAAGCATCTCCTCGAGCTTAAGCAATCGATGCAACACCCGAGCACGTGGATAAAAGGCTCGCTAGGGGTGGGGGAGACGGTCTGGATGGCTCTTGGGCGAGACATTCTACTCTTGCGTGTGAGATAGACTCGCATGAGCCTGTCTTGCATTCAAGGGTACATTGTCATGCGTCCAATCACCATCTAAGATTCGCTGGAGGGGTTGTGGCAGAGACCTTGTATTCGACCGTGTGAGAGAGACTTGCGTAGCTTTCTCGGAAGCTACATGAGCCTCTCTTGCACGCAAGGGTTCAAGGTCAAGCTGCCCCAACCCCTCCACGTCTCTTCTACCCCTCCCTTGCGGGCTGCACTGGGGTACTGGGAGCCACAACAGGATCATCACAAGAGAGAACACATCGGATGTCATTGTAACTTATCATCACTTTATTCATTGTTCTGTACAAGTTGTATCAATAAATCATGCAATCACAATATATTTGTTTACACATCATTATTCCTCATCTCAATCCATTCATGTTCCAATAAGCACTCAACCAATCAAAACACAGCAGGCTGACTTGACCAGCTGCTTGCTCAACTGGCTGAAGTCGCAGCGTTGATTGCTGCGATGGACCCAACATGATCCTGAAGTCAGCGGCATGCGTGTCTCGTACGGCAGGCTGACTTGACCAGCTGCTTGCTCAACTGGCTGAAGTCGCAGCGTTGATTGCTGCGATGGACCCAACATGATCCTGAAGTCAGCGGCATGGCGTGTCTTGTAATGCATGCTGACTTGACCAGCTGCTTGCTCAACTGGCTGAAGTCGCAGCGTTGATTGCTGCGATGGACCCAACATGATCCTGAAGTCAGCGGCAAGGCGTGTCTTGTACTGCATGCTGAGACGAGTGCGCTCATCCACGTGTGGTAAACAGCTGGGAAAACCTGCAACAATAGGAAATGAGTTTGAAATGAAGTCCTCCCAACAATTAGTTAGTCAAAGGTGCCAGTAAACCCATTTCACAAATCCACAAATTGGAATTCTTCAAATACATTTAATGAGTTGATTTTTCAATTGGATTGCACTAGCCCAGTGGTTCTGGTTTTTACTACGCCTAACGCCATTTCAAGATGCAAATATAAGGCAACTCCATGGTGTTCCAACCTGTTGTTTACAGCATCATACATTTATTCAACAGTTTGTATATCAATGAATAAACACAAGCGCTTGCCGACTAGGTCGTAATTTGTACAGAAATATAAAATAGGATGGGAGAAGTAGGCCTTACTCGAGCGGCAATGGAAAGGTAAATGTGACGTAACGGCATTATGTAGGCCTACTTATTGCAATTCAAAACTCCCAACAGGTGGGCCTACGAGTGGCTCAAAGGATTCATGTCGTAATGCAGCCGCAGATCATTGTAAAAAGAATGAGCGCACCAAGAATAAAAGTGAAACTATTAATAATTTCCTGATTCAAGAAAATCATTCAAATATTGACGTGGTACTATATCAGTTCTGACCAAACTTTGTGGCAGAAAACAATCCAGGCCTATCTATCAAGATCAGTGATAATTTCATTGATATTATTGATGAAATTACAACTACTTTATATGATGCACAGTTGAATCAGGCAGATGATCAAAGGCCCATTCACGATTATCAATGAGACGGGAGTAAACACAGAAATATATTTATAATACTTCAAATATGGTATAAGTAAAAACTATTCAACTAATAACTCTGTATTGCATAATTGAAAATGCACACAGCTAAAATAACACATTTTGAGTTGTATACGTTTGACAAAAATACGACTCAAAATGGATAGTTTTTACTTTCTGTCAATTTCGTTGATTTGGTTCAGTGACACACTTTACTGATGATTGTATGATACATGTAAAAATGGCAATTGCTATAAGAATGATGAAATCTAAAAGTGCTTCAATACATATTTCTCTAATATTCCTTCATGTTTCAATACATTTGATGTAGTTTGATCATGTTTTTGAAAAGGCACAAAGCGATACAAACGTCAGATTCCGCTACGTTTCAATGTATTGGCTATATAAACGCTATATTCAGAATAAAAGCGTTATAGATGCTATTTTTTGCAAAATTATATCCATTGGAGAGTAAAAGGGTTAAGTTAGTTAGGGAATTTGGAAAACCAAAGTTCAACTGAAGATGCCGATGGCAGATGAGGCGTAGGATTAACTCGCTTGTGGACACCATTTTTCCGAGAATAACTATTTGGGTGTTTCTCTTTTATGTTACAGAATGGTTTTACTGGTACCCTACTGTTGTTACTCTACAGAACGTTTTTGCAGTGCAAAAACAATGTTTCAAAACAATAGATGCACTTCAGGGCCCAGATTCACAAAGAATTTCATCTTAAAACATTTTAGCGCTTAACCCGTTCTAAGTTAAAACAGAGATATCACGTTCTAACTTTATAACGGTTTTATCCTTATTCCCTATTCACAGAGAATTTCAAGATAATTTTACCGTGGTGTTAACGTTTGCCCCAACTGTCCGTGCCGTTGCCGTGTGACGTCATTGTTTTCGACTGTCAACCAATGTGAGCAAAGAGCGGGATGTCAATTAGTTTGTAATAACGCGATATAAACATAAATTACTTGTTCCCTACAGCTAGATAATATTTAAAATCAAAGTGAATGCATAAAATGTTGTATATACTTTCAAGTTTGTTGTTTTCTAATTGTTGTGAATCTTTCTGTTTTCGAGCATCAAGAAGGCTTTGCATTTTGTTTCCCGCTAATTCTATCAGCTGTCATCCGAGATTCCCAAATGTGAGGTCAAGATTGAATATTCAGTATGATAATATCGTAATTCGGATCATTTCTCTACTCCCAACCTCTCTGGATTTTCATTTTCAATCTTCTAAATATGTACTAATTGAATTTGAGTGAGCCAAATCTCTAAAATCATCGAAATCAATTGCGAGGTGAGTGTTTCATCTTCACTAAAACCACTCGGGGCCGGTGATAACTTCATCACCAACTATTCTTGAAACTGTTGCTTAAACTTTTTCGTGAATACGAGTTACAACCAAGTCTGGTGATAACTCCTAAGACTATTTTAACTTAAAACGGGTTAAGAGATAAAATTCTTTGTGAATCTGGGCCCAGTGCTACTTTTCATATTCTAAATGCTATTAAAAAAAAAAAAAGAAGCCATTTTTACATGTCTCTACTGATGACCGAGATCTATTGGCGTCGGGTGAAATGATGGGATTATGAGATGAAAGGTTATGCCATCAGGTGTTATTGGATAGTAGGAAGGAGTCGGTCATGGCCTGTTGTTGAGGAACTGTCCCAGTATCAACCTAATTGAGAGGGAAACCTCGATGCACCTCTGCCAGGATGGTTGACCATGGCGGGAATCGAACCCCGGTCTCCTGAATGACAGTTCACTGTACTAGCCACTCAACCACTTGTCTCAGAATAGTTCTTATTTATACCATCTTGAAAGTATTAAAAATATCCAAGTTTCCTCCGTACTAGAATGATGATGGTGATTATCGTTTGCTTAATGACCCCACCAAGAGCTAGGTTATACGGGGGTATGAATTATGAAACTATCAAGTGATGATAAGTGAAAGGACATTTACAAAATCCATGCCGCATTCTGAAGCATATTCTTATTCTGGAGTTTCTGAAGCACTGCCTTAGCTGACTGAGCTTGACAATGACTTAATATAATGCCGGTTCAATACCTGGACGATGAAGAAAAAATTAAACTTTCCCATAACCCATCCCTAAAAGATTTTATATAGGCCTAGGCCTACCATTTGAAAAAAAAAAAGAACGAAAACGTGTTACTGGCAGGACTTGAACCCAGCCCCCTTAGCATTGAGAGCCGACGCCTTATCCAGTGCGCCACGAGGGGATGGGCAAGCACACGAGTTGTATGTACACTTCTTTCTCTCAAGCTGTTCAGGTAGGATCAGGTACGTTCGCAAGCCTGGACTTCCGTCCTGTTTCGGCGCTGCCCCTACCATTTGACTTGTGACAACAGTTTCACCCCACAATATATGAGATGAAGAGTAAAATTGTAGTAGAGTTTCTGTTCTTACCGGTTTAATGACGTTGGTGTTTTGTGAGAGTGAGCCAATGAGAAGTCTGTAGTTGTAGTGAGCCAATGAGGAGCCAGCGTGATGTCTGTAGTTGGAGTCGACCGATCAGAAGTCAGGCGTTTTGTTAGCTCGCGAGTGGTGGCACAGACTGCAACATCATAAACATAGCACAATAAGTGACCGTGGAGACTGTGTAATCGATACAGACCCAGTTTAGTCTCTACAGCTGAGGGTGAAGCTGTCGAGTCATTTCTGCTATTGAAGCTTGAAATCAAAGCGTCAATTTTGTTTTCAAACATTATCTATTTTGAAAATGCCTTTTAATATATTGGTTCAATTTAAGATCACCATCAAAAAGTCTTCAGTCAAAGATTCTCAGATAAAGACGATGTAAGTTTGTAGGCTTATTACACCAGAACCTATTCTTGACACATTCTCAGCTTGAGCAGTGAGCAAGTTCTGAAAAGACTGCGTACATATTATAGGCCTACACACCGACGCCAACATGCCTCATGTCAAGACGCTATTCGAAATAAACAAACTAAGAGACCTCGTACCCCCATATAACCAAGCTGTTGGTGGGGTCGTTAAGCAAACAATAATCATCATTTTATATAAGTACTTGCATCTACGAGAGAAGGTTGTCTGCCAACATAAAAAACGCAAATATCACCACTATATTCGTACAGCTGTGGTATTCGCGGGGCATCATGATTTTATAGGACGAGGTTTACAATAAGAAACACGACTGCATTTTTCAAAGAATTAAATCCTCGACATTGTAGCAAGATTATATGATTAGTGATTAAAGTTTTTACAATGATTAGGTTGGCAGATAGGCCTATCCTTCTTCTTTTGTGGATGAGTTCCTATTCTATTTATATTGGGTTCAACGACGCACAGTATGACTAACATGTGATCTACTGTGGCTAAGATCTATAAGTTAATTGCCATTGTTTCTTTCAAATTCATTAATATTGTGTTCAACAACGCACTGTACTGATGAGATCTATTGGCGTCAGTGAATGATGAATGGAATAGTGGGATGATGAGATGAAAGGTTGTTCTATTAGGTGTTATTGGATGGTGGGAAGGAGTCGGTTGTGGTCTGCTGTTGAGGAACTATCCCAGTATTGACCTGAATGACAGAGGGAAATTCCAAAGGAAAAATAAGGATAGATGACCATGGCAGGAATCGAATCCTAGTGCCTTGAATGACGGTTCAGTGTACTAGCCACTCGACCACTTGTCTTAGTAGGCACAATTAGTCTGCATGCTCAAAACTTGATGATTCTATAAAGAAACAGGAGCCCAGTAAACCTAACATAAACATGGGTGGCATGAAGCGACATAACCTCGTAAAGTTGAAATGACATCACGGCTAAAGTCCAATGAGGATGGATGATCCATCAATTGGATGAGCAGACCAAGAGACGCAAGACGTTTACGTTGCCACGGGCAACAACAAAAGTTCACTCCTTGGTTTTTACCTGGCAACATCTCACCCGCTGTCGGCCGTTAGACGTCTCGATCGACGTCTCACCGAGCAAGTGAAGCTGTCGCCGAAAACTCCTCTCCAACTGTTGCCAACACGACTCGGAGACGATTGCCATCGTTCACGACACGGTCAGCCTGGACAAAAATCATCTGTCGGTAATGACATGGAAGAAGTTCCGACATTCATCAACATTTTGAGTTCAACGACGCACTCTGATGATGAATGACTTCTATTGCGATTGGCGTCGATGAATGTTGGAGAACATTCCAGTATCACTTCAACAACTAACTGAGGGAAACCACGATGCACCTCAGTCAGGATCTAGTCAACCACGGCAGAAATTGAGCCCTGATCTACTGAATGACAGTTCAGCATGCTAGAGACAGGTCCACCTGTATTAGTATTTATGACTCATAAATACTTATAAATATAGTATAAACTTGACCTAGGCTTGAATAGTATTGGAACTCAATCAATGTCATGGATATAACTAGGTCAGCACGTTCAAACTATATCAGGCCTGATCAATCCAGTTGAACCATTTCCCGGCACCGTGATAAATGTAGTAACTGTGATGAGTGGACAAGAGGCTAGCACGCTGAACCATCACTTCTCACCATGGTCAACCATAGGCCTACTGATTGGACTTTGCGTGGTTTCCTTCTGGCATTCAAGCCAATACTGCAATAGCTCCTTGATAATAAGCCACAACTGCTTCCTTCCCACTATCCAAAGCACCTGATGAAATTACCTTACATGTCACTTCACCATGTACCGGTATCGTATTCTTCATTCACCGTACATAAGTAGGCATAGGCCTACATAGGATACCGTGGTAATAATATTGGTTTTGTCAAATAAGTTGAGCCTGAATCAAGATGATGATAATATTAAATAGTAATTTTGTAGATTAACGTACCATGGTCAATTTTTGTTCGATGTTTGCGTTCTTGGTGTTTTTGTATAGATCTTGTTTATATCTATGGTGTGTAGTTTGGACATTTTGTATTTTTTTTTTAATGTTTTTTACTCACTTGAAGTGATGCTAAAGGTGGACAAGAGGTTACGTTATTGGGTTAGGTTAGTGTCAAAACCTTGCGTATACACGAGAACGGAGCTTATATAGGCCTACTGTACTTTGAAAAAATACACCTTGAATGCCTATATACTTTTAAAAAATTATTATTATTATTATTATTATTATTATTAACTCTTGCAGTTGCACATAAATGCGCGGTGGCAAGTTCCCTATCAATCCTATCCTATCGCCTCCCTAACCTTCTGACGGAATAGCTTCAACCCTATTTCATCCTCCTCAAGTATACTTCTACTAAGCCCATTCCAATCCCTACCTGTCCTATTCAAGAAAGAGAACTTACCGACATCTAATCTAGCCCCCTTTATAACTACTGCTCTATCATGACTTCGCCTACCCCCATACCCTGACTCATTCCTTACAATCAACCTATTCAACTCTCCCCAGCCCCCTTCTCCTTCCATTACCCTGAAGAAATTACAGATCCGATCCTCCTTTCTCCGTATTTCCAATTCCCGCCATCCCAAGTCTCGGATCATCTCAGATGGACTCTCCAATATTCTCACCCTCTCCCCCCTTTCATTCTCCCCCCATTTCCACCTCCTAACCCTACCTGTAACCCTTCTAACTGCAATCCTTTGCACCCTTTCCACATCCCTTATCTCACCTAATCTATAAGGATCCCAAACTGAACTAGCATATTCCACCATGGGACGCACTAACGAGAAATAAGCCTTTTCCTTTATCTTCATACTTGTCCCCCTAAGCTGCCTCATTACAAAGTAATGAAGAGAAATTGAAAGAAAAAAACTTGGGAGTTGATCCCCTCCCCCCCAAAATAGGCGTAGTACGTCAATCTACAAATTGACCTGTTAAATATAATGATAATTAATGGAATAATGGAATGCATGGAAAAAATAGTTACGGATTAGAAACTAGACTGAGGATTAGGATTAGAACTAGGAAGCTGTGATGTAGGCCTAGGCCTGGACCTAGGACATTGGGTTTGTAGCCATTCCCGTGGCTCAGTCCACCAACGCGCTGTGATGAAAAATTGCTTCATTTTATCATTCGTACCTCTATGGATATTTATAACCCAACTGTTGGTGAGGTCGTTAATCAACATTGAATAAAAAAAATTGAGTTTGTAGGCCCCAAGCGTAAGGATATAATTATATACTCTATGGCCCAAGTGATTCTATGGGTAGGCCTGGACCTTTGCTGGAAGGTAAGCCTACCAAACAACATAAGAAAGTTAGTGAGTTAGGTCATTGAGTTTATAGTGTTAAAACTGTAAACTCAATGGTTAGGTCTACCTACCTCAATCATTCACTGAAGACAATAGATCTTGGTCATCAGTAGGCCTAGGCCTACATTGCTTCGTTAAATGTGATATAAATAAATAAATGTAGGCCCAGTAAATCACAGGCACACTTGCTCTCATGCATGATGGAGGCAATTCTTGGCATAATAGGCTAGGCCTATCCCGAGCATATTCTAGGGCCTAGGCCTATAGCATTAAGTATATAGTGTTTACTATAACACTATATACTTAATGCCTATAGGTTACACAACCAGAGCGAGGTCTAGGCTAGAACCTGATAAACGAACATCGTGAAGGTTTTCACGCAAATACTAGGTTCCTGTATGACGAAAGGTTGAATAAACTCTAAAATTGTAATCAAGTGACCCGTGGCCCCAAAGTAGGCCTAGGCATAGCCATTGCATAGCCTAGGCCACTAGGCCTACGATAGCCATTCAAATTACAGGCTTTAATTAGGCCTATAAATGAGCCCTTGTCAATGGAAATATATATCAATATATCAGGTCTGTTATCCAGCGATCCAACCGAAATTGATAATGTGTAATAATAATTGACAAAATACAGAAAATAAGGTGAAAATAATTACCTTCAGAATCACCGAGCTTACGCGTCAGACGCCATTTTCTTGAAAAGTAACTTGTTGTCATCTCAGCTTTCAGATTTGCTTCAGTCCACAGCCTTCTGTTAGCCGGCTAGGCCAACAACTCACGAGCACGAACTTGTGAATCAAAACTGAAAATTTAAATTATTTGTAATTAGAAACAGTTTACAAATTCTTAACAAAACTCCGCTAAGCTGCTTTCGCAACTTGTCAGCAGAGATTATGCTAAACAATATAATAAACAATTAATAATAATTATCGATCATAAAATCCATTCATGCTCCCCAAATCATTGCCCAAATGCTAGTGGGGTTGTTGAACCAAAAATTGGTATAACAACATTCATGGCTCGGTAGGAACTAGGAAGTGATTGCACTTTCCATCATGTTTTATCTTTTAAATAATGCAATAATGCATTAAGGGTTGGGGGGGGGGGGGGGGTAAGGTGCAAAACTCAATTCTCACCATTGTTCCGTCTTATTATGTTATGACAGAAAACGCCCTTGCAAAAATTCTTACCCCATTTGACATGGGAGAAAAAAAAAAACGTGAAAAGTCGATAATTTTCGACCGGGCCTAACGAAAATCTCTTATGGAGAATAACATGTAACGCTTTTTTGAGCTAGGAACGTAGAAGGACTACGGTAGGTAGAGAAAAAGTGTTCCCACAAAATATCTGCGCTCGAATGTCATCTTTCGTTGATTAATTCGCATGGCGTGTGAGTTCATGTTGCTAATAGTTATGCTACCAATAACCTTGAACTGTCAACACGTATTTCTACTAGACAGAGTGAGGGCGGGTGTTCGAAGGAAGGAAGTGGACATTGGTTTATTTACAATGGTTGTCAAAAACTTGAGTGACAGAATGAATGAATGAATATTAGGGTTTTAAGGCAGACGTTTATACAATACTGAACAAAATAAAATCTTATTTGGCGAATATTGGACGTTCTCACACAACCTATTTTTTCAAAATATTTTTTGTAAATATTAGAATAGTCATTCATTATCAAATGGCGTTTTATGCCATAACATAATGAGACGGACCAATGGTAAAAGTTAATATTTGCACCTTACCCCCCCCCCCCCCCTAAGAGACGACTGTGGACGAAAATCGTTGGCCGCCACCGTACCGCCCCGCGTACCCCAGCAAGGTGCAGACAAACACTGGTGCAGTCCAGTCTGTCATATCAATGCGCACTTGGTTTGCGAGCTGTGCTGCAGGTAGCCTATATGGCGAGGGGTAGTGTTTACGTCTTTTTTCAAACAACGCCTAGGCCTAGTAGGTTTACATAATAAGATATTACTTTAGTTTCTCTTTCAACGTGTTGTCGTTACTATAAATCTTTCTGAATTATTGTAAGATTCAAACGTAAGATCAGTACCCCAAATATTGGATGCGTAGAGGAAAAAGTTAGGTTAAGAAGATAAGAAATGTCTAGGCCTATTTTGAAGTGTAATTACTCAAGGATACAATTATCATTCAATGACGTAAATGGAAAGATACTTGTAATCCGGTAAAGACATGTATTTGTAATGTTGTCAACCAAGACAATCAGCATTGTTTACACACAGTAGCCTAGCCTAGGGCCCATATTTAGAAAAGGATGGCCACATTCGTTCCTGGGTCTGCGTCAGTGCCAACCGCTGAAGTAGAGTTGACGATATCATGCAGGTAATTCATAAATTGCTATTTTTATGTATGGTAAATTTATTGTAAGCCGTGCCAATCTGTTAAAGGGTTACGTTGAGTGATGGTCAAGGCAAGGTTAGGTAGGTAAGTTAAGTTGGACAAATATCCAGACCTACGGTAGACTACTGTATCCATGGTTAAGGTTTGAATAATGAAATTTCATTCTCAACTTTATGAAAAAAAACTTGTCCTATAGGCCTAGGCATCGAGCGCCCTAGACCTGGGCGTATCTAGCCCTGACCATCGAGCAAGTCAATGCTGGAGCTAATCATCACTGAAAACCAATAAAACCTTGACGATAGCATTGAGGTCATAACTCAATGACATAGCTAACATAACCCTAAAACAGCCGTACATTGACTTTCTTGTATACATTATCCATATAATTAACGTTTAGTTTGGTTATCTCATCTATTTCAGAAATCTTTCGGATTGCGATGTCTTCTCAAAATCAGACCCGATGTGTGTGACATACGTCAAAGCTTTCAATAAGGCAGAATGGCAAGAAATTCATCGTACCGAATGCATCAGCAATACCTTGAATCCAGATTTTGCGAAAAAAGTTCATATGACTTATCGATTCGAAGAGCAACAAACGATAAAATTTGCAATCTACGACGTTGATACCACAGATCCGTATCTTCACAATCAAGACTTTCTCGGACATTGTGAAACAACACTTGGAAAAGTAAGTATGAATCATAATTTCTATAATTTTGTGAAGAGTCTGATTTGCTGAGGCCTGTAGGTATATTATTTTCCACAAAAACAATCCCAATCTATTCTGCTGTAACTCCAATGTCCAGAAAAATGTTCAAGTTGATTGGTTTTCCTGTCTGACCTGACATTGACTTGACCTGTGTGCTATTCAAAAAATGAAATGAATATATATATATATACAAGCCCGATTATTGCCAGTATCGGAAATCGAATCTTTGCTCTGCTCATCTAATTATTTTAAATATTCATTTCTCAGATTGTGTCGTCCGGTAAGGTTTCTCTGCAGCTAACGGGTGGTCCGCACAGTAAAGGACGACTCGAAGTTAGTGTGGAGGAGTTGGTAGCGTGCAGAGATGAAGTTTTCATCCAATTATACGCCCGCGGCCTGGACAAGAAAGACTTTTTTGGCCAGTAAGTAACAAGTTGGAATTTTAAAACTTCTCGTGCTGGAACTCATTTATTCGTTACGACGGTTTCAATTCTGAACGTGATGAGCTCAATATAATTTTTTTTCATCAGTATTTTCACCGTTTCATTATTAGCCTTTAAAAATGTTTGAATGAAAGCTGATCTAGGCTACCATCGCAGTGTCAGTGTAACGATATTCCCAGTGAAACGACAACTCTACCAACGCTATATCAGCCATAGGGAGGTGGTGACGGAAGTTAGTGCTTTTAGCGATCTTTTCAATAAAATACCGTAATATGTTTGGTGCATATGTATAATGTACGTGCCAGTGTTGGGAAAGTTCACTCCTAAGACAGACTTGGCTGAAGTTCAAATGAAGCAATGTTTTTAAAAGTCTACTAAACCTGAAGTTTACTCACGTCTACTGGATCGATTACTGAAACGAGTGGCCGAGTGGTTATTCACCGAACTATCATTCAGGAGACTGGGGTTCGATTCCCGCCATGGTCGACCATCCTGACAGGGATTTTTCGTGGTTTCTCTCAGTCGTTCAGGTCAATACTGGGATAGTTCCTTAAAGTAATTGACAATGATAGACATACACATAACTTATGTATTAGATCCATTCAATGCCGACAAGTTGAAATTAAAAAAAAAAAAAAAATGCCGACTTCTAGTATTTATTTTGATTTTTTTTCTAAAGGTCTGCATACCCCATTAGGCGTGCGGCCTGACGTCACACAGGCGCTCACCACTCGTACACTTGTATACTGCTAACCCGCGTTATCCCATCTGACAGCTTGACTATTTCTTCCAAACAAGTTGGACGAATGTTTTGGGTACTTTTGGAAGAGTAGGGAGCGGGAGAGTTAATTTAAGATATCTTGGGCATAAATATGAGTTACTGGGAAATTCCAACTTACTGTACATATTGACACAATAAGACAAGAAAATACACGCAACAGTAACGCACTCCTCACATTGTTCCACGATAGTACAAGACGTTTATTACTAGTTTTTTAATAGAAGTAAAGAGTACTTTATCTCAATATTCAATAATACACATTTCAAGTTACAACACACATTTAAAAACACACTTCTCACTTGTTTACCCAACCACAAGTGTCAATGAACTAACCGTCCTTCTTTGACTGCTATAGCGGGCGGCCGACAGCCAGCCAGCTACGTACCCTTACGGAACGCCTTAGTGACGTAGCGCTCATTTGGCGCGGCTCGCAGTAAAAAATTCAAAAAAAAATAAGGATTTTTTTAAAACATTTTTTATGTTACATGTGGCATTTTAACATTCATATCTATCGATAAAACAATATGTATGTGCATCATGTACCCGTACTTTAACAACAGGCCACGACCGACTCTTCCCACTATCCAAAAACACGTAATAAAATAACCTTTCATATCATCGACCCACCATCTCATATATCATTCACCGATTGCCAATAGATTGGAGTCATCAGTATAGTGCGTTGTCAAATTCAATCAATATACGTTTTTAAAAAACTAACCCGATTGTTGATTCGTTTTTCAGATCAGATCCTTTCCTAGAACTCCACAAAGTGGGCGAAGACGGCGAGTACCGATTGGTCCACCGGACGGAAGTCATCAAGTGGACCCTGAACCCCGACTGGAAGCCGTTCCTCCTGCCGGTCCGCTCACTTTGCGGCGGCGACCTTGACAGGTCGATCAAGGTCGTCTGCTACGACTGGAACCGCAGCGGCAGCCACAGCCTGATCGGCGAGACGCAAGTGACACTCCGTCAGCTCCAAGGCCCCGACAGCGCGTACCATTTGATCAACAAGAAGAAACAGAGCAAATCGGGATACAAGAATTCGGGCGAATTGCGAGTGAAACGCTACGAGTATAAGAAGGTTTACTCGTTCCTCGATTACGTGACCGGCGGCATGCAACTCAACTGTACGATCGCGATTGATTTCACTGGTAAGCTGGATACCGTTTACCCAGAGTGACCTTGGAAAGATGAAGTGAACCTAGCGTACTCGACTGACATTCTGTGAAATCTACATGTATATACTCATGTCGGAGAAAAATTATGCAACAAAGTAACCGATAGTTCAATTAGCACCTATTGAAAATAGGTGGGCCAAAACATAAAATTGTATGTAGGCCTAATAGGTTGCTTCTACATCTAGTATAATTAACTTTAGGGGTAAAAGGAATAATGTTGAAATCTTTGGCACTTTGGAAGGACAATGCAAGTTATGTAGCATAGAAAGAATAGTGTCGAAGGTGTGACAAATATATGACCTTCAATAATAATAATCAATAATAACATAACACTGTTTTTTTTATTCAAACAGGAAGTATGTGAAGTATGCCTAAGACCAAGGGCTATGACTAATCGACATAAGGTAATAACGGGGGTTTCAAGCTTGCGTAGAATGAACACTCGTCCCTAGGACTGTAGATTTTAGGACGTAGCCGTAGAAAGTGTGTTTGGAATTTCATTTGTAAAAATCTGATGGATTGCATCCTAGGGTTGCATGCCATGTATAAACATCGCCGTCACCGAAAAGTACTTCTCTGTTGACTTTTGTGCCAGCTACAGTTTGATTTGGTACCGGAATAACCGGCAGTTGGGCCCTAAAAATGTTTCATCTCCAACGTTACCCATGCTGTCTGTTCCCAAGTTGACTATCAGAATACTGCCAATTACTTGGTTTACTCGGTAATAGCGGGCCGTAATACGACGTGTGTTGAAATAATATCGATCTACGTTAAATAGACCTACATGTGCTGAATTTCAAGTCTATATTCGAAGTGAATTGAAGGCGGACGTTGTTGGCTAGGTAGTAAAATGTAGATTTTTTCATCTTTTCTATCAGCGATTTTTTCCACCTCGACGTGATAAGATTGTAAAGAATTTCTGCACTCCTTCTCTAGAGACAAATAATCAGTGATTTCCCTAAAAATTTTGTTACATATATATTAAATTGAAATGCATTTTCGAAGGAAACTTTTTATAAAATCGTAGAGTCAAATTGCATCTATTTACAAGTCTTTAATCACTTATGATGTCTGATGATATGATATTCGTCTGTTTATGATATGTAGAAAGCATGAATGCTCGAAAACGCAAACCAATCAAACGCACATTTGCGCTTCGCATCGTAAAAAGCCCCTCGATTACGTGACGGTTGATAGTCAAGGTCGCACTATTCTTGGATGCATCGCACCTCACTAACTCGACAGCTTGCGCGCACTTTTCCGACACGGATGAGATTGCAAACACACTCGTTATCTCTCACCGGTAGATCTGATGCAAGTAACGAAACGTTGGTGTCAATTGTTGTCAGCACAATCATCAAGTTCTGTGTCGATAGTGTAGACTCTTGAGCATTTCTATTACGATCCAACCACTTTCCTGTCATTGATTACGGCTTAGAAAACTAATAAAAACGGTTTATATGTTACTGGAATTTAATAATGTAGGGTTGTCATTCGATGTCAAAAGTGGACATTGATTAATCGAACGAACGATAGTCAATTATTTCGTAGCTAAAAAGTTATCGATCAATAATCTATAATTTGATTATCATTTGATCATTTGCATTTGATGCAATAATTTGTCAAAAATAATAATAAAAAGATTGATGAATTAATGTCTTTTACATATATATGTATGTCCAAACAATTACAATATAGAAGAGGAAATATTAGCCGGCACATGCAGCGCAGCGGTTAACGCACTCGCTTTGTGTGATCTGGAAAGTGAAGGGGCATATCAGACCTTGGTCAATCCCCGCCACCGTCCATCTTTACAGTGGTTTTTCTTGGTTTCCCTCTGTAGTCTAGGCTGATGCCGGGATGGTTCCTACAATATAGGCCACGACCGCTTCCTTTCCACTATCCTTCCCATTACCCAAAAAACCATCATCTCATTGATCATTCATCCAATTTCATTCATTCATTCATTTTTCATTTTATTCATTCAATCCCCCTTCCCTTTTAATACCTTCAAGGTGGTAGGGCTTATTAGCTATAAATATTAACTCGCATTGCATAACTGTCAAGCATATACAGCTGGAAAAACACATTTCTTAGTGCTATTGCTTGACAATTATGCAACATGAGTAGTATAGTTTGATTGTATACTTTCTTGAAAGTATTGATGATATCTGTTTCCTTCTCATCAGAATTTCAATATCTCATACCGTTCAAAAGTTATCACCAAAAATAAAAGAAATGAAATAACCAAAAATAAAATTGACTTCCAGGTCCCCTTCAAGCAGACAATAATCGTCGATACCGTCCCCAATAATCGCCATGGTGACTTGTGTTTCCAGCGTCCAACGGAGATCCCCAGTCCCCCGACTCGCTGCACTTCTTCGCGTCGGCCGTGCCGAACCAGTACGAGCAAGCCCTGACCGCGGTCGGCGACATCATCCAGGACTACGACAGCGACAAACTGTTCCCGGTCCTCGGGTTCGGTGCACGCCTCCCTCCCGACGGCAGGGTCTCACACGAGTTCTACGTCAATCTCAATCCGGAGAATCCGTACTGCGAGGGAATACCGGGTGAGAATGCGTTTTGTTTTTGCATCTCATTCGGGTCATTCTTCGTACGTTTGTTTGTGTTTTGTGTGCGCCCTTCACAGGTCGAAAGGAAAAACGGATTCGCGTGAAATTTTCCACACATTTATTTAATTTATATTGGATTCAACGGCGCACTGTAATGATGACGGAGATCTATTGGTGTCGGTGAATGATATATGAGATGATGGGATAATGAGATGAAAGATTATTTTATTTTGTGTTTTTGGATAGTGGGAAGGAGTCAGTCGTGGCCTGTTGACAAGGAACAATTCCAGTATTGACCTGAACGACAGAGGGGAACCACGAAAAACCTCTGTCGTCAGGATGGTCGATCATGGCGGGAATCAAACCCCGGTCTCCCGAATGACGCTTCAGTGTATTCACCACTCAGCCACACGTTTCCCATCTTCTAAAATCTAGGCCCAGTACTGTAAAGTTTTGGCTAACAATCCGTTGGGTAGATTTGAGAAATTTGATGACTGAAATTTTCTAAAATACTGTGTACGAGTACCCTTACGTCATTGTTTGGCATCCATTATTGGTAATTCATTTAATTTTATATTTACGGTTATATTTGCCAATCATGTCTTTGATTAATCAAATGATGGATTATCGATCACGGGCATATGCAGCTCGGTTGCCAGCACGCTCGCGTATGTGCGCCAGCGGTTAACAGTTGTCTGTGTTGTCTAGGCGTGCTGGCGGCTTACAAGTCGTGCATCCGGCAGGTGCAGCTCTACGGACCGACCAACTTCTCTCCCGTCATCAACCACGTGGCCAAGTTTGCCGAGGCGTATCAAAACGGCACGCAGTACTTCATCCTGCTCATCATCACCGACGGCGTCATCACGGACATGCCGCAGACGGTTCAGGTACGTCTAGTGACTTGAAGTTTCATCATTTTTTTTTTTAATTTTCATGAAAGTCTTTTTTCAAATTTTTTTCAAATTTTTTCCAATTTATTTTTTTTCTTTAAAAATTTGGGAAAATTTTCATGATTTTTTTTTTCAAATTTTCATGAAAATTTTCAGGACTTTTTTCAAATTTTCATGAAGATTTTTGAAAGCTTGAAAATTTTCAATTTTTTCAATTTTTTCATGGCATATAAGTCATCACAGAAGAAAATGGAATTTGAATTCACTCTTGGTGTTACTAAAACAATTTGTCGAAGCGCCACATTGAGGTACCGGTATAACAGTTCATTTGCTTACAAAATTGTCAAGACCCTATGAATGAGTAGGGTCTACATAAAATATTACCTGGCCTTTTGAAGTTTGTGAACATGCATTGATAGATCCTCACTGAATGTGTTGACTTCTCAGCAATCACCCGTAGGTACGGCCAGCGCTCAATTGTACTGCCCTCTTTTGAAAAGCCCACTGAAAATGACATAAATTGAAAAGTAAATAAGTCAAGATGTTGATAATTTCCATTGAAAAAAATCCAATGATTTTATTTTGAAAATCACCGGAAAAAAATCAGTGGGGATGAATTGGATGAATTTATTCAATTCCATTAGATTCACAGAAAGTTTTCAATGAATTTAAGTTTTCTGAAAATTTTCAACGTCCCATCACTAGGTACGTCGCGATACCTGACGGTCCAACAAAATGTACGCGGCGCGAGATGTACATGAGACGCAACATTGACGCAACTTATAATGATTGATAATAATAATAATAATTGCCTTTATTTACATAAAACAATGAAATACAATCTAAAAGGGCGAGGTTTGGTCTGTTGGCCGCTCTTCCACCTAACCGTGTACGCTACCAAAATGAACATTTTACAGTGCAGGTACAAAAAACAACAAAAAATTACAAAACAGAAACTAGGCATACATTGATAACTGTTCAGGTCTACATCACGTCGATAGAGTTGTAGCAATATTGCATTCAGATTCAGTATTTGTAGGCTACATTATATGTGAAATTCGTAGCATTTTGTAACACTAGGAAAACGCGGGATGCGCGTTGTGAGATGAGCTTAGAAGTATGGCAATCTAGAATGAAAAATAACTTGTCAGCTCAATTTACATCTACAAACCTTGACTTACTTCAAACGTTCAAAAACCTCACCTGCAACTTGTTGATATTTATAGTAACCTGCAACCTGTCGCATAAACACTTTGCAAAACCAATTGATCCAAATATTCAATAAAATGTACACGTTTAATGCGTTTTCTTCATTATTTCTTATTCGATTGTTGTAAAAATCTCTGAAAAGGTGTATAATAGTATTGTTCATATTCTGTGAGAATTTGAGAGCTTTTGAATAATTCTTGTTTTTCAAGTATTTTTCCTCCGGGTTATTCTTATGAGGATTTTCCAAACTTTCCGATTATTTTCCGGAAAAACCTTCCGACCGATTCCTCTGAATAACAATCCCAACCTATTCTGGTATGACACCAACGTTCAGAAAAAGTTTCAAGTCGATTGATTCATTTCTCTGACCTGTATGCCGCGTACATAATTACAAAAAAAAACAACATAAATACGAAGCCCATTTTTTTTCAGGGTGTGAAATGGAAAGCTTCGCTACGCTCATCTAAAAATACTGAAAAAAAATGGGAGCTGCAAACTCGAAATCAACAACTCCGGGATTAACAATGAAATTCCGCATTTTTTTCGACATTCTAGCCCGAGACAGGAAGCCGTATGAGTACAATTTACGTACTGGCCATAGTTATACGTGGAAAGAGATAACGGTTCTTATCAACTCAACCATTCGTTTTTCCAGTTCATTTTATAATTGAACATACATTATTCGCGAACAATTTTTCATACAATACCAGCTCAATGTTTTCAAAACTGTGCCTATTCTCGCGAAATAGCTAATTGCAGCTAAATGCTATGTAAAACGACAATTACAGTGAAACCTCTACGCATCGTTCCCGGATCCATCGTTTTCCTGCTTGTATCATTCACTTTTTCTCACCCCATTATCATATAACTAAAGACAATGTAAAAATTGCAATTGCTGTCAAAGCGATGAAATCTGAAAGTGCTTATTTTTCATGTTTTTCATGTCTCTATATATAACCAATGTTAAATTTTCCTGGACGGATGGTTTTATTTCACTGGTCCCTTGAAAAACGATGGATAGAGGTTTCACTGTACAGTGAAATGGAAAACATGATTACATGTTGAATGTATCAAAATGACATGGAACACGAGGAATATAATATTAAAAATATATATATAGCGTAGGCTATATCCTTTTGAAAAATTAAGATTTGATAATCTATTTCTATAAATGCCAAATTCGTACGTCTCTAATAATCGAATGTGGCCCGTTTCGTTTCAGGCGATCATTCGTGCATCTCGCCTTCCGATGTCGATCATCATCGTCGGCGTCGGCAACGCAGATTTCACCGCGATGAACGAACTGGACGGCGACACGGTCCCACTCAACTACCAAGGAGCAACGGTCGAACGAGACATCGTTCAGTTTGTCCCGTTCAAAAACTTCCAACACTTCCACAACGTGAACACGGCGAAAGCGTACCTGGCGAAAGAAGTGCTGGCGGAAATACCCGACCAGATAGTCGGTT